>JAQHUG010000533.1:257488-292317 GCA_028555095.1 Dicrostonyx torquatus | reverse complement strand
TAATCGTAGAGAATTTAGACAACAATATGGACACTAAGAGAGACTTACATAGACCTAATATACATGGGAAAGTATAAAAAGACAAGATCTCCTGAGTAAATTGGGAGCATAGGGACATTGGGGGAGGATTGAAGGGGGGAGAGGAGAGGCAGGGAGGGGAGCAGAAAAAATGTAGAGCTCAATAAATATCAATAAAGGAAAAAATAAATTAAAAAATTTAAAAAAAAATCAAAGACTTATACTGTAGTAGGAGGCCGCTAGCATGTTCCCAGCTGCTCAGACCTAAAATAACCACACATAAACTGTATTAATTAAATCACTGCTTGGTCCATTAGCTCTAGCTTCTTATTGGTTTGTTCTTACATATTAATTTAACCCATTTCTAGTAATCTGTGTATCATCATGTTACAGTGGCTTTTGGGGTAAAGTTTTGGCATCTGTCTTGGGCAGAGCTACATGGCTTCTCTTGACTCCACCTTCTTCCTCCCAGCATTCAGTGTAGTTTTTCCCACCTAGCTAAGTTCTGCCCTGCTATAGGTCCAAAGCAGTTTCTTTTTTTCTTTTTTTCTTTTTTCTTTTTTTTTTTTTTGGTTTTTCAAGACAGGGTTTCTCTGTAGCTTTGGAGCCTGTCCTGGAACTAGCTTTTGTAGACCAGGCTGGCCTCGAACAACAAAAATCCACCCCTCTCTGCCTCCCGAGTGCTGGGATTAAAGGTGTGCGCCACCACCGCCCGGCCCAAAGCAGTTTCTTTATTCATTAATGGTAATCACAGCATACAGAGGCGAAACCCACATCACCTCCCCTTTTCTGTTTAAATAAAAAGGAAAGTTTTAACTTTAACTTAGTAAAATTACATAAAACAGTTATCAGGCAAGAATTAGTTATAATATTTATATCTATTTTATCTTTTTTTTCCCTTCTCTCTTTTTTTTTTAAATTTATTGAGCTCTACATTTTTCTGGGCTCCCGTCCCTGCCTCTCTCCTCCCCGCTTCAAGCCTCCCGCAATGTCTCTATGCTCCCAGTTTACTCAGGAGATCTTGTCTTTTTATACTTTCTACTTCCCATGTAGATTAGATCTATGTAAGTCTCTCTTAGTGTCCGCATTGTTGTCTAAGTTCTCTGGGATTGTGGTTTGTAGGCTGGCTTTCTTTTCTTTATGTTTAAAAACCACCTAGAGTGAATACATGTGATAATTGTCTTTCTGGGTCTGCTATTTTATTTTTTAACTAAGGAAAGCTATATTATTACTATCTACTCTTAAACTCCATCAAAGACTCCACAAGGGTATAATATTACCTAAGTAAACAGGAAGTGCATTGGCATTTGTTAGTTCTTGATCCACTTGTCCACCACTGAGGCAATCTATTACAATGGTTAGAGCTGATGGAACTAGTGCATCTTGTTTCTATCACCTACCAATGCTATAACCTTAGATAAGTAGTTTAAAATTCTAATACTCAATTTCTTCATATTTAAAGTGCATAGAGCTAGGAATGGTGGTGCTTTTTAATTTTAGTTACTTAGAATCTAAAGTGGAAGATCCACTTAAATCAAGGAGTTTGGGACCAGCTGGGCAACACTGTGAGACCCCATTTCAAACAAATAGGGCTGGGACCTGACAATGGTGCACATACCTTTAACCTCAGAACTTAGACAGCAGAAGTAGGAGGATGTCTGTGAGCTAGGGGCTATTACACAGAGAAACTCTGACTTGAAAGACAAAATTAAAAAAACAAACAAACAAACAAAAAAAACAAAGCAGCAGCAGCAACAACAACAAAATAAACCATAACAGAAAACAGAGCTGAGGATGTAGAGTGCTTGCCTATCTCACAGGAAACCTTGGTTTGATCCCCAGCACACATCAACTCAACATGGTGGCTCATGACTGCAATCCCAGCACTTGAGAGGTACAAGAGGAGATAAGTAGTTCAGGATGGTAATCTTTGGATACAGGAGACCCTGTCTCATATAATAATGAAATAACTAGAGGATGATGTCCTAGGACCAATATAGGCCCTCTGCATGTGGGTGACTGATATGTAGCTTGGTCTTTTGTGCGGTCCCTGGCAGAGTACCAGTACCTGTCCCTGATGCATGAGCTGGTTCTTTGGAACCTATTCCCTATGGTGGGATGCCTTGCCCAGCCTTGATGCAAGGAGGAGCTTGATCCTGCCTCAACTGGATATACCATGCTTTGTTGACTCCCACAGGAGGCCTTACCCCTTCTGAATGGAGATGGAGGAGTGGATGGTTGGGGGGGCAGGGGACTGAAGGGAGGTGAGCGGAAGGGGAAACAGTGGTTGGTATGTTAAAAAAAAAAAAAAAAAAGATGATGTCCATTGTTTCATGGGTTGTTAAAGTTGTTATAATGCATAACAAAATTACGACAGGAATTCTCAGCAAGTCATTTAATTTCTATTTATATTACTATTGTATGTATTTATATGATGCGTATATATGCAAATGTACATGCAATGACCCAAATTAGGAGATCAAAGAACTCAGAAGTCAGTTTCTTTCCACTGGGATCCAGGGATCAAAAACTCAACCAGGCTTTGTGCCTTGTGTAGCAAGTACTTTTACCTGCTGAGCCATCTCACTGGTCCTGTTTTAATTAAAAAAAAAGAAAAACCTATTTTATGTATATGAATGCTTTGTTTGTGCTCATTATATACACGACATGCATCCCCATCTTTTAATTTTTTTTTTGGTTTTTCGAGACAGGGTTTCTCTGTGGCTTTGGAGCCTGCACTGGAACTAGCTCTTGTAGACCAGGCTGGTCTCGAACTCACAAAGATCCACCTGCCTCTGCCTCCCGAGTGCTCGGATTAAAGGCGTGCGCCACTATCGCCCAGCTCCCATCTTTTAATTCTTAAAAATTTACAATAAAAAAGACAAAAAATTTTAAAGTATAAAATGTAGGCCATTTAGCTTCCTATTTGTTTCACTGTCTATGCTGTTACAGTGGATATAAATCTGTACAGCAGCCACCCCATTAATATTTTAGTCTGATGCATTTCCAAATCTCCATATATATGACCCAGGCCTAGACCAGTCTCTATCATCTTGGTTACAGTGCCATAGTCCAAGAAGCAGACAAAGTAGAGCTAATCAGAATCCTTTTCTGAAGCTGACAAGTAGGAAGTTACATATCCGGTGGGAGTTATTAAATCAGGATGACATATAGCTGAGTGTCGCGTCTCTTGCCTATAATCCCAACACTAAGGAGGCAGAGAGTTCAAGGCCAACCTGGCGATCCACCGAGAGATCTTGTTTTAAAAAAAATTGAGGGCTAGATATTCCTAGAACTGCTGGTGCCATTTTAGCTGACTATACAGAATTAGACTCTCTACAACAGGAACTGTGATGGCCAAACAAGTTAATTTAAGCTCTTGGATTCCACTGAATCTAAACCTAGAGCCACCCCCAGTCTTAGAAGTTACCTGAGGTAACACATGTCACTTCAGCTTAAATTAGTGTTTTGGTGTTCTGCAACCAAATAGTTCTTGCTAAAATAAATGTATATATTCTATTTTGATAATCAAGTATTTCTATCTAAATCTACTTCTGACTTAAAGGCCTAGCCTAAGAGTGCTCCTCCCACTCCATCAGATCTCATATACCAAGGCTGGACTTGTTATGTAGATGAAGATCAACTGGAACTTCTGAACTTTCTCTGTCTCCAAGTGCTAGAACTAAAAGCATGTACCACCACACCAGGTTTATGAAATGCTGGGGGAAAAAATTAGGGTTTTGTTCAAGCTAAGCAAGTACTACCAACTGAGCTATATCCCTGGCCTGGATACAATATATTTTGGTTGGCCTAGCTGGAAAAATAGATAATGAATATTTGTAAAGTTACTAGAAATTCATAGAATATTATGTTCAAAGTACAATTAAAATAAATGTTGAGAATAACTTAAGAGTGGTAAGGCTTTTTTCAAAAGCTCTATTTGCTGTACTCCAGCAAATCTATTCTGCTTTCCTTTTACAGCTGCCTATGAGACTCCTAAATCTTGCCGGGCAGTGGTGGCGTACGCCTTTAATCCCAGCACTCGGGAGGCAGAGGCAGGTGGATCTCTGTGAGTTCGAGACCAGCCTGGTCTACAAGAGCTAGTTCCAGGACAGGCTCCAAAGCCACAGAGAAACCTTGTCTCGAAAAAAAACAAAACAAAACAAAACAAAAAAAAGACTCCTAAATCTCGGGGCTGGAGAGATGGCTCAGAGGTTAAATACACTGGCTGCTCTTCCAGAGGTCCTGAGTTTATTTCCCAGCAACCACATGGTAGCTCACAACCATCTATAAGATCTGGTGCCCTCTACTGACCTGCAGGCATACATATAGTATACATATGTATATTATATATCCATGCACTGCATACATTAAAAAAGACTCCTAAATCTCTACTATCATGTTCTGATGATTCTAGAACGATGCAATGGCTATCTATTGTTTATAGCTGCAACCATCCATTCAATTTTGGTAGCACCACCTTTATCCTTTCAGAAACTCTCACCCTCATCTTATGTGTTTCCAGGTGTAAGGTAAATTTCTGACCTATCAATCATATAGAACATTCATTGGCCATTCATTGATGGATAGATGGACAATTAAGGTCTTGTGTTTGTCTTTTATTGAAAAGGGATATTACTGGTGGTGGCGCACGCCTTTAATCCCAGCACTCAGGAGGCAGAGGCAGGCAGATCTCTGTGAGTTCGAGGCCAGCCTGGTCTACAAAGCGCCAAAGCTGAAGAGAAACCTTGATTCAAAAGAAACCCCCCCCCCAAAAAAAGGAAAAGAAAAATAAAAGGGATATTACAAACTATTAATTGATATGATAGAAAGTTTATTACAAAACAATTGTTTTCTCCCTGCAAACCAATGAAACTAGAAAAAAAACTGACATGGTAGCATACACTTGGAATCCCAGCACTCAGGAGGGGTGTGTGTGTGTGAAGGATCAGATATCAATCAAGGTCATCCTCAGTTACACAGTAAATTTAAGCCCACCACATTTCTGTAACAAAAAGGCCAAAAGGGCCAGCCTGGCTACAACAGCAAGTTAGAAGGCAGCTTTGACTACACAGTGAGATGGTGTCAATAACAAACACAATAAATGTTTCCATCTCCTTAGCCTAGAGAAGTTTACTCTTTTCTTTCCTTTTAAAAATTACTTTATGGGGCTGGAGAGATATATCAGCGGCTAAGAGTACTGGCTGCTCTTCCAGAGGTCCTGAGTTCAATTTCCAGCACCCACATGGCCCCTCACAACTGTCTGTAACTCCAGTTCCAGGGCATCTGACCCTCATACCAATGAACATAAAATAATAAACTTAAAAAAATATTTTATTCCAAGCCAGGCATTGGTGGCATACGCGTTTAATTGCAGCCCTTGGGGGGTGGATCTTTGTGAGTTTGAGGCTAGCCTGGGGACAGAGAGACTTCCAGGACAGGCTTCAAAGCCACAAAGAAAAAACCTGTCTCAGGGAAAAAAAAATTCCAGGTGGTAGTGGTGATGCACAATTTTAATCCCAGAATGTGGGAGGCAGAAGTAGGAGGATCTCTATGAGTTAGAAGCCAGCATTGTCAACAGAGAGAGAATTCCAGGACAGTCAGATCTATGATACAGCAAAACCCTGTCTCAAGAACAAAACGAAACACCAAAATTATTTTATATTCTTTTATATGGATAGGTGTTTTGTCTGTGTGTACGTCTGTGCAGTACATGCATGCCTAGTACTCTCTGTAGACCAGAAGAAGGAATTGGATCTCCTGGATCTAAAATTGCAGATGGTTGTGAGCTGCCATGTGGGCCCTGGGAATTGAACCCTGTGTTCAGCCAGTGTTTTTTTTTTCTTTCTTTATTGATATTTATTGAGCTCTACATTTTTCTCTGCTCCCCTCCCTCTTTAAACTCTCCCCCAAAGTCCTTATGCTCCCAATTTACTCAGGAGATCTCGCCTTTTTATACTTTCCCATGTATATTAAGTCTATGTAAGTCTCTCTTAGTGTCCGTATCGTCTAAGTTCTCTGTGATTATGGTTTGTAGGCTGGCTTTCTTTGCTTTATGTTTAAAAACCACTTATGAGTAAGTACATGTAATAATTGTCTTTCTGTGTCTGGGTTAGTTACCTCACTCAAAATAATGTGTTCTAGTTCCATCCATTTTCCTGCAAAATTCAAACTGTTGTTATTTTTTTCTGCTGTGTTGTACTCCATTGTGTAAATGTACCACATTTTCTTTATCCATTCTTCGGTCGAGGGGCATTTTGGTTGTTTCCAGGTTCTGGCTATGACAAACAAAGCGAACAGCCAGTGTTCTTAACTGCTAAGCCATCTCTCCAGGCTCCAGTCTTTTTCTTCCCTGAGACAGGATCTTACTTCACTGTGAGCATCAGGCCAGTGGTAAACTTGCTTCTACCTTCCCTCTGTATTATTTGTAAACCAAAACTTTCCTTCTCAAATGCCACACAGTAGACTTACGCTGTCTGACCGCTTTAGAACACAGTTGAACAGTATGAGTGCCATATCCTCCATTTCTTCACTGGCAACAAACCATTCCTCTGTTGTTCCTGGGTAGAATTCTCCAACAAGTCACAGCCCACTTGTCACCGTATCCTGTCCCAGCTTCCTCTGAAATAATGACTTTATTTTCCTGACTAAGCATCTCAGGGATCAAAGCACCAGTGCTTAGTTAACAGAAACTCACTGCAGAAGTTTGTCCCAAGTGTCAAATCCGTGGGTACACAGCCAGGAAGAGGCTATCTAGGCAGGAGAAGGTCCCTAGTGTGTTCTTTGGCAAGAGTCTTCCTCTAGTCTCACTCCATGGCTGTCACCTATGTTTTGGATGATTTTCCTGCAACAGCTGAAGTTTCTCCTAGCTCTGTTTTTTCCTCTTTGCACAGCCTCCAGTGCATCCACTGCTGCCAACCTAAAATTCTGTTCCCATCATGTCACTTCCTGGCTCACAGACAGACTGCACCACCCCTCCATCTCTGCAACCTCTCCCTCGCTCTATTGTCCTTTCACACAAATATGCCCCAACTCTTCCCTCCTTAAAACAATATAGAAACAACCCTGAAAGTGAAACTGTATACATCAGTCAATTCTGTCATCACCTTTCTTTCATTTTGTTGAGCTTTAAAAATTATAGTCTACTTGCTGCTCTCTGCACCCTGATAAAGCAGGTGACAAGGACACTAACGATCTTATTCTCTGTCAGGCCTAGTAGACTTTCTATTTCACAATTTTCCCCTTCATAAATGTGTCTGCTTGTTAGAATGCCGTTATGCCTTTTTCTGCACCTCCACCTTCCTGTGCCATCACCTCCTAGATTCTTTCTCTACCCTGGCTTTAAAAGCAGAGTTTCTACAGGATTCCACCCCGGTTCTACTTCTTTTTCATTTGCATTACTCTCGATGACTTCATCCACAATTACCACCTCTACCCTGATGTCTCATAAATATTCAATGCTGTTCTGACATTTCCCTTGAGTACAGACTTGGATGTACTTCCAACCAGTTTCTGGCCTTTCTCAGCAGGATATCACACAGGTAACTCAGGTGTAACATGCCCCAAAATGAAGCTCTCCCCATCTCTCTGAGACAGGAAAAAACAGCTCTACCTGTCCTGGAACTCCCTCTGTAGACCAGGCTGGTCTCAAGCTCACAGATCCCCCTACCTCTGCCTCCTGAGAGCTGGGATTAAAAGCTTGCACCACCACCCCCGGCTGAAATGAAGCTCTTTATCGTTACCTCAAACTAGTTCTTTCATGTTCATTTTATGGGACTTTCCCCCCCTTATATGTGTTCTTTTGTTATTTAAGACAAGGTCTTAAAGCCTTTGACTCCCAAGGATAAGAGCATGTGAGGCATGCTCCCTCTTCTTGCTGGTTTCACAACTGTCCAGCCTCTCAAGCCAGAAATCTTGACTTTTGCTCCATTTCTTTCTCTCCTATTTCTACTTTTTTTTTTTCCTTAAAGAGACTGTTTTTCAGACAGTCTCTACATATGCCTGGCTGTCCTGGAACTCACTATGTAGACAAGGCTGGCCTCCAACTCACAGCCTCTTGAGAGGTAGGATTAAGGAGAAACACCATCACAACTGGTCAGTTCAACTTTTTTCTTTTTTTAAACCTACAGCACACATGCCAGACAAGTGATCTGGCAATAAACTATATCCCAAGATTTCCCCCTTTTCTTTCCTTTTTTCTTTCTTTCTTTATGTTTTTTCAAGACAGGGTTTCTCTGTGTGACAGCCCTGGCTGGTCCCGAGCTCACAGAGACCCGCCTGCTTACCAGCTCTCCCTTTTCACTTTTGTTTTCAAACAGGGCATTGCTAAGTGGCCAAGGCTGACCAGTCTGTAGTAGCTGTAGAAGGCCTTGAACTTGTGTCCTCCCTCCTCAGCCTCCCAGAAAGCTGGGACTTCCGGGCTGTGCCACTACCCTGAGCAATATCAACCCTGCAGGTTCACACTATCCCACCTAGTCTCTAACTAGGTATTGGGAAAGCCTCAGAACTTGAGCTTCTCAGCTTCATCTGCTGCCCTCACCCCTCCACAACCCTCCCTCATTTAAAGAACATGTGCGGCTTCCCAGGCCTAAGCCTTTTTGACAGTACATCTCTAATCAATAACAATTTGAGCAGACTTTCAAGAGTATCTATTAATGCTATATATGATAAAAGCATATAAAAATACAGAAATAGGGCCGGAGAGATGGCTCCTAATACCCACGTGGTAGCTCACATGCATCTGTTTACTGGAGTCCCAGGGGAATTCTATCACCCTCTTCTGGTTTTTGTAGGCACCAGGCACACACATGGTATACAGACATACATTCAACCAAAGTGCCTATCACATAAAATACAAAATGAAATACAGAAATCAAGAACAAATGAGATAAAAAGGAAGTAAAACTACATGAAGTCATTCGAGCATCAGCAGTTAAGTGACTCAAAGCGCAATATATATTAGGGTGAAGTTCATTATTGATGATAATGTGGGCAATATCTGTATTTCAAATGGTTTCCTTGACAATTCCACTTTCCAGATAGACTTCCTGACAGATCTAATGACCTCATGATGTGGCAATGAGCTCATATTAAGATGGAAATAATGGGGGCTGGTATTTGTGAACTATTGTTTTTAGACAATTGTATTGATATAGATTCTTGTATATTGATACAAAGTTAAATTATATTGAATATTGTATGTATGTACGCTTCTATCTCTGTTTAAAACACTGTTTATGTATTGATATATATATTTACCATACCGCAGTGTACATTACTACCTCTGATCAAGACACTTATACATTGTTTACATTTGAAGGTCATTGTCCTCATTTATTGCCAGTTGTTTATTGTCTTAGTCTTTAAGTTAGATAGGTATTAAGAATTATAGATCAATAGTCATCTATGTTTGTCACATTTATAATTAGACTAATCAGGTTCTTTAGATACATAGAGATTATATTCAGTATAGATAGATAATCTTCAGCCTCTTCAAGGAGCTGTAGAAAATGGCCTTTAATCTAACTTAAGAGTTCCATGGTAGTGAAACACAATCATTCCTGGCAACACCAATCTATTCCCGAGAGAATGTTGAACACCAAAGACACTCCACCTGGAGCCTTTCTTTTTGGCAAAACTGGCCTTTGGGCAAAGAAATGCCCATACCTCAACCACTGACAGAGACACAGAGAATCCATAAATGGATAAAACAGGACTGTCATATCCTGCCAAGATAGTTTTGAAAAGTTTCTTGCCTTTGAAAATGGTATGTCAGTTACTTTAGGCTTTAGCCAAAGTTGGTCGCTTCAACATAGCAAATGAGACTTTGAGTGATTGCCCAGGTAGTCAGTTGTCTCTGTCATTTGTTGCACATTTTGGAAGTTTCTCGATTACACTTCCTGACCACTCAAGTAATATTGTTTCCCTTCTTAGATCTTTGATGGAGTTGAAGATTAAATAATTGTAGTTTACCTTCCTCATGATTTAGCCAAGCTTAATTTCAATGCAATAGTTAGACTCCTTGAAATAGAATGTTTAGTAAAACTTTTGTTATGCGTTCCTTGCTTAATACTGTTTGTTGTTTGTAATTTTATATTTGGTTTCTGATCCTATTGTATATAGCTGTGTTGGGTTTGGATCGATCTTGTTTAGACAAAAGGGGGAGATGATGGGGAAACTCTATCAACCAATCACATCTAGTTAGGGTGTGGCTACCTGAAGTCCAGGTAGCAAAACCGGGAGGACACAGGTGCCCGCTCTCTCCCTGAGCGGTGTCCGCCAGACAGATAAGGACGTCAGACCTCCCACTCTTGTAGCGTAAATTTCCCCTTTTTAAGCATTAAAATACCCATTCTTCTTGAGCTGACTTGGTTATCTATCGTACCGACCTAATTCCCAAACAAAGAGCACTGGCTATTCCTGCAGAGGACCTGGACCCAGCACCCATATAATGGCTCACAACTGTCTGTAAATCTGTACTAGAGGAGCTGACATCCTCTTCTGGTTCCTGAGGGCACTGTACATGCATCGTATACAGGTATACATGCAGGTAAAATGTGAATACACAATAAAAATCTGAAGCTGGGTATGGTTGTACACACTAGTACTTGGGAGACAGGACTTAGGAGACAGGCAAATCTGAGTTCCAGGACAGTCAGGGCTATACAGAGAAATCCTGTCTCAAAAGGCCAAAAATAAATAAAACAAACAAAAATTCAAATTGTAGCCAGGCGGTGGTGGCACATGCCTTTAATCCCAACACTCAGGAGGCAGAGGCAGATGGATCTCTGTAAGTTCAAGGCTAGCCTGGTCTACAGAGCAAGTTCCAAGACAGGCTCCAAAGATGCAGAGCAAAACCATGTCTCAAAAAAACCTAAATAAATAAATAAATCTGAATTGTTTTTAATTTAAAAAGTGGGGTGCTTGTTAGCTCTGTCTTTTTTGTTTGCAGTGTTACAATTATCTTCAAACCTATGGTCCCCTACATACAAACCTCTAAGCTAGTGGCTCTCAACCTTCCTTATGCTGCGACCCCTTAATACAGTTCCTCATGTGTGGTGACCCCAACCATAAAATAATTTCATTGCTACTTCATAACTGTAACTTTGCTACTGTTATGAATCATAATGTATATATCTGATATGAGACCCCTGTGAAAGGGTAATTCTATCCCCCAAAGTGTTCATGATCCACAGGTTGAAAACTGCTGCAAGCCATAAGCTCATCTTGTGAAGATTAGTTCAGGGCAGATAACTGAAGACGAAGCTACTCAACAAGAGACTATAGCACTGGAAGTTCCAACCTGACAGCAGCAAGCATATGAGTAAGGTCACCAGGACCAACTCCTCTTCCTTTTTGAAGCTTCCTCTCTTCCCTTGGCACATTACTTTATTAAATATTCACAAAGCTCAACTTCTTTTTCTATGTTAAAGACCACCAATTATCACTGTAACCACAGCCCTGATGATCTGCCTATGCCTACTTTGTGTTCACTCCTAGTACACATTTCCTAATCCTTCTCATGTGTTAACTCCAGGCTATAATCTCAGTCAGGAGGCTGAAGCAGAAGGATCAAGGCTGGGTTGCACAAGATCTTGTCTCAAAACGACCACTTGGTTATGCTTTGTGAAGGAATGTGTACACATGAGCACAGTCCCAGCTTTCTTATGACCTCCATGTTGCCTCCTTTACACATCTACCTGTTTCCATGGCAGAGTCTTGCCCCTATGAAAGTATTTATCATAAAATATAATTGTCCCTTATTAGCCTAAAGGGTAGGGACCACTCCCAATTTGGAATTCCTAGCATCTACCACTTACCTTGTTTGCTATGGGTACCTGTTAAATGCTGAGTGACAAAACAAAAAAGATCCAGTTCCTCTGGCTCTTTCAAAGTCTTACATAAACCTAACTCGTTTTACTTTCTTCCCGTGGGTCTCTACCAGTCAGCTCTCTACTCTTTCTACTACATGTCATGCTCATTTGGCTTTTCTTCAAACTACCCTCTCAACTTGGATTGACTTCCATCTCCAGAGAAGCTGTCTGTATGTCAAGCCTGAGATCAAATTCCCCTTCCCTCCACAAGTCACATTCAAGCATTCATCCCCCAACTGATTACTCACTTCAGAGAAACCTCAGCAGATTACACATTTTTGCAATTATTCTATAACCAATAGTCTTTCTGTTTCCCCAACTTACTTTTCTTTCTTTTTTTTTTTAAAGATTTATTTATTATGTATACAGTATTCTCAGTATTCTGTCCAGAAGAGGGCACCAGATCTCATTACAGATGGTTGTGAGCCACCATGTGGTTGCTGGGAATTGAACTCAGGACCTTTGGAAGAGCAGGCGGTGCTCTTAACCTCTGAGCCATCTCTCCAGCCCCTTACTTTTCTTTTAAAGGCAGAATCTTACTTATATGGCCTTAGGCAGGTCTTATACTTGCAATCCCCCACCTCAGCCTCCTGATTGCTCAGATTAGGCATGTGCCAGCACACCTAGTTCTCTCAACTGCATTACACTCTTTGATGTCAAGAATAATCATCAGCTACTTTTGCACACAAACCACTCAGGACACAGAGACACAGGAGCCAGTTTGTAAGTGGACTGTAGAGAAGAGAAGGCATTGGAATAGGTTTTACTCCCTTTCCACCACTAGGCTGTTAGGTATTCTCAACCATCTCATTTAATGTCATGGACTGTCTGCTCCTTATTTTGCAGAACAGACTTCAGCTTTTAAAATTCCCGGGAAAAGTCAGTAAGGTACCTCAGTAGAGGTGCTTGTCACCAACCCTGACAAACTGAGTTCAATCTCTGGCCTACATGGTAAAGAAGAGAACTAACTCCCATAAGATGCCATCTGACCTCTACACATGTGTCATGCTGCAAGTACACATACACTTAAGTAAATCTTTAAAAGAATTTAGGTGTGGGGGAGGTGCCAAAGAGATGACTTAGCAGTTAAGAGCACTGACTGCTCTTCCAGAGGACCAAGGTTCAATTCCCAGCACCCACATGGCAGTTCACAACTGTCTATAACTCCAGTTCCAGGTGACCCAACACCCATGGCAAAACATTGATGCACATAAAATAAAAATAAATTAAAACAACAGCAATTCCAGGGGAGGAATTTTGCCTAAAGAAAACAATATCTCCCCATCAACACTCCCCAATCAAATCAAAAGATATTCATTGTGAACCTCAGTTTAGTTAGCTGTACAACAAAAATAAACACCCTACTCTAAAGGGCCATATAGAGAACAAATGAAAAAACAGGCGGTGCTGGTGCACGCCTTTAATCCCAGCACTCGAGAGGTTGAAGCAGGCAGGACCTCTGAGTTTGAGGACAACCTGGACTACAGAGGTAATTCCAAGACAGCCAGGACTACAAAGAGAAACCTGTCTCCGTGAAAAGCACCTCATAGATAGGGGCATTAGTTTTTGCTTGGTTAGCACAATGTATTGATCAAGCCAAGAACACTAACTGGTTCTTTAACATCCGCTCCAAACTACAGAATGTTCTCTTAGCCACGAGCTACATCACACCAACATGAACAAAGACACATTTTGATGGAAAAGTCTAGTAACCTTCACCCAGAAAGTAATGTATGGTAGAAAGCTAGCAGTTGAAGTTATCAATTGAGACCTAAATTATAGCTTGGTTATGGTTCCTGGAATATGTTCTTAGAAGTTTCATGACTGCGCCCAGCAGTGGTGTACCACACCCTTAATCCAGCAATGGGGAGACAGAGGCAAGCGAATATGGAGTTTGAGGTCAGCCTGGTCTACAGAATGAGTTCCAGGACAGCAAGGGATACAGAAAGAAACCCTGTCCCCCCCCCAAAAAAAACAAACAAAAACAGGAAGTTTCAATTACTGTTCTCTATTATAATTAATTTACTCTCCCACATAATGGTAACAATTTAGAGGATATATTTAGCATGAAGGAGCCTCTGTCAGAAATGTCTTACCAAGTAGGAGATAAACCAGGAGGAATTCAAGGTCATCCTTGGCTACACATCAAATTCAAGACCAGGCTAGGCTAGGCTACAGGAGACCCTACTCAAAATTCCAGAAGGAAAGGGGTGGTGTCTGACTACTGTTTGTTTGATTTGGTTGTTCTTTAAGAGATTAATGAAGAAATATGAAGCTGGGCATTGTGGCATATGCAGAGGCAGGCAGATCTAAGTCCTAGGCCAGCCTGGTCTACACAGGGAGTTTCAGGCCAGCCAGAGCTACATAATGGTCTCACTCCAAAAAACCAAAATCACTAACAGGCCTTTCTCCTTGAGACTGAGGAGGGTAAGAGAAAAGGAGCTGAATAAATGTTTGACAAGACTGGAGGAACCATCCCTTCACCTCTCCAAGATTAAAAAAGAATCCTTTAGTTCCATTCTCTAACTCAGGCAACCAGACAGCAAGGCTGCTGTTGACAAGTGGGTGGCAGAAATATGCCTGAAATTCCCTGCCCACACCACCAAAAGAACATCATTATGTTACGTCAAGACAAGGTTTCAGGCATCTAACAGAGGGACAAATCATTACATTAGGAGTAATGTCCCCCATTCCATACTCCCTCCGGTTTTTGTAACCTAGGCTGTTATCAAACAACTGTCAATCCTCCTGGCCCACTCCTCAAGTGTGGGGATTATGGACATAAAGCAGCGCCCTGAGAAGAGTGCTTACATCAGGATGCCAATGGTGTACTTGAAGCAACACTTCTTTCTGCTTTAATCTCTCATGTAGCAGGCTAAACTCTTCTCATTGGGTTTTTTTTTTTTGTTATCTTTTGAGACAAGGTCTTTTTACATAGCCTTGGCTGTCCTGGAGCTCACTACATAGACCAGGCTGGCCTCGAACTCAGAAAGCCTCTTGTCTCTGCCTCCCAAGTGCTGGGCTTCAAGGGTCATGCCACCATACTGGGCTCTAAACTGTGGTAAAAGCCAAGCATGGTAGCACAGGCCTATAACTGTGGCCCTTTGGAAGTGGAGGCAGGAGGAACGCAAACTCAAGATCAAACTCACCAGTTATATGTCTGAGGAGAGCAGAGCTACACGAAACTCTGGCTTAAGGAGAGGGAAAGCCTGTCTGGAGGAGACACCACCTCTCCATTTTAAATAGTTTGGCTGGCTCACTAAATGACTCTTCTAGGGATGTAGTATTTGAACAATTTTATTTTTACATTCCTTGGTTTAAAAAGGGAACACCACAAACTCACCATACTGGCTTACCCACACCTATATAGACAAAAACTGCTTGTCTTACACAAAACGGGAAAACAAGTCTATAGACTAGGTAAAAACACTTTCAATAAATGTTACTATGCCACCATCTGTAAACCTGTTTTCTAAAAGCACATAGGCCTATGATTGAACTAATGAATACTGGGAAGAATTTACTAGATGGCTGTCACTTTACAGCTATGAATAATACCAGGTTCAAGCCACTGGTAAACAAAAACCTTTTGTTTTGCATTTTGATATGGCATAAAGAGTTGAACTGTCTATCCATCACTACTGCATACCACAAAATTGAACGAAATTCAATATTCTGGCTCTAAAAATTTACACCTGAATACTTACCTAGACCAGGGTCAAGGAACTTTATTTTTACAAACCTATGCCAATTTTGCTGTATTTTTACTTCTTTCATTAACACTAATTTCTGGGCAGTGTCTGGCCCTACCTAAAATTGGGATATAAACAAAACTTATAAATAAGGTATTATAAAAGTGGGGCACTGCAATTCACAATTAGAGCACTTTAAAAAAAAATCAATTTTTTTTACAATCTTTAATTATGTGTACATGTCTCTGTGTGGGCATGTGCATGTGTGTTCAGGTACCCTTGGAAGACAAAGTGTCAGATGCCCCGGAACTAGAGTTCCAGGTAGTTGTGAGCCATCTGATGTGTGTGCTGGGTACTGAACTGGGCTTCTCTGACAAAAAGAGTACAGGGTCTTAGCCACTCAGCCATCTCTCCAGCCCCATATTACTTCTTTTTGTTTTGTTTTTCAAGACAGAGTTTCTCTGTGTAGCTCTGGCTGCCCTGGAACTCAAATTTCCCCCTGCCTGCCTCTGCCTCTGGGATTTAAGGGTATGCCACCACAACCTGGCCCATGTTATTTCTTTATAAACTATTTTTCCCCAGGTATCACAAATTTATAAAAAGGATAGTGCCTGGTGCTGGTGGTGTGCGCCTTTAGTCCCAGCACTCAGCAAGCGGAGGCGAGCGGATCTCTGTGAGTTTGAAACCAGCCTAGTTTACAGAGCGAGTTACAGGTTTTCCTATGTAGCTCCAATGCTACATAGAGAAACCCTGTCTCAAAATAAATAAATGGAGAGATGGCTTGGCAGGTAAAGGACACTGCTCATTTTTTTGGGTTTTTGTTGGGTTTTTTTTTGGTTTTTTGTTTTTTGTTTTGTTTTTTTTTTCGAGACAGGGTTTCTCTGTGGCTTTGGAGCCTGCGCTGGAACTAGCTCTTGTAGACCAGGCTGGTCTCGAACTCACAAAGATCCACCTGCCTCTGCCTCTCGAGTGCTGGGATTAAAGGCGTGGGTCACCACCGCCCGGCTGTTTTGTTTTGTTTTTGAGATAGAATTTTCTCTGTAGCTTTGGTGCCTGTCCTGGAACTAGGTCTTGTAGACCAGGCATGCCTCGAACTCAGAGATCCCTCTAGGCTCTTGCCTCCTGAGTGCTGGGATTAAAGACGTGCCACCATTGCCCCAAGCATACAGGTAGCTCATACAGAGGACCTAAATTTGATTCCCATTACACACAATGGATGACTCACAACCTGTAACTCTAGTCCCAGGAGATCTCACACTCTCTTCTAAGCCTCCAAAGGATGTACATGGGGCAGACAGGTAGGCAAAACACCTCTATGTAAAAATAATAATTTAAAACAATTTTGAGTGAAAACTGAACTGGATATGGAGGTACATGCCTATAAATCCCAACACTCATGAGGCTGAGTCAGTGAGATGATGACCTCTTTGAGGCCAGGCTCCCTCGCCCCCCTCCCGCCCAAAGCTGGGCATGGTGTAACTTGCCTTTAATCTTAGCACTTGGAAGGTAGAAGCAGAGCAATCTCTGTGAATTCCAGGTCAACAACAATAAATAAAAAGATGAAAGTGATTTTGCCAAGTTATACTTAGGGCTTCTTATTTGATGATTTTTCTACCCAACTCCAATCCTTCCCTTCGGTTCTCCTGCCAGTAATCCTTCCCCTTTCTGACTCATCTCCGCACATTTAAAATCATCACTTCCGTGAATCTGTAATCTGGCTCAAAATCTGGCTCCTTGAGAAGCCTGGACTAAACTCATTTCCATCAAATACTCTTTTTTTTTTTTTTTTTTTTTGACACCACTGTGTAGAACTAGCTGGCCTGGAACTCACTATATAGACCAGGCTGGCCTCCAACTCATAGAGGATCTATCTGCCTGAGTCTGCCTCTTGAGTGTTGGAATTAAAGGTGTGAACTACCATGACTTCTTAAATTTGTAATCCTTTAGCCCCTCATAGTTTGTATTACAAAATCAAGTATTTAATTTTTTTCCTATCATTTCCCCACACAGAGATAAAATAGGGGCAGCACCTTTTATATTCTCTATTACACAGCTAGCAGCAATAAATGCCCCTGGAACGACTGACTCAACAGAGGAAATGAAGCTGGACGTGCAATTATTTCTAAAGCAAGAAACTGGCTTTTCATCGACAATATTCCATCATCTTCAATATGCATGAGTCTTTGGAGATGAGATTTAACTCTATTTCAGTTGCATCAATTTGTATGAAACACAGCATACAGATCACATTTATATCGAAGGTAAAGAATAACTGGTTAGATGGTACTGTTTCTGGATTCTTATAAAATGCCTACTGGTCTTGAGGCAGCACGCCTGCGAGAGGTAGGAAGCTGGCACTAGTCTCTTGCAAAAGGGGCGAAACTCTAGTTGGCAGTAAAATGCTCAAACACGTGAGCCTCCACTGTTAAACAAGGCTCATTAACCACACAAACTTGCTGTTTCAGCTCTCTGCCTTCCATGAAATGTGCTATGATCTCCTCTGGTTATTGTTGAGAGCCAATGATGGGTTAAATTCCCATAAATTAACCAATGCTTTGGTGGTTTGCCCAAGCAAACTGCTGGCATCGGTGTGGATGAATTTAATAGACCCGCCCGCCCCAGGAGCGCGGGGTGACTGGAGAAAGCGCCCAACCAACGCTTCTCAGCAGGCAAAAAGGAGACTACAGCACTCCCCTCCCCGATCGCCCTCCCTGTAGTTAGTACTTAGTGTCAGCTTATCCTGCAAGAGGGGTGAGCTTCGCACGCGCCTGCTGCTCTCCCCACCACCACCCCCAAATCTCCGCTGAGTCTCGCTGAGGGGCGGCAAAGCCACACTTTTCGGAGACGGCCCAACTTTCTCCACGCAGGGCGCGCGCATCAGTTTTTCCACACTCTAGAGCCCCAGCAGAAGAAGTCTGATGGCTGAAGCGGAGGGAATCGGCTCGCCCCGCACAGGCGTCAGGGTGGCAGAAACAAAAGTGCGCACTGGCGAGCCCAGGCCACCGCCGCCGCCCGTCCGGCCCCGCTCACCCTCCAGCAGCACCTCCTTGCCCGCGCGCTTCAGCGCCTGCACGGCCTGGTCGTGGGTGGCCTGGCGCAGGTCGGTGCCGTTCACCGACAGGATGGCGTCGCCCAGCCGCAGCGCCCGGCTCTGATCGGCCGCCAGCCCCGGGAAGATCTTGGAGATGAGGATCGGCATCCGGTTCTCGCGGCCGCCCTTGATGCTGATGCCCAGGCCGCCCGCCTCCTGCTTCACAACTCGCACTCGGCGTACGGGCGGCGAGGCGCCCGCCTCCCCCGCGGGGTCGCGAGGCGGTGCGGGAGGGCTGGGCGGCCCGAGGCCGCGGTTCGGGCTCCCGGGCAGCGAGTCGCTGCCGCCGCCGTTCGGGAGACCGTTGAAGGCGGCAGCCGGCGGCTCGGGCTCGCCCGCCGCGGCGTCACTCGTCAGGCTCAGGCTCTCGCCGCTGAGTTCGGCCACCACCCGCACCCAGCGCTCCCTTAGAAGCAGCTCCACCAGCCCCGCTTTGGTGGCCCGCGTCCACACCGCCATGGCCGGCCCTGCTCCCGCAGCCGCCGTCGCTGCAGCTCCCGGGATTCCAGTCAGGCAGCGTCCGCGCTTCCCCCTTCCCGCCCGAGGGGGGCGGACCCCTCCCCTCCCCCCGGCGATTCATTATTCATGAGGGCCACGCCTACCTTCCGGAGGGGCGGGGGAAGGCCGGCGAGGCGGCTTCCGGGAGGTGAAGTTGTCCCGGTTCGCGGAAAGCTCTGGATAGGTGGGCAGCAGCTAGCGCAGCGAGGCTCCTCACAGTCCTTCGCGTGGGTTCTCCGTCACCCCTTCGAACTCCTAACTTCGAGAGCTGCCCGGGCACGGAGAGCAAAGTCAGGATGAAAAGGCACTTTGCGGCCCTGCGGGGCCGGGTGGTTCATTCATTCATGCATTGATTGGTTCTTGGCAAATGCTCTGAGCGCTCAGAGGTGTGCTGGGGCTCCTTTTAAGGCTCTGGAGACAGGCTGAATAAAATGCACCGCAGCTGAGAGAGCTTGTGGTCTAGTGGGAAAGAAAAATAGAGGCAGCTAACTAGGTGCGATTCTCTGTGGTTAAAAGACTGTACAAACGTCCCTCGGACAGGATAAGAAGAGTATTTGGTTAGTATTAGGTGAGTAGCACAGAGGATACAACTTAAGTGAACATGGGTTCAAAGGCTTTGTCACTTTTTTAAATTTATGTGTATGGGCGTCAGAGACCCTGTAACTGCAGTTAGACAGTTGCGAGCTACCAGGTGGAACTGAACACAGTCCTCTAGAAGAGCAGCCAGAGTTCTTTTTGTTAATGTTTTCGCTTTTTTTCGAGACAAGGTTTCTCTGTGTAACTGACCTGGCCGTACTGGAACTCACTTTGTAGACCAGGCTGGCCTCGAACTCACTGAGATCCTCCTGCCTCTGCCTCCCAAGTGCTGGGATTAAAGGCTTGCGCCACTATCACCCTGCTGTCTCCATCCTTTTTTAAATCACCTGTTTACTTGCCTGTAATTAATTAGAGGGGACCATGTCTTAAGCACTGGGAAGCCTCAGTGTGCAGGGGCAAAGACATTTACAGTATAGTGATGTTTTAGAGTTAAAAGTAGATTGTGCGGAATTAGCCACAAGATTATGGAGTCTAAATTCCACAACCTGCCATTTGCAGTCCCAGAAAAGTTGGTTGATATGCTTTTGGGTTCAAACCCAAAGACCTGAGAACCGGAGAAGCCAATGGTAGGAGTCTAAAGATGTCAGAAGACTGGAGGAGGCCTGAGGAGGGGATGCGAGTGGAAAGCTACTAAACAAAACAGCTGGCCCAGTCCTATGGAAAACCAGGAGCACTGAAGTGTGGCAGAAGAGAGATGGCTCAGTGTTCAGAGTGAATTTACCTTGTGCCTTACTGTTCCGTGTAGTTCTCACCTGATTGGATAATGTCTGTTCACACTGGTGAGGACAGTCGTCTTTACTCAGGTCACCATGCAAATGATTTCTTCCAGAAACCACAGATACACCCACAAATGTTTTACAGCTGTCTATCCAGGCACCTGTAGCCCAGTCTAGTGAACACACACAAAAAATTAGCCATCTATGATGGTTCCCTAGGAAAGGATAGTATGTGTGAAAGGCTTCATGTAACCAAATCCTGAAAAGTTTGGTCTTGATTTTGTAGGCTCACCAATTGTCTGGATTTCATTTTTTTTTTGAGTATATGTAGATAAACACCCCAGAAACTGTATAAAGATTTGTTAAAGAGTTTGTGATTGTGCCTAATTGTGGAGCCAATAACCAAAGACTATAATCCACTGCTCTTCCAGCTCCATAGGTAGAAGACTCCAGCTTAAAGACTCTGACATAACAGAGTACACAATCAAAAACCAAGAGAAGACAAATTTGGTTCAGTGTTCGGTTTACTATCCACCTCATACCTCAGAAAGGAGGATTTGGCCAGGAATTGTGGCTCACACCTGGAATTCCAGGACTCAGGGTACTCAGGATGCTAAGACAGAAGCAAGTTCCAGGTCAGCTGACAAACACAGTAAGACCATGTCTCTCGTCTCTCTCTTTTTCCTTTGAGACAAGATTTCTCTTTGCAGCCCTAGCTGTCCTAGAACTCACTTTTTAGATGAGGCTGGCCTTGAACTCACAGAGATTCGCCTGCCTTTGCCCCCCAATTGGTGGGATTAAAGGCGTGTGCCACCATTGCCCAGCAAGACCACATCTTTAAAAAAAAAAAAAAAAAAAAAAAAGGCCGGAAACCATACTACTGAGAAGGTAAGTTCTCAACAAAATCATTGGGACCAAGATACCCTCTGACTTTTCTTCTGCAGTTGATGTAAAATTCCCATGCTTTCATCTGGGCAGAGACAGAGACAAACAGAGGGAATGTGCACCAATTCCCATGAAAGGGAAGGTTCAAAGGATTGCTCAGGGAACGTGTTGACTAGCCAAAGTTGTCCACACACAGCTGTATAGAAGCGTGTCCATGTGCAGACAAACTTCCATGAGTCGTTTGTACAAATGCTAAGCATTCAGGGCCTGAATGAATAGAAAATTCAAAATGAGAAATGTATCTTTTTATCAAAAGAAAAAGATTGTTCTGACAGGTCTTTGCAGTGAGTGGGGCACGATTTTCCAAGCTGCAAATGTCAGGGAAAGCTCAGCCCCTGGCCTTCTCCTAAATCAACTGCAGTAAAGCTGGCTTGTTGTTCCAGCAGGTCCCAGTGTGCCCGAGTGCACCTGCAGTCACAGGCATTTCTGGCTTCACTCCAGCTGAGCCAGAGCCCCCAGAGCCCTGAGTTAGGTGAAATTTTTGCTTGTTAGAGAGCATTTGGCAGACCTCTGGGTCTGAGCACTAATTTTAACACTTTTGCATATGTGATCATCAGGGGCTTAGTTAATCGAGGACACCTTTCTTAGCAAAAGGGAAGTGCTGGAAATTCTAAGAGTATGAAGGACTTTTCGTCAATAGAGTTAGAGGAAGTCACAAATTATTGGTGAGGACACTTATGTAAGATAGCAAGTTATATAACAAAATATTTAAACCTGGGAACAGGGAAGGTAGTAGAGATTACTTGGGAGTATTTCCTTTAAAAGAAATGATTTTGAAGCAGTGTCTTTGGCCTAGACGTCACCTCACCTCATAGACCTGGTAGGCATTGAACCCTTTTGTCTCTACCTAGTGAGTAAAGTGTGTGTGTATAGTATGTATGTGCATATATGTGTGAGTGCAAGTAACACAGACGACATGGCACACACACTGCAGTAGAGAAAAACCTCAGGTGTCAGTCCTCTTTCCATCATGTTCTGGGACAGGTTTCATGTTCACTGCTGCATATGCCAAGCTAGTTTAGCTGGCTATGAACTTCCAGAGTTTCTTGTTTCTGCCCCCCATCTTGCTATAGGAGCCCTGGGATTACAGGCATGAGCTGCTCCACTGTGCATAACTCCACTGTGGGTTCTAGAAATCCAAGCTCATGTTAACATATTTATGCAGCAAGAACTTTACCTATTGGGCCACCTCTCCAGCTCTTATGTGCCCTGCCCCCAGACAATGCAACCTAAGCTAGCTCCAAATTTGCTCTGTAGCCAAGAATGACCTTGAATTGTTTCCTGCTTCCAACATAAAGTTCATCTTCATAGCTGCTTTTCCATATTCTTTTACCACGGCTTGCAGCTCAGATACTCACCCAGCCAGTACCTTCCAGTGATGCCTCACACATTCCAGCTTTCTGTGACTCCCTAATTTGTTGGGACTTTTCCTTTGAACAATGTAATTCTATGCCTAGTTTGGAATGCCTAACTAAGTTATATCTTCCAGGAAAGCAAAGACTACCTATCAATTATTTTTGCTCCCCACTATTTGAAAAATACTGCCTTGCAGAGAGGAAACTCATTAAACGTGACTGATTGGCATCCGTGTTTCCTGTGCTGTCATCTTTTCAAATAATCCCTATGGAAGTTATGGGTTCCTTGCAGGGTGAAAATTACCATCCAGGAAACCTCAAGCAGTCGGCTGAAATCTACTTACTGGGGATCATGAAATCTGACAGAGTACATATCTGTTCCCATGGCTTCTTAAGGACAGGGAGATGAGCTTACAGAATTCTTCTGGCAAGCATATTATTTTACCTACCTCTAAAAGAGGAAATGGCTGAGGTCATTTCTGTCACCTATATCAATAGCTCTTCTCTGCTAGCAATTATTATCTACTGTTTCTCAGAACATGCAGCGCTCATTACTACAAAATGAGGGAATCTCAGTAGCTCCTTGGGTTCTCTAATTCCATCCTAAAATTCAAGTCAGTCTTTGAACGCTGCTTCAAAACCTAATGACTGTGCAGAGCTTGATAGTTAAGAATTTAAAGACCACTTTGGACCGGGTGGTGACATATTCCTCTAACTCCAGCACTCAAGAAGCAAAGACGGGCAGATCTCTGAGTTCAAGACCAGTTTAGTTTCCGAGTTCCAGGCTAGCCTCTATGTGGTGAGACTGTCTCAAAAAACAAACCAAAACCAAAACTCAGTTTGATCACGTACTAACTGTAAAATGATCAAAGGGGAATGAGATCATGAACCTTAGTATCTTTGTCAAAAAAAATTCAGATTGCTTCTGTCTCTTAGGGCACTTGGAGGGTTGAGAGGTGAAATATACTGAGCCACATTAAAAAGCACCAGCTGTTGCTACCTGTTAGCCTTCAGCAGTGGCAAACAATAAAATCTGTGGTGGAGAAACTCCGGACAAGAGTCTCCCTTTCTTTTTTTTTTATTTCTTATTTTTTTATTTTTATTTTTGGTTTTTCAAGACAGGTTTCTTTTTTTATTCTTATTTAATTATTTTGGTTTTTCGAGACAGGGTTTCTCTGTAGCTTTGGAATCTATCCTGGAACTAGCTCTTGTAGACCAGGCTGGCCTCGAACTCACAGAGATCCACCTACCTCTGCCTCCCAAGTGCTAGGATTAAAGGCGTGTGCCACCACTGCCTGGCTCTTTTTTTTTTAATTTTTCTATTTAACATGTATTGGTGGTTTTGTCTGCATATGTATATGAGGGTATCAGGTTTTGGAATTACAGTTGTGAGCTGCCATTTGGGTGCTGGGAATTGAACCCAGATCTCCTGGATGAGGAGCCAGTGTTCTTAACCACTGAGCTATCCCTGCAGCCCTACTTTTAGTTTTTTTGAGACTGGATTTCTCTGTGTGACTTTGGAGTCTGTCCTGGCACTTGCTCTGTAGATCAGGCTGGTCTCAAACTCACAGAGCTCTGCCTGGAGTTTCTTTCTTTCTTTTTTTTTTTTTTTTTGGTTTTTTGAGACAGGGTTTCTCTGTGGCTTTGGAGCCTGCACTGGAACTAGCTCTTGTAGACCAGGCTGGTCTTGAACTCACAAAGATCCGCCTGCCTCTGCCTCCCGAGTGCTGGGATTAAAGGCCTGCGCCACCACCGCCCGGCCGGAGTTTCTTTCTTTAGGAATGAGTTTGCCATAACACTGTTTGATTCTAGGCATAAAGGACAAATGGCCAAAATAATTTTGATGACAAACAGATCTGGTATAAAGCTACACTCGGGCTGGAAGGAAACACACATTGCCAAGAGCCGTCAAAAAAAAAGAATTAGTGGATCTGGGGCTGCTTCCAAAACTTGAGTGTTGTGTAATTTCACCAGAAAGGAGGGCCCCAGGCGAAATCGCAGCTTTTTAGCAAGTCTGAAGGTCACTTCCCCCCACGAGGTGGGGGGGGGAGGACAAAAGCAAAAGCCGCAAGAAAGTAACCTAAGTACTATCAAGGAAGTCGCCAAGGGAGAAATGAGCTTGTAAAAATATCATCCCAACATCCACACAGAACAGTTCCTCGGAAGACGGTGAGGTCAGTGTCCCCTTTAAGGGAGTTTTACTTTGCCTTTGATAGAAATGTTCTACAATATATTTCTTCTCCAATACAAACACACTAAGAGAAATACGCTTTAGCCAACGCAGGCACATTTTTTAAAGATTCATCCACCAAGATAAATGACTACCCATCTGAAACCCACGAAAATGGATGAACTATCTCCTGCCTCAGGACTGTGAAGACCCACATGTGCTAACCACATTCCTCACGGGAAGCGGTTGGGGACAGTTTTGTAACTGACTTTCTTTATAGGAAAATATTAGCAAGGACAGGCTGAGCAATTTAGTTTCATTGAATCCACTTAGTTATGGAAAATCACCAGTGCTTTTTATTGACAATTATGGAAATTGCATAATTTGCCATGAAATTCAAATAAGATCTAAAAATAAATGTCCACTTTCCCCTCCTCATCAGTTCTAACCATTTTCAGTGCCTCACACAACTTCACAGTCCGTAACTCAGTAAGTTCTCCCTCTCCCCAACAGCCACTGAGTCAACATGCGTGGTACATACTTTACCTCCTGGGCATTTTTTAAAAATATTTATTCATTATGTATACAATATTCTGTCTGTGTGTATGCCCGCAGGCCAGAAGGCAGCACCAGACCTCATTACAGATGGTTGTGAGCCACCATGTGGTTGCTGGGAATTGAACTCAGGATCTTTGAAAGAGCAGGCAATGCTCTTAACCGCTCAGCCATCTCTCCAGCCCCCACATTTTTTTTTTTTTCAAGACAGAGTTTCTTTGTGTAGCCTTGGCTGTTCTAGAACTCGCCCTGTAAACCAGCCTGGCCTCCACCTCTCAGAGATTTGCTTGCCTCTGCAGGGGATTAAAGGCATTCTCCATCACCACCTGTCTATTGAGCTATCTTAATGGCTTATTTTTTTGGTTAAAAAATAAAAACAAAAAATGAACCCCAAAATGAAAACCAGGAGGGTATAGTGACACATGCCTTTAAACTCAGTGCCTGCGAGGCAGGTGAATCTCAGTAAGTCTGAGGCCAGCATGGACTACTAGTGGGTGCCTATTTCAAAACAACCAAACAAAAAAATCCAACAACAAAAAAACCCAAAATCAAAGTAGCACTCACTGTGTAGCCACCCCCTCCTAGCCTTGAACTTGTGATATTTGCCTCTGTTTTCACACACGAGTCACTGGACTTTTTGGTTGTTTTTTTTTTTTTTTACAACTTTAAAGTGTTATTTATTTGGGGGCATATGCATACCACAGCATGCGTGTGGGAGTCAGAGGACAAAACAAAACATGAGAGAGTTGCTTCTCTCCTTCCATTGTGTATGCCCAACGGATTGAACTCGTCATCCAGTCTGCCCATCAGTACCTCTACCTACTGAGCCATCCTGCCAGCCTCAAAGTGTTTTAAAACAGAGCTCTCAATAGTCCTGGTTGGCTTTGAACTCGCCATAATGCTGAGGATGACCTTGGACTCATCATCTTCAGCTCCTGAGTGCTGGGAGGATAAGCACAGAATTGTGCTACCACAGCTAGTGCTGTTGGGGATGTTACGGTTTGCGTTATAGGCATGCCCCACGTGAGTTCCTGTGTTAGAGGAGCTGAGATGGTGTGATGGGAGTGAGATTCTTCAGTGAACCGGGATGGAAGTAAGTCATTGGGGCATGGCATCCTTTTACTTTCTCTGTCTTCTTGCTTTCTGGTCATTATGAGGCGAGTATTTTTGCTCACGAACCTGCTCTTGCAAGCATGATGCCCTACCTCCTCACAGGCCCCCAGCAGTGGACTGAAAACTGTGGGCCACAAGAAACCTTTCCTCCTTTAAGTTGTTTCCAAGGTATTTGTCAAGGCAAATAGAATGGCATCATGGGAAAATAAAGTTAAAACAGGATTGTGGGGCTGGGGAGAATTAAGAGCACCACTGCTCTTCCAAAAGACCCAGGTTCAATTCTCAGCAGCCACACGGCAGCACACAACTGCCTGTAACTCTAGTCCAGGGGCTCCAACACCCTCTCTGGCTTCCACAGACACTGAGCCACATGTGGCACAAACATGCATGCAAAACACTCATAAAGCTAAAATTTATTGGATTTTTAAGCACTTGGTGCTGTGGGAACTCCTTCAGCCAAGAGCCTTTTAGATACGGCCCATTTCGGGAATGATCTGAGGTACTAGAAGTGCAGAGGAAAAGCGTGCTGCCCCCCCCTTTTTCCCTGCTGGATTTGGTTCTCAGCTTCCAGTGCACACAGAGGACCGTGG
Source organism: Dicrostonyx torquatus (assembly GCA_028555095.1). Taxonomy (NCBI): domain Eukaryota; kingdom Metazoa; phylum Chordata; class Mammalia; order Rodentia; family Cricetidae; genus Dicrostonyx; species Dicrostonyx torquatus. The sequence continues at coordinate 265,104 of JAQHUG010000533.1, read as the reverse complement.
ATCTCTACCTTTGCCGTGAATTTTGTCCCTGAATAAACCTTTGTTACACTCCATTAAGGGCTTTTGTGAAACTCTTTAATATGCCTACAACTTATTAAAAAAAACAAGATCATGGATCTCTTTGGGGGATTGTTTGCATGATGAGACATTAAAGGAAAAAAATTCTAACATCCAAATGGCAGAAACAGGCAGATCTTTAGGACCAGAAGCTGGCCTTGAATCCCTGATTTTCTTTTTTCTACCCTTCAGGTGGACAACCATACCTGGCCTGAACAAAGTTTAGCTAAAATATAAGCTTCCTAAAACTTCAAAACTGGATGGTTTCTAACTTTCAGTATTCCATATTCCAAAGTTTTAGTTATTCTTAGTCTATGTTTTGTTATTTCCATGGCAAAGAGATCATATTACCTGCCACTATATGGGAGAAATTAAGACATCTGAGTAGTGTTGGCAAAAAAGACCATGTCTAGGCCAGTCTCTGGTCAAAATTTTTCTGTAGAAGTCAAGTAAAAGCAGCAAGTTACAAACGATGCCAAAGATGAAACTCTTCCAACAGCTGGTTACACAGAACCTGTGTGGGAAATGTGCACCTAATTGTTATTTAACACTGGTTTATCTTGCCTTCACCTAATTTTTGACTTGCCCCAATCTGTTTGGGCTTCATTTGTTTGTATCCAGTTCTCTACTTAGGAAGACTTTCAAGGCCTAAAGCTCTTATTTCCCATGCCATTTATGGAAGTTCAAATCGCTGGTGGGAAACCTTGCAAAGGAATGCTTGCCACTTTCAGAAGTATTACTTCACTCTGAGCCCTCTCCGTCAGAAATATATCCTCTACAATCAAGAGGCTTCAAGTGGGCTGGGGGTACAGCTCAGTGGCACAGTCCTTACTGTCGGGCCCTAAGTCGAGTCATGAACCACTGACTTTACAGCTCTATAACCAGAGAGAACCAAGCGAAGTTAGTTTGTGGCATCCTAGGCTGACTCTTCACATTCAGTGCAGACTAGTAACTTGAACTCCGGTCTTTCTTGTGGCAGAATTTCTGTGTAGCCACGGCTATCATGGAACTCACTAAGTAGACCAGGCTGGCCTCAAATCAGAACTATGCTTGATACATGTTAAAATTAAAGGCATGCATTACCAAACCCAGCTTTGAACTCTGGTCTTGTTTTTTGAGACAGGGTTTCTCTGTGTATTTCTCACTGTCCTGAACTTACTCTGTATACCAGGCTCAAACTCAGAGATCCAAATGTCTCTGCCTCCAATTAAAGGTGTGTGCCACTGCAACCTGCTTTGAACTTTGGCTTATCCACTTTTTTCCTGTGTGTGTGGGATGTTTCACTACATAGCCCTGGCTAGCCTGGAACACCTCTGTATCTCGTTTGTGGGATAGGCGCTCATCCTTCAGCCTGTGTTAACCCTGAATTTTCACTCCTCCTTCCTGTCTCCCAGGACTTATAGGTGTGTACCACCACCTGTGGATTTGAAAACATGTTTCTAGGGAGACCAGGATTAGTTTGCTCTGCTTAAGACTGACAGTTCAGTCTAATACAGACTGTGCAAATGCTTTTTTGTTTGTTTTTTTTGTTTTTCGAGACAGGGTTTCTCTGTAGCTTTGAAGCGGCTGGGGGCTTGGAAGCTGGGTGCGGGGAACAAACAACACGCACCCCCCCTCTCCCCCCTAATCACAACAGTCTCCCAGGACTTATAGGTGTGTACCACCACCTGTGGATTTGAAAACATGTTTCTAGGGAGACCAGGATTAGTTTGCTCTGCTTAAGACTGACAGTTCAGTCTAATACAGACTGTGCAAATGCTTTTTTGTTTGGTTTTTTTGTTTTTCGAGACAGGGTTTCTCTGTAGCTTTGAAGCCTGTCCTGGAACTCACTCTGGTAGACCAGGCTGGCCTCGAACTCACAGAGATCCACCTGCCTCTGCGAGTTTGAGGCTAGTCTGGTTTACAGAGTGAGTTCTAGGACAGCCAGGACTGTTACACAAAGAAACCCTGTCTTGGGAGGGGGGAAATGAGTAAAACATAAAAAGTGCAACTGTGCTTAAACTACTCCTGTCAGCCAGGCAATGGTGGCATGAGCCTTTAATCCCAGCACTTGAGAAGCAAAGGCAGGAGGATCTCTGAGTTTGAGGTCAGCCTGGTCTACAGTTAGTTGCATGACAGCCAGGACTGTTACACAGAGAAACCCTGTCCCGTCTCAAAAAACCAAACCAAGCAAATAAAACCTACGCCTGTCACTGTAAGCCCTAAACAGGCTAGGCAGAAGCTGGTGACTATTGTAAACCTCACTGAGTCAAACCTGAGACATACTGTCCACTGTACATGATCTCTTCTAACCTGTTAAAATGCTCCCCACAGATCTGCCTTAAATTCTCACTTTTTTCTTTTTAGACTAGAGAGTGGGGTTCATTGCAGCGGAATGCTTTCCCCCGGCACTTCATATGATGCTGTCAGAGCCCACATCCTCTCCTAACCACACAAAACTCTACATACAACCACTGAGATGGTAAAGAAATCTATCTGCTTGGCTCAGGTTAACTGCTGTTCTTCACATTCTAATTTAGAGTACAGTCACAACTGTTAGTTGAGAACACCCCTGGGAATAACAGTGTCAAAGCGGACAGAGCAGAGAGGGTGACATACACACCTGGCTGCCTTGCAGGCTCCCACCCTGATTCTTACTCTCCAGCAAAATCCCTGCTCAATGCCTTCTTACCTTCTGAAGCTGCCGTATGGCTGACAAAAGGACTAGTAACATCTTTTTGCTTGACATGGCACTAAGGATTGAGCCTTGCCTTGTACATGGTAGATCCCCAGCTCTGTGACTCCAATGGCATCTAATTTTTAGATGTAGCATTTTTGATGCTGCAGTTGAAATTATTCCTTGAACTATGAAGTGGATCATGGCTATTAGCACCCTCCAGGGTGATGCTGGAAGGCTGCAGGCTAGTAGACAGTGATACCCCAGTTCTTGGATACCTCAGAACAAACCAGAGAACAGATAGCATGGACTAGCTTCTTTCCTGAGACTTAGTCCAAAAACAGACAAGATTCCAAAAAGGCAGTAGGAGTCTGTAGCTAGTTCAGTTCAGCTCATTACTGCAGCTACAAATACTACCGTGTGCTTGTGTATAGCACACACTGAAAATCAGAGGACAACTTTCCAGAGATGGTTCTCTCCTTCAACCATAGGTTCTGGGATCTAATGTTGTTATCAGGCTTAGGTGGCAAGTGCTTTTACCGAAAGCCAAACTGCTGGACCTACTTTGGAGATTTATATAGAGACCTTCCATTCCGTTTCACTCAATGAAAGGACATTCCTGCCCATTTTTCTGGAAAATAATGTTTACAGTGACTAGTCATAAAGAATAACTTTGCTTTATTATCATGATTCTGGGGAAGAAAAACAAAAACAACAAAACCAGGGTAGACAGTTCAAGAAAGGACACCTATTTTTAAGTTCCAAATTTCTTCTTTTTGATGGGGGGTGGGAGCTGAGCAATGATGTCGTCCAGGGGCCGTTCTACTGCCACAAGTGTCCTTTCATCCAAGAGATCCATGAAGAGTAAGGGCTGCAGAGAGAAAGCAGTGACATCACCAGGGAGTCACTCTCCACCAGCTCTCAACAGAATAACTGGAGTGCTGGTCAAGACTCCAAGGACAACAATCCCTGCCAATCTTCCCCGCTCTTGGACTCAACATGGTGGAAAGCCAGCACTTCAGTGGAGCCGGCGCAGAAGGAGTATGACTGGGGAACCTGAGTTGGGCCAGACAGCCGTTGTAGCATAAGCTCAATAGACAACTGGTTTTATAGACACTGAGAATACTCATCAGAAAAAAGAAAATCATGGAAGTTCAATAAATCCATTACTTTTATGTTTCTCCGAGAAGAATATTCATATTAACAAACCCCACATGAGCACCAAGATTACAAATTTCTCTCACATTGGGAAGTATGATTTGCCTGCCTCTAACTACTGAGTCAAAAAACAATGAAACTTAGCTCAGATACAGATAATTTCAAGGCCACTAGTCTCCACCAAGTCAGGGTCTCTACAAGCAAAGGAAAATATACTAGTTTTCCAACTGTTAGTTATGACATTTTGATAACATCCCAGGGAAGCAACCATCCAAAATACAAAAAGAGTTCTTTTACCTTATATATCTTAGACATTTTAAATGCATGGGCTGTGCGCCTCAGGAAGACATCTGATTCATTTTTAGGAGGAAGTGGATTATAGAGCATAGTTTTGTCATTTGGAAGTGGCTAAAAGACAAAGATATGTTATTTATTTACTTGGGTAATATAAGGGGTCAAGCCCAGGTACTCACACACACACGAGTACTCTGAACAACACCTTCAATCTTTCAGTTGTTTGGTACTTAGCGAGAGTTTCACTAAGGTGCCCAGGCTGCCCATGAATTCACTCTTTGCCCTTGAATTTGTGTTGCTCCCACCCCAGTCTTCTGTGGTGACTGGAACTACAGGCTTGAAACACAAGGCCTAACAAGACATACTACTTGAACTATTACTTTATTGTCTAGCATTTTTAAGACCTGGTGTTTGATCCTTAGCACCATAAAAACAGAAGAGCAAAACGTTACTTTCATTGTCCTTTATGGACCCAGTTCACTCAGTTTCTGAGACAAAGTATCATTGTAGTTCTCTTGATCCTCCTGAGTGCCAGGATTACAGATATGCACAACTGTGTATGTCTAAGGCCCTCAGGTTCTTCAGCTATGGATCACTACCCCATAGGAGGGCCATATAAACTGGATGTAGGGTCATGAAAACTTGACAAAAAAAAGGTTTCCAAATGTAAAATGACCAAAATTTAATATAAAATTAAACATGTGGACTGGTAAGGTGGTAAAGATATTTCTCATGCAAGCCTGGACACCAGTTTAAATCTCAGAATCTACAAAAGGCTTGAAAGGAGAACCAACTTCACAAGTTGACCTCTGACTTCCACACATGCAGGGGCACACAAAGCCCAACCCCATCATGCACACACACTTACATTGAGAGTCAGTTCTCTCTTTCCCCCATTTAGGTTCACAGGGTATAGTACTAAGGTTGTTAGGTTTGGTGGTAAGTGCCATTACCCAAAGGGCTATCTCACCAGTCCACTTTTAAAACTGATTTATTTTACGTTTATGGATGTTTTGCTTACATGTATGTATTTGTACCATGTGTGTGTCTGGTGCCCATAGCAGTGAGATCCTTGGAAATGGAATTATGGATGGTTATAAACCATTACAAGGGTGCTGGGAACAACCCCACTACTCTAGTCTTTAATAAATGGAAAATTATATGTATAAAGAAAAACTTTTTTTTATAAGGTGGGGGCACACACCTTTAATCTCAGCACCTGGGAGTCAGAGGCAAGTGGATGTCTGTGAGTTCCGAGGTCAGCCTGATCTACAAGAGCTGGTTCTAGGATAGCTGTTCTAGGGCTGTTACACAGAGAAACCTGTCTCAAACCTCCCCCCTAAACACACATACAAATTTTTAAAAAATGATTTATTTTTGGTAATAGTTCCTCAATATACTTAAGGTCATGTAAAAATACCTCAGGCAAAAGGGGTCATGAATGAGCAGAATGAGCAAGAACGGGCTTCATACTACATGGCAAAAAAGACACACAAGCTTTGGGTCAGTTTTGTTAGTAGCCAAGAACAAACGGGCATGTGCAGGATCTTAGCCCACACAGGCACTGTACTCTCTACTCCCGCCCCCCACGGCCATATCCAGTACATTGGCCAAGTGGTTAAGGTTCTCCCCTAGGGAAAATACCATAAACCACCCCCACTGATGTCACTGACACTTCAAGAGATGGCCAAATAAATGATGCACTTCATCTCTCACTTCCTTGGGAACCAGCTCTGCTTAGAGAAGGGCATGAGGGACTCATCAGCAGCACTTGAGAGAAAGCCTCTGGGCTGAGTTAGAAACAAGTGAGGGAGTGGGAGGGCTCTTCCTGGGGCCACTCACTCACAGCAGTGACTTGTCACCAGCTCTGCTTCCCACATTTTAGGACACAGGGCCCATGAGATGAGCTACAGTGACACATCCCTGTGCACACCTCCTTTAGAGCCATCTGCTGCAGTACCACGCATGTCCCACCCCCACCTTCACAGATCCACAGAACAGCTGGTGTTGGGTATAACTGAAACCCAAAGTGCAGCACAGCCATGGCTGTGATCCACAGGCCTCCTGGGAAAGAAAGGCCCTACCCAGAAAAGACACGTATATTTGGGAAGAATCAAAACAGCAGCCAGCGTTTTAAACTAAAGGAAATACTTGTGTCCCTACCCAATTCTAAATAACAGTCACTGACGCTGGAGTTTTCCTGACTAGACTTTTCTCAAAACACAAAGACCAACTTTTTGAAGTGTCTTCAGCTAAGGGGTAGGTGGACAAAACATCCATGGGTGTCTCCTTTAATGAAACTACTTCACTGAGTAATGCAATAATAGAAGTTAAAAGTGAGTCACTCAGCTCAAAGGTATTCCCTGACAAGGGTCATCTTCTGAATACCAACTTAATCACTTTTCTACTTATGTTTCTATGTTGAATAGTCAGGTAGAGAAATAATTACAGCAGCAAAATATAATCCATAAATGCTAGCCCCCTTACCCTAGAGCACGCCAAACAAAAGCACCTTTCCTCTGAAGAACACACTAGCAGTTCTCATTTAGAGGTTCCTTCCTCTAATCAGCCATTATTCAAACTTAAAAATTCCTAAGTAAAGGTAGGGTGTGCTACTAACTCCAGTAGCACTCAGGAAGCAGAGGTGTGAGGACTGCTGTAAATTTAATGTCAGGATGGACAGGCTATAACATCCTGTCTCTAAAAAAACCAAAACAAAACGGGGCTGAAAAAAGACAGCCTAGCAGTTAAGAGCATTTGCTATTCTTGCAGAGGCTCTGGGTTCTGCTCCTAATAGCCATGTCAGGATGCTCACAGCCATCTGTTAACTCCAACTCCAAGGGATCTGAAACACTCATCTGGCCTCTATGGGCAACGCAGACACACATACAGAAACACAGATTCCTAAATAAAGAAGTCTCAGAACTCACCAAGGACTTGTCGATGATGCAGAACATGTAGGTATCGTGAAGGAGAATGTGCATCGGTCTCTTGGGATGGAAGCTGATGTGTGTGATGGGAGTATCCCTTTGGAGCCATAGCTGGTGAAATCCCTGCTTCTGGACAGCTCGGCTCCACTCTGTATACTGCTTGTCTGGGATACTGAACTCAAATACCTGAAGAACACAGCACCAAGCAAGTGCACTTGTGTACCCATGGAGTTCAGAGGCTCCTGCTCCTTCTGGGTTTTCTTAACCACAAATATTAGCAAACCTTAAAAGGCACCATATTGTAACATTACATTTTTGTTGTTGTTGTTCTTGTTTTTTGAGACAGGATTTCTCTGTGGCCTTGGAGCCTGTCCTGGAACTAGCTCTTGTAGACCAAGCTGGCCTCAAACTCACAGAGATCCGCCTGCCTCTGCCTCCAGAGTGCTGGGATTTAAAGGTGTGTGCCACAGAGAAACCCTGTCTCGAAAAACCAAAAAAAAAAAAAAAAAAAAAAAAAAAAA
>JAQHUG010000533.1:203455-251535 GCA_028555095.1 Dicrostonyx torquatus | reverse complement strand
ACAAAGCTGGGGGCTGGAGAGATGGCTCAGTGGTTAAAAGTACCGGCTGCTCTTCCAGAGGTCCTGAGTTCATTTCCCAGGAAGCGCACGGAGGTTCACAATCATCTATAATGAGACCTGATGCCCTCCTCTAGTGTATAGGCACACATGCAGATAGAATACTGCATACACAATAAATAAATCTTTTTTTTTTGGTTTTTCGAGACAGGGTTTCTCTGTGGCTTTGGAGCCCTGCGCTGGGACTAGCTCTTGTAGACCAGGCTGGTCTCGAACTCACAAAGATCCACCTGTCTCTGCCTCCCGAGTGCTGGGATTAAAGGCGTGCGCCACCAATGCCCGGCATTAAAAATGTGTAGCCCAGGCTGGCCTCGAACTCGTGATCCTCCTGCCTCTGTCTCCTTCAGCAAATCCTACCGGCGTGCGCCACCACAACCGGCTAAATAAATCTTAAAAAACAAAACAAAACAAAAACCAACGATAGAAATCAATCCAACACTTGGGAGCCAGAGGCAGGCAGATTTTTGCGAGTTCAAGGCCATTCTGGTTTACAGAGTGAGTTTAAGAATAGCTAGGGTTACACAGAGGAACCCCATCTCTCCAGCCCTAAGAATTCTTATCTAATTCATTTCCACTTCAAACAAAATTACACATTTAGGAAGTTTATTCTTTTACAGAAATACACTTTATCCTCACTTACTCTTTGGAGGTTTATGTTGTCACGTTCATATTTCACGCGATAGAGAAAAAACCGAGAGGCTGTAGAATAGGCTATCCAACTTCCACACGGGGAAACACAACTGCAGCTAATATTCTCAGGGCCCTGGTAATTGGAGGAAGCAACATGAGTTAAAAAAAAAAAAAAAAAAAAACCCAACTGTTTTTTAGGCAAAGTCTCACTCTGTTTCACTACAATCTCCCTACAGTAGATGGCAAATGACTCACAGGAGTGAGCCATCAAGCCTGGGAAAGCTTCCTGTGACCAGGTTCCCATGACAGGACTGTTTAAATTCAAGGTGCTCTCACATTTTCACAAATGCATTTTTGAGACAGGATTTAACTCAGCCCAAGGTTAGTCAAATTCCCTACTAATCAAAATAGCCTTGAACTCCTAAACTTTTTGCCTGTGTCCCAAGTACTGGGATTACTGGTAGGATTATCACAAATACCTAAAAGACATTTGTATAAAAGATAATATGATTAAAGCAATTTACATGGTATGTTGTTAACATAAAAAGGAAACATATACATACAAATGAGCACAAGTTCTTTTGTTTTTCTGGTAGAATATACAAGAAACTGTGGAACTGGGAACTGTAAAATGTGGGGTGAGCTTGAAGCTCCACTTGATTATACAACCTTTCACTGTCTTAATTATTAGAAACACACACGCCGTTTTTTGTTTTTGTTTTTTTTTTTTGGTTTTTCGAGACAGGGTTTCTCTGTGGCTTTGGAGCCTGTCCCGGAACTAGCTCTTGTAGGCCAGGCTGGTCTCAAACTCACAAAGATCCGCCTGCCTCTGCCTCCCGAGTGCTGGGATTAAAGGCGTGCGCCACCATCGCCCGGCCGTTTTTATAATATAAAAAGGAAAAACCAGTTCCCTGTACTCACTTATCAAATTCTCATCATCTAACTTATAAACACCGCTGACACAGTCCTTCAGATAAAATGACAAAGTCTGGGCTGCAGACTGAGTGTGGCTCAGATTCAGATGGAGAAGGGCTCTGGACCTGGGCGGAGCATGAACCTTCCTCACCTTTGTCTTGAGGTGCAGCAGATGGTCTGCGTTTTTAGAGAGTGGAAGAGTATCTCCGTTCTTGCCTAAAAACAGAAACTTTGAGCTTTCTCTCACAAAAGAAAATTTGTACTTTTTTCATTTTAAAGTCAAGCCTGAGTAACAGAAGTTGCCACCAGGAGGTCAGGTTTACCCACATTACCTACACGCGCAATCACAATCTGAAGAGCTATGTGAGGAGCAGCAAAGAGACTATGACTCTGAGGTAGTCTGCCATAGCTTCCCCCAGACTGGCAGTTGTAGAGGCAGATTTCAGTGCACTCTAAAGAGAATTCAAACCCTTCCTAAACTGGCTACTCAGCCCCGAGTCGTGGGCCTTTGTTTCCATACTGCACATCACTCCACCTTCTCAGCTTTCAACAGAAGTCAGGCCAGGGCAAAACACGACTGACTCCACAACCGTCATTTCAACTAACTTGTACATGTGTCTAGCAGAAGCTGAAGCTCTTTTTTGGGGGATGGGGAGCGGTTGAGATAGTGTTTCTCTGTGTAGTCCTGACAGACTGTCCTGGAACTCGCTCTGTTGACCAGGCTGGCCTCAAATCTGGCGTGGCTGTTGTTTCTTAAGAGTTTAGGCAGGCTGTGGCAGTCCACGCCTTTAATCCCAACACTTGTGAGGCAGAGGCGGGCGTATCTCTGTGCGTTTGAGGCCAGCCTGGTCTACAAGAGCTACTAGCTCTAGGACAGGCTCCAAAGCTACAGAGAAACCCTGTCTTTTTTTTTTTTTTTTTTTGGTGTTTTCGAGACAGGGTTTCTCTGTAGCTTTGGAGCCTATCCTGGAACTAGCTCTTGTAGACCAGGCTGGTCTCGAACTCACAGAGATCTGCCTACTTCTGCCTCCCGAGTGCTGGGATTAAAGGCGTGCACCGCCACCGCCCAGCTGAGAAACCCTGTCTTAAGAAAAAAAAAAGGAAAAACAACAAAAGGCCAGGTGGTGGTTGTGCATGAAGATAGATCTCTGCGAGCTCAAGGCCTAGTTGAACTCAACCTGGTCTACAGACTGAATTCTAGGACAGAAGGAAAAAAAAAAAAAAGGGGTATCTAAGGGTATCTATCTTAAGACTTTAGATAGTCATAATGGCTCATGGTTATCTCATCATTTAGGATTGCTGAGTTCAAGGCCAATCTCAACTGCAGAGTAAGATCCTATTTCAGAAAACCAAAACAAAGTTTTAACATTCAGTAATTTTTTTTTCTTGTATATGGAAAAAATTGCAATTTGCCACAGACACAGTAAAAAAGTCCACCCTTCTAAATGTATGTATGTGTGTGCAGGTCAGACGTTGGCATTAGGTGTTTCCTCAATTGTTCTCCACTTTATTTTTTCACAGTTCAAGTCTGACTATGTAGCCCTGGATGGCCTGGAATTCCTTGGGTAGACCAGGCTGGCCCTGAAACTCTCCCAGCTGAGTGCTTGCACAAAGGGAGAGTATTGAGACTGGGACTAAAGGTGCACACACCATGGCCAGCTCCACTTTATTTTGTGAGACAGGGTCTTCACTGACCTAGGAGCTGACCAATTATCCTCTTGTCCCTGCTTCCCTGCTCCTGAACTTCTGATTCACTTGTTTCATTCTCTTTCCAGCTTTCTTTTCTTCTCTTGGTCTTTGCCTCCCATGTGCTGGGACTAATGGTGAGCTCTACTATAGCTAGTTTCCAGTTTTCTTCTGTGTAGGTGTGCTGGATGATGCTGTGGCTCACACCTGGAGACATGTGCTTCCAGGCAGGCACTTTACTTCTGGTATGCACCAGCCCATCTTGGTAGTTTTTCCTCCCTTTTACTCTTTTTTAAAATTTTGCCAGTTTTTAAAACTAAGTCAAAAACAAAACATAAACAAAACCAAAAAAACACCAAAAAACCCCACAAACCTTTCTGCCCATTTACCTGTTGCAACTGTAGCTCCCAGTCTCCAAAGTTCCAAGTGATGAGCAAACTGGAAGAGGAGAAGCTGCCTTCTTTTTGAACAGGAAATGAGACGACGCTGCATTCAAGAATTGAAAGTTCATAAATGGGCTTTTGTGGTCATCTGCTGCTTCAGTTCCAAAGGCAAGAGCAGCATCCCAACAGCCTCTTCTCTACTGCTGAAATCCATTGTGGCCAGCTGCCCTCCTCCCCAGAGGCAGGTAGATCTCTGTGAGTTCAAGGCCAGTCTACACAGTGAGTTCCAAGGTAGACTGGGCTACAATAGTGAGACCCAGGCCCACCCCCCCAAAAAACAAAAACAAACAAACAAAAAAACCCAAAACCCATTTTGGTAGATATATCCCAAGTCCTATCACAGTATAGCCACTGTACTAGGATTTGAGAACACAATGGTGACTGAAATAGCCACTCACCTCAAGATGGTCCTAAAAAAGTAACAAGTATGCCACATGATTTAACATGGTAAATACAGGATGAGCAGAAAGGACGCCTACCCTAGCCTTGTGGACCAAACACATCAGATAAGACTCACTGGCAAAGATTAGTCAAGCATCACATTCATGCAGTCCTGAGGAGGCCAGAACAGAGTGTCGGTTCTTGAACTGGTGGTACTAGCTGCCAGATGAACCCAAGTCATATGAAATCTCGGATCCCTCCCCTATTAACTGTACTTTATAGAAGTTTCATTAACTTGTTTTTAAGGGTGGGCTCTATTATTCAGGTGGAGAAGCTAGGCTTGTAGTGTTCCTTTCAAGGTAAATGGTATCATCCCCTCCCCTAACACCTAAACAGGGTCCACCTCATTGTCACAATATGCATGTACATATATACAGAGCAAGTCCTTCTGGTAAGGAGGCTTGCCTCAGAAAAGAATGAGGATAGCTTTAGGAAGTGTGAGCTCTGCTCAGTCTGACTGGACAGAGGGATGGGAAATACTAAAGTCGAGAGGAGATACTCACATGGGGAAAAGTGATCTTCCGGAGGGCAGCATCATAATTCTTTACCTCCACTTTCTCCATGAGAGGACGAATAACCAGGTGGGTGTCTGTGCCTGAAAAAAGGCACACAATGAGAGAAATGCTACATGAAGAGAAAAGAGCCAGAGCTGGGGGAGGACCTACCTCCTGATATCAGAGCTGTCGGGCTGTGGGCCACAGTGCGCACATCGTGAGTGTGATGCTGGAACGGCTTTGTCCGCACCCACTGCTTCTCACTGCTGCTGGAAGTCACGGGAACCAGCTGAAAATGGAATATTGTGCCCTCGGCTGTGCCCACCACAAAACTGTCTTCTTGCTGAGAAATTAAATCAGGAGGGGATAGATGTCAAAATAAAGGTACAGATGGAAAAATATTCTTTCCGGTTTTCTATCTGGGCAGCTCAGGGGAAAAGAAAACTCATACCCTGAATTAGAAGGGAGGTTCCTGCCTGGCAGGGGTGGTACATGCCTTCTTTAATCCCAGCCCGCAGGGATCTCTGTGAGACTGAGATCACCCTGGTCTACAGAATAAGTTCCAGGGCAGTCAAGGCTACAAAGAGAAACCATGTCTGGTGAAGGGGAAGAAAGAAGGAAGTTTCCAGGGAAGGCAGTTCCATCAGTGGAGCAAGCTCAGACACAGGCAGCAACTGCCCCCTGCTGACAAAGTTAACACTTAGTATTGCCAATGCGTTATGCAGTCACACGCTACATATTCAATGACAAACCAAATACACAGTCCATAAAAGTCTAATGAACCAAAAGCTCCTATTACCCAGTGATACAATAGCTGTCAAAATGTAGTACAAAATATTATTCACAATGATGCTGCTGTAGAACACACACACCCTTAGGCACTACGGCTTGTTCAGAGGGCCCAAGCTCGGTTTCTAGCACACACAGAGTGTAGTTTACAACCTCCCATAACTTCTGTTCCAAAGGATCTGAAGCCTCTGCCGTTTACAATCCAGTGCACATATCCACACCCACACCCAGCTTAAAAAAGAAAGGCTAGAGAGATGACTCAGCAGTTAAGAGCACTGGCTGCTCTTCCAGAGGACCCAGGTTCAACCAGCACCCACATGGCAGCTCACAACTGTAACCCTAGTTCCAGAGGATCCAACAGACACACATGCAGGTAAAATACCAATGCACATTTTAAAAAAAAAGCTGGGCGGTGATGGCTCACACCTTTAATCCCAGCACTCAGGAGGCAGAAACAGGTAGGTAGATCTCTATGAGTTTGAGGCCAGTCTGGTTTACAGAACAAGTTCTAGGACAGACAGGACTACACAAAGAAACTGTATAAAAAATCCTCACACAAACAAACAAACAAATATTACATTTATACTTTTTTCTTTTTGTGTCAGGGTTTCTCTTTGCCTAGTTATAATTTTTTAAAAAATAAAAACTTCTTACAGTTTCAAGTAAAGCACTTAGTATTTTTATTTGATTGTATAAAACATAAATTTCCTTAGTATTATTGGTTTTTTTTTTTTTTGTTGTGTTGTAGTCCTGGCTGTTCTAATCTCCTTACTTGGTGGCAAATGTCATCATCTGCTGAGCTATACTGCCAGCCTAGCAATAACATCTTTATGAAGTTAAATTTGTTTTTTTATTTTTATGAGCCACGGTTTCATAGGTAGCCTTGGAGCCTGTCCTAGAACTCACTCTGTAGACCAGGCTGCCCTTGAACTCACATAGATCCACTTGCCTCTGCCTCCCAGGAGCTGGGATTAAAGGCGTGCACCACCACCACCCAGCCTAAACATTTATTAAAGTTAAACATTTGTATTAAAGAACATGGTAGGTCATTGTTTATGTGGTTTAGGAGGAATTAGATTTCTCTGCTGCTGGTTGTGTAAAAGAACAGCACATACAATCAGTACATTAGTTGTGCAACGTAGAAGCTTTCCTACTACCTGCTCGCCTAAGTATGTGCTGATGCTCACACAATGGTCAAATCACCTACTGATGTATTCTCAGAATGTGTTCTACCATTAGGTGACATAACTATATACAACTGCTCAGTACACAAAATAAAATACCTAAAATAGATTTAAATAAGGAACATGTTAGTTGTGAGAAAAAAACTGAAACCTTCTAAACCACATAGGCAATATGTGAGAAAAGACACCCAGGCTCTAAGGCTGACTTGAAAGCTGGCCTTGGTGATATGTGGTCATATTCCTGGCTACTCAGGAGGCTCAGCAGGAGGACCATAAGTCCAAGGACTATTTGGGCTGGGAGCATACTCACATCAGCGACAGCAATAGACTGCACGTCAGCATTTGCGATGACATGGCTCTTAACAAGTGTCCCGGTAGCTGAGTCCCATAACTGCACCTTTCCAACAGAGTCCACACTTATGACAGTTCCGTCGGACAAGAAGGCAACACCCCACACAATACACCTTGACTTCGTCACTCCCAGGTGTTGCCTATCTAAAACCATCTTACGAATAATGCTCCCTGAAAAATAAGAAAGGCACACATGAAGATGGTGTTTAGTTTCAGTTTCCCAAAACTGCCCAGACAAGCCTAAGGTGGTGAATTAGAGGCCTGAACATCGAAAGTCAGTAAGTGGCAGCTGTGTTTTAAAACTCCTGAATAGGGACCTGAAGAGGAAAGAGGTGAGGGGAAGGGAGAGAAGAACAGACACCCCTTCTGGGAAAGTGAAATGGAAAGGTGTAATGTTCATATAAAAGCTGGCACATAAGCCACCTGGTTTTTACATGGGACCCTCAGGAGCTGGGCACCTGTAGTAATTCAGAAATAAGAGGATGGGGGGCCCCCAAGGTGGGACAGTTGAAAGTTACTGATGTAGGAGGGATCTTCTGTATTTCTTTGCTTTCACTGGTTAAATAAAGACTCTGCCTGGCCTGTAAGATAGGACACAGCCCTTAGGTGGGCAGAGTAGACAGAACAGATTTCTGGGAAGAAAGGAAGTGAGAGAGCCACCATGAAGCCACCAGGGTCAGACATGCTGTATCTTCCCGGTAAGCCCACTACCTCGTGGTGACTTACAGACTATAAAGAATGGGTTGAAATAAGATGCAAGAGCTAGCCAAGCAAAGGCTAGAGATAATGGATCAGGCAGTATTTAAATGGATATAATTGTCGTGTGGTTATTTCGGGCATAAGCTAGCTGGCAGCTGGGAGCCAGGCACTGGGAAAACGGCTCCACTTCTTAGCGGCGGGACACAGCCACCCACCTTTTACAACAGTTACTCTATGAGGCTGTGAACCCTTGAAGTATCAATCTCCTGAGTCAGCAGCAAATAGTAAGCAAACACCATCTCAACCGAAGAATCTTAGGTAAAAGGTGTTGAGAACTAAGTATGGGACAGGGGTGTCTAGAGGGAAAACTGGTAAGAACATGGAGAACAAAGATTTCTTCTCAGAGCAGGGACAGCGAGGCCTGCACTTAACCAGGTAGGAGACTAGAAAAGGAGTCTCAGAGTGCAGCTCAGGGGCACAACAAAAACCAACTGACTGATTTCTGAAAACCAAGTCACACAAGACAGAAAAATTTTTTTCTAAGATCCCCAAACAGGCAACCCAGATGACTCTTCAGCAAAGACCATGCTCAAGAGTCCCACTGATGGGACAAGAACAAACAGTACACACACAGAGAAAGCTTCCTCTAACAAGAAAAGCCAAAAGGACTAACAAACAGCAAACAAATAAACAGCAGGCCAGAAAGGGTGCAGAACAGTTGCGGAATGTTATCACTGTGATATCAGCTTCAGAGTTGGGGCTAGAGAGATGTGCTCAGCTGTTGAGTACTTTCTGCTCTTGCAGGACTGGAGTTTGGTTCCCAGCACCCACAACAGCAACTAACTAAAGCTCTAGCAGATTCCTGCACACACACACAATCAAAAAACAACCTCTCCCTCCGCCCCCGCCAGGTGGCTCACCTAGTGCCTAAAGGCCTGGGTTAGAGCTCCAACAGAGAAACAAAAATAATCCCACAAAGGAAAAGGAAAGGAAAAAAGGCACATGCTCAAAGGTCCTAGAAACCAAACAAAAGATTAACTCCCTGTATGCCCAAAGGGTCAATAATTAGAATGGCACCACACTTCCCAACAGGGAAAAGAAGGATCCTAAACAATACAGCAGCAAAAGGGACCCCAGAAAGACTGAAACACAAGTCCTTCTCACATTTGTGCAGCATGACCCAAGTGGCTAAATCAGACTAGAAGTTAAAACAAAGAGATTTATTTCTAAGGACATAGAAATGGCATGAAAAAAACATATAAAAACACCGAAATACTCAGCTGTGTTTTTATCAATTTATACAACTGGAAGACTTTACGGATAAAGTGGCAGAGATGTAGGGAGAATGGGAATATTCAACAGGAAGCAGACAGGAAGGAAAGTAACTTCCCCCGAGAGCAATGCACTTGGCCATGAGGAAAACACACGACTACTGATAGGAACCCAGTTACAAATAAGCATAGAGATCAGGTGACAGTGTGACAGACACTACAGCAGAAGGTATGCAGGGAAGACTCAGATGTTGAATTCAATAACGTGTATAATTAAAAATAAATCACAATGTAGAATTATAAATATGCCGTGTACAGCAGAGATAAATCCCAAAAGAATCAGCTAAGGGTTGAAGTGGTTTATTTTGGGGATCAAGAGAAGGGCATAGGAGATTCCCTCTTTTGGTAACAAGCCTTAAGGAACTCTGTGGCTATAGCATGTGTAACTAAAGGCAAACAAAACAAAGAAACTTATAAACCAGGCATTGAGGAAAAAGAAAAACAGAGACACACCCAATCCCCACCACCACCACCACCACACTCTTTTTGTTTTTTTGGGACAAGGTTTCTCTGTGTTATAGTCCTAGAACTCACTTTGTAGACCAGGCTGGCCTGAAACTACTACCCAAGTTTGTTTTGTTTTGTTTTTTTGAGACAGGGTTTCCATGTGTAGTCCTGGCTGTCCTAGAACTCACTCTGTAGACCAGGCTGGCCTTGCACTTACAGAGATCCACCTGCCTCTGGTTCTCAAGTGCTGAGAGAAAAGGTGTGCGCCAGCACTGGCTTGTCTCTGTACAAAAACATGTACAAACATGCTTATCTAGCAAGCTAAAAGAACCTCACCACTGAAGGGGTCTAGTAGCCAATTTTCTAGGCCAAGAATAGAAAAGGAAGTCATGGTTCTCTACCTTATGTTCCATTTTTCCTAGACACATAGACATTCTACTTAACACTCACATTAAATGCTGTATTACTTGAGAGTAAACGGTACTGTAATATCCTCTTATGAAGAAAGTCCTGTACCCTACGAAAGAATGAAGATTCCCCCAAATACAGCAGTGCTAATCAAAAACAGGAAGGAGAGGCTAGAGAGGTGGCTCAGTGGTTAAGAGTGCTGACTACACAGGTTTAAAAAAAATAATAAAGAGAAGTCTGGATCCCAAGATACGTGTAAAGGTTGGACATGGTCCCTTCAGGACTGTCATCCCAGCATGGAGGGCCTGGGGCCTGGAGGATCACCAGAACTAGTTTCTTGCTGACCTATTCTAAAAACAAAATAAAACAAAACAAAAACCAGACTCACCCCTGGGTTCACAAGAGACTGTGCCTCAGAAAGAGCCTGAGTCCTTCTAAAGTTCTTCTCGTCACTACCTATGAAGGCATGTATACATACATATAACATAGAATAGACAAAGATAGGCAGACAGACAGACTTATACACACGGTCACATACAGAACACCCAAGGGGCAAAATTTGTGGTGGACATGTGAAGAGATTAATGAGAAGTTAGGTCATCATATTCATTGAAAATGTAACAAAGTCTACTTCTTAGAAACTGAGAAATGTAGATGTGACAACACCCACACACAAATGTACTAAATAGAAAATAGTCACCTGATTTGACATCAAACACGCTAACGTAGTCTATGGAGCCAGCTGCGATGTGGGTACCAGCAGGATGCCAACTGAGACTTAGGATCCGACCTAAGGAGTAATAAAACAAGAAAAAAGGTGACAACTCTCCTCCCACAACTACCTACATGGCTTCTGCAATTCAGTGTTAATTTCTCATTCACCGCAGCAGATGTACTACTGTCCTGGGACCCACAATGAAGTATCTGACAACTTGTTTTAATAATGTATAAGTTAAGGAAAATGTGTAAAATAAATACATTATTTTGAGAACAATCTGGTGGTAACCTAACGTGCACAGACACTGACTTCAGTTTAAAGAGACATACTTGCACAGATGCCCAAATATATGTATGGTCATGCATAAGCATTAACATTACAAACAAGGATGCATTGATTACAGGATGATGGCCTCATAAGACCATATCATCCAGTGACAGCCACCTTAGTTTGTGTAATCATACCTGATGATGTTCACATAATGAGATGATTTAACATTGTATTTTCAGAACAGATCCCAAATACTAGAATAACTCTATGACATCTACCAAAAAGTACTGTATCACCTTTCCAATTAAGAAATAACAAAAATCGCCAAGCAGTGGTGGCACACGCCTTTAATCCCAGCACTTGGGAGGCAGAGGCAGGCGGATCTCTGTGAGCTCGAGGCCAGCCTGGTCTACAAGAGCTAGTTCCAGGACAGGCTCTAAAGCTACAGAGAAACCCTCTCTCAAAAAACCAAAAAAAAGAAGTAACAAAAATCTGGTTATAGTGGATAGCTATTACTAAAGGACACAGAACACACAGCATGCTTACTACTCTCCAAAACAGGCATCGGCAAACTACAGTCTGCTGTTGGTTTGTAAATCAAGTTTTACCAGCACAGTCACACATCTCTGTTCATGCACTTAGCTTGGCGGTTTCTGTGCTACAACTAGAGTTAGCAGGGACTATATATTGCCTTCAAAGCCTCAAGAACCATGGTGCTCAGTACTTTATAGAAACTGCTTGTCAACCCAGAGCCCAAGCACCAGCAGTTGCTCACGGTATTACCAAGACATTTAAATTGGCTACTAGGGTGCACTGGCTGATTTTATGTCAACTTGACAAAGCTAGTCATTTTGGAAGAGAGACCCTCAACTGAAGAAAAAAAAAAAAGCCCCAACCAGGCTGGTCTGTAAGCAAAGCTGTGGTACATTTACATTTTCTTAATTGATAATTAATGTGGAAGGGGCCCACCCCAGGACGAGAGGTCCTGAATGCTGTAAGAAAGCAGACTGAGCAAGGCAGTACTCCTTCATGGCCTCTGCACCAGGCTCCTGCCTCCAGGTTCCTGACCTGCTTGAATTTCTGCCCTGATTACCTTTGACGACGGACTGTCTGTGGAGCTATAAGCTGATATAAAGTCTTTTCCTCTCTGCATTGATTTTGGTCATGGTATTTATCACAACAACAGAAACCATAAAGATATACACTATAACTAACAACGACTTTCACAGAAACACTAGTTTTCTACTTTGATTTTCTGTATTTTTGCTTAACCAGGCAATCACAACTCCTTGTACTCAAAAAAAAAAAAAAAAAAGGAAATATATACAAAACATTATATATAGCAGCAGGAAAACACCCTCTCCCTAGTGGCGCAAAAACATAACTTCTTGTTGAGACTATTCATCACCCCACCAAAAACAACCCTTACTTTTCTGCCGATCAAAATTTCTTGCAAACTGGATTTTCTCTGGAGCGACCTCAAATAGTTTCACAGAGCCATCCTCGCAACCGACCTATTGAGAGACAGAAAACAGACTAAGTGAGTCTTCTATAGGAATACTATCCCCACACACAAATATATACACTGTTTCTTCTCTAAAAGCTATTAATTGCCCTAAAACCAAACCAACGAACCAGTCTGTCAGAGGGGATGGGGGACCCATGCTTAAGAAACTGATAGTATACTCCTGTTGACTACACAGCCTAGTCAGAAAGTGGTCAAATTTCTGCACATGACATAGACTAAAGGTAGGACTTCACACATACCTGCCAGAGACCCATGACCTAGTAAAAGATCTACTGACCTTTAAATCCAGATGGAAATATCTAAGATAGTATACAAGTTAGTACAAGTGAAATATATATATATATATAAAGGCATCGCAAAAAATTAAATGTCAGGGTAGAAAGATGGCACATTGGGAAAAGGTTAGCTGCCAAGCCTGGATAACTTAAGTTTGATCTCAAAGATCCACAAGATGGAAGAAGAAAACCAACTTACATATTTGTCCTCTGACCATCACAAGCACTCCGCAGCACAGATGCCTCAACCCCCATCACAAATAATAAATGTAACTTCACACACACACACACACACACACACACACACACACACACACGTATGTGCAGTCAATCTATAGGACTTAACGCCCTATATTTCTGAAACAAAAGTTACTATTAAAACACAAACTATATCAAAACAAAACTAGTCTCTACATCTCTTAGTTCTAAATAAGTTTAGAAAATTCTGAAATTAATTAACCCTGACATTTCACAAATGAATAAACAAGGTCCAAGCTGGAGTAAGTTCCACCAGCCAGCTCCCAAATAATGACACGAAGACTTATTATTAATTATGAAAACTTGGCCTTACCTTAGATTTGATTTTACCTAGCTCTTACAACTTAAATCATTTCTATTAATCTATGTTCTGCCCATCCTGCTTCTGTGTCTCCCCTGGCTTTCTTTCTGCCCAGAAGTCCTGCCTATACCTCCTGCCTAGCTATTGGCCATTTAGCTTTTTATTACTCCAATCACAGCAACACATCTTCACACAGTGTACAGATCTTCCATAAAACCAGGTTAATAGCATATGGGCAAAGTAAGCAGTGATTTATTATTATTTATTTGTAAGAGCTTTGACTCTATGTATGTATGTGCACCACTTTTGTCTGGTGCTCACAGAAGCTACAAGAGGGTGTCAGACTACTGGGAACTGGAGCTGTGAGCTACCATGTTGATGCTGAAAATCAATCCAAGATCTGTGCAAGAGCAGTAAGTACTCTTAACTGATGAGCCATCCATCCAGCCTATGACCAGGGATTTTTAACCTTCAATACCAATTCTAATATTTTGTCTTATCAGTCTTGATACCTAGCTAAGCTTGGAATTTCTATGACATAAACATGGCAAAGGAAGTTTGAGCAGGCATAAAACTACTCTATTGGAATAACCAATAGCTGCTTACTGACCAAAAGCTGAGAGCCACTGGGGCTGGCGGTCATACTCCAAATAGGTCCTCCAAAGGCATCCAGAGCATACTTTATGTTTAGTGCCTGTAAGTCATACTCGAGAATTTCTCCGTTGAGTCCAGCACTAAAGAGCCGCTGTCCTTCTGCCCAACATAGGGCTTCTGTAGCGCGAGACTCATGACCTGGGAAAAACTACAGAAACATCGTAACTTTTCAACCTGCCATGAATTCAAAACTATAGAAATGCTGTAACGCCCCAACTTGCAACCATCAACACTTGACGAGTCTTTCCCCACAAATAACTAGTTTGTCACTATCAAACATTTGTGCCTACTAGACACTTTTATTTCTTTCAGCTTCAATTTTTAGTTACTTAATATTACTGTACTTTAGTTATATGCTTGATTCTCTTTTAAACTAGGACTAATTTAGAAGCTTTTCAACTAATATTAAAGAATTAAGTTATTTGCCAGGTGGTGGTGGTGCATGCCTTTAATCCCAGCACTCTGGAGGCAGAAGCAGAGGCCAGGCAAAAGCAAAGGCAAGCGGATCTCTGTGAGTTCGAGGCCAGCCTGGTTTATAGAGCTGGTTCCAGGGCAGCTAGGGCTGTTACAGAGAAACCTTATCTCGAAAAACAAAAACGAAAGAATAAAAGAAGAATGAAGATACTCAAGCTTGACTTGGCCAGGTGTGGTGGCTTATGACTGTAATCCTAGCACACAGGTTGCTGAGCGGGAGCATCATTTTAAATCTGAAGCCAGGGTGGGCTACAGTGAGTCCCCATGCATAAAAAAGCTGGTTCAATGTTTAATTGGATATAAAATATATAATTTCTTAAAATTATTGCAAACTTCTCGACTGGTTGGTTATAGGAGGCACAGAGGTCTCTGTGCTCACAGATAAGAACTAGAGAAACCTGGAATGTTAGTACACATGGCTGTTCCTTCAAGGGAAGGAATACACAACCTATTACCCACCCTGAAAGGCTGGGAGCTTACAAGCCTTTGTGCTATCCATGTGGCTAGACTTTTTAGGCATCTGATCTTGCTCCAGACCAGAATCATAAGCTTGTTTCGCTCAGTCAATCTATAGAACCCATCTTTATGGATTTTACAAAGAGTTTCTGTGTACTCATGTTTGATCTGCATTTAGCCTACTTTATTCCTCAGGGAAAGTATACTTTGTTGTATATGCAGAATGAGTTAATCATCACCAAATTCTGCTCTGCTAAAATATGCCAAAAATAAACTACTTAGTAGTCAGACTCCAGAAATTTGAGCTAATATCTGCTGGAGTTATGTTAAACCAAACTACCTTCTTCTTGCTATTTAAAAATCATGTCTTCGGGCGGTGGTGGCACACGCCTTTAATCCCAGCCCTTGGGAGGCAGAGACAGGTGGATCTCTGTGAGCTTGAGGCCAGCTTGGTCTATAAGAGCTAGTTCCAGGGCAGGCTCCAAAGCTACAGAGAAACCCTATCTCAAAAAACCAAAAAAAAAAAAAAAAAAAGAGGCCCAGAATTGACGGTCGTTCCCAATCCCACCCCACAAAACCAGTTTTTCCATCCAGGATTTTTCATCTTCTTACTTAACCAGGCGGTCACAGCTATGTTGTACAATGGATGAATTAGTTTTTTAACAACAAAACCAACTAGGTTTTAAAAGTAAAATACAACAGTATGTGGAACAAGGACATAAAGGATTTGGGGAATGGAAGATGGTTTGATCTGTAAAGGTGCCTGCTACCTACCAAGTCTGAGGACCCAGATTCAATGCCCATATGGTGGGAAAGAACTGATTCCCCTAGGCTGTCCTCTAATTTATACAGGCATGCATGGCACATACACACACTCAAAGAAAAAATGCCAGTCAATTTAGTGCAGCCTAACGTATAGCATTAAGAAAATCTGAAATAGTGTATACTGCACTATCCCAGACCTCAGAATTCACTGATCACTTGCTTACTAACCAATAGTAACTTTCAAGTCTTGCAAGTTCCATTCAAACTAAATGCCTTTATGCAGGCCTATTATTGTTTATCTTTTCTAGTTATTTCTATCGTGCCTTTTCTGTGTTTAAACACACAAAATTTTCCATCATGTTACAACTGCCTAGAGCATTCCAATACAGTGACATGTTTTAGACGTCTATAGTTTAGGAATAAGGCTATACAATGGCTGGCTTGCATAACCCAACTTTCTAACGATCATCCACTAATACATATCTCAAAACATACCTCTATCAAGAGATACAGGGGAGGGCGGTGGGGTAGTGGGGGAGCGGGAGGGCCGGGAACAAGGGGAGTAAATGTAAATTTTTCTTTTAACAACAACAACAACAAAAAAAAAACTAAAAAAAAAAAAAGATACAACATGACAAACACAAGAGATGCATGACTGTACAGATACTAAAGGCCAGTGTGTCCACTTTACCTGTAAAGAGCTGTCTATGATACTGTTCACTCCAGCTTTTTGTTCAAGTCTCAGGTTTTCCTTCCTTCCTTCCTTCTTAGGCAGGGCATTCCACTATGTAGCTCTGGCTGCCGTAGAACTCTCTATATGGACCAGGCTGGCCCTGCACTCATAGAGATAAACTTGCTTCTGTCTTCTGAGTGCTGGGATTAAAGGTGTGCACTACCACCACCACAGCCACATGGCTATAGTCTCAAATTTATTAAGTATTCTTTCTTGGATATTCAATATTTTCATATATGTCAGAGTATTTTAATTTTATGCCTGTTTGACACAAATGGACTATACTTCCTATCTGAACTTGCAAGACCAAGTGACATATGGGTTAAATGGCTTGTCCAAAAGGCTGAAGTCAATGGACTGAAGGGAACACAGGTCTCTTTACTCCCAGTCTTTTCATTCTGATCTACTAAGCATGTCTTTCTCTAATAACATGATTGAGGTCAGTAACTCTTAATTTTTAAAGACAACGTGTATGTATATTTGCACGCACATGTATGTACATATGAAGGTCAAAGGATGAGAGGTAGGGATTGGTCTCTCCTTCCATCACATGGGTGGCAGAGATCAAACTCAGGCTGTCAGGCTTGCAAGCAAGCATCTTTACCCACTGAGTCATCTTACTCAGCCAGAGGTTAGTAATCTTTTTTTGGTTTTGTGAGACGGGTTTCTCTGTGTAGCCCTGGCTGTCCTGGAACTCACCCTGTAGACCACACTGTCCCTGAACTCAGAGACCCCTTCCCTCTGGGATTTAAGGTATGCGCCACCACCACCTGGCCATCCTGGCCAAATTTTAATGAATAGGAAAGGAGACATGGGAAAACAGAAGATGAGACTGAATTAGTTAGCTGTTAAAAAATACCCCCAGGAAAACGACAGAAGAAAATGAGGGAGGGTAGGTAAGAAATGGAGGCTTTATCACTCAACACTACTTAGCAGCAAAGAGCTGAAATAGTCACAAACATTGCTGATCTAGTAGTTCCCCATCTTACAGAATTTGAAGTTAAGCAGTTAAGACGCCATTAAGCAAATATACAAATTATGCTAAGTACAGTGGTTAGAAATGACAAACAAAAAGTCACAACACGCAACAAGTGTACACCCAAGCATTCTTGTGGGCAAGGAGCTCCAACTGTTACACACACATCTGTTCTTCATCACGTCAACTCCACGGACGATCCCTAAAGCTTCCGGTCGAGACTGCTTCTCCCGGCTTTATCACACAGGTCAGAACCAGTCTGTTACAGATCGTTCTTCATGAACGTAAAAGCTCTAACACTTGTTTTAACATCAGTACTGGACACACACTCAGTCTCTTAGAAACATTTACAGAATGCCAGATCTCAAATGCCAGGTTGCTGGACACTGGATACTCATTTACCCGGCTCTTCCTCTTTTGTATTGAGCGGAATTTGCACCTGAAGAAAATTAATAACCAGTGTCCTTGGAGGGAGTCTTCGGAGCTTGAGAGATGGCTCAACAGTTAAGAGCACTTGTTCCTGAAAAGGGTTCCCAGCACCCAGTGGTAGCTCATAACCTTCTAGGGGATCCAATGCTCTCCCTGGACCACCATGGGCATTAGGCACAACTGAGGTGTACATACATGCATGTAGGCAAAATACTGGTACACACAAAATAAATGATACTTGATGTATAGCCAAAGACATTCCATCTAATTAAAAATTTCCTCTACTCCCAAATACAGACAACTAGTCCACATCCTTGGAGACTGGTGAACTTGTTATCATGCTACTTGCTATATCATGTTACCAGAGTTTTCCGGTATTACAGCGTTTGAAGACCTTTGACTGACAATAGAATGCATTCTAAGACTCCCAGCAGGAAATGGTATTTTACCAAAATCATAACGATCTCAACAATTTCCTTTCTTGTAGGGGCCAAAAGAAGATCCAGCACACTTCAGTCCCCAAATGGCACATAGTGACACAGGATTCCGAGGTAGGCTCTTCCTACACAACTTCAGATAGACAAACCCTGACCTGCTTTCGCCAATCAAGGGATTTCATATATGCTACAGAAGATCCGTAGTTCTAAGCAATTCCATCGCAGGTGGAGTCACTCCATCTATCTTAAGATAGGACATGTAAGTTGTAGATTTGAAACTTGAAATTAACATCAGGACCACCACACCAGGCTCCCTAAAGACTTACTTTCTCCTGAAAGTAGTTTGCTGACAAGTTATAAATTTCCACCGTTCCATCTGTTCGTGAGACAGCCAATCTGTTTGACTGGTTATTGTAAGCCACACAACGGATGCCTGATGGAACATAATTAAAGAAACGTACTCGATGGACCTTAAATTCACCCATTCCTGGGGGGAAAAAAAAGACATCGTTAAACGTTAACTGGAGAATCTCGCAGGCATTCATTTTATTATCACCACTGCTGGATGAGAGATTCCAACGATCTCTCACTTAGTTCATTTCTAATAATGATGTCGTGCCCCAGCAAGGCTCGACCTCCAGAACCTCAATTTGACGGATGCTTCAACAAATTAACCCCCAAAGGCCTACTCCAGTCCTTGTCTTTTTAGCATACTGGAGGAGAGTTTGAAAATCGGCATTTTAGCAAGAATGCTACATTCTCAACTTTACTAAGCTTGCAAATGACAGATCCACTCTAAGACAGAGACGTGAGGCTGAAGGGGGGGGAGACCCAGAGAACAAGCGAACAGCGACAGGACTTGGTTATTTTTCCCGACTGCCTTGTCTAGCAGACACCTACCCCGCACACACCTACTGAGTGGAACTTATATGCCCCTCACTCGTCTACCCTCAAGGTTAGGAAGCCACAGGCAGAGAGGACACGTTTTTAAGAGCGAGAGGCGTCCACCACCCCCTGCCCTCAGCGAGGTCCAAGGAGTGGCTTCCACCCCTTGGAACCGGCTATCTGACAATGTTCGCGGGTCCCCGACCCCGGGCAAGCTGCACCCCTTCAGAACCCACTGTCCCAGCTGCCTCCGGAGGTTCTTTCCGAACTCACTTACCGCCTCGCACTCGCTAGCCCGGGCCTCACCTCTCTCCGCCCCGGCCCCACGTGCGCGCGCGCGCTCTCCAGCTCTACCCCGGAAGTACTCGGCGGAGCAAGGCCGGAAGTGCGCAGGCAATGCTCGCGGCGGCGGCGACGGCGGCGGGAGGTTCGGTTGTCGCCCGTTGGCCGCGCGGCGCCGCGCTCGGCGGCCGCCATTGCAGGTCAGGCCGCGGGTGGGGGGCGCGGGAGGCCGCGGGGAATAAGGCCGGAGGCGGGAACCGGCGCGAGAGCGCGGAGGAGCGGCCAGCTAGGGAGCCGGGGCCGGGCGGGGCGCGCGGCTCGGGGAGAAGAATGGCGAGCGGAGGGGCGGGGAGCGGGCGGGGGAGGGGCGCATGCGGGGCTAGGGAGCTTGAGGGCCGCGGGGGCCGAGGCTAGCCCGCAGCGGGCTGGGGGAGCTTGGGGACGCTGAGCTTGGACAGGGACGGAAGGAAGGGAGCGAGCGAGCTGGGCGGAGTGGGAGAAGGGTGGAAAGACTGGCGGAGCGCGGGCGGAGGACGGAGCAGGGGGCGGCGCGGGCCGGATCCTCGAGGTATGTGCGGGGAAAGGGGCTCAGTCCCCGGTCGGGAGGCCCTGCTGGAGTCGAATGAACCTGGAACCCAGAAAGTAGCGGGAATGGCAAAAGGAGGCCCAAATGGGGGGGAGGTTGGGCGGAGATGACAGAAATGTGAGGCTTGTTTCAGGGGACATCTATTTTAAATCATGGGGGGGGGCTTCTGGGAGACAATTATTTGGAGGGTGGTTGCAAAGTGATCTCGGAGGCTTTGTGGGTAGAGTGAAGCCTAGGGTCGAGGAGGGTGGTGGCCTAGAGAAGCGGGACTGGGAACAATTTTAGATAGTTGAATTGAATGGTAGAGGAAGGTAGTTGAAAGGAATCTTTGGGAGGATTTGAAGACCGGTGGGGGCCCCACGTGGAAGGAAAAGCAGTTTAAATAAGAGTCGGGGGTAGTTTCTTAGGGAGGTAGATGGTGGATTAGACACCGTGGTAAAACAGTTCCAATAGTAGTCTGGGATAGTTTGAAGGGAGTTGGGAGAAGCGGGAGGAGGGGGTGTTCCAGAAAGTGGGTGGGCTTACAAGTAGAGTCTGTCTAGGCGAAAGAGTGGGAGGGGGACCAAGGGTGGAGGAGATAGAAGAAAATGGAAGAAGAATCCAGCCAAGAGGGGACCTCCTTCATAACTGCAGCGCGCGCCTCGCGCGCTCCGCCAGAAAGGGTTGGGAGAAGAGGGTGTGAAGCCAGGAAGTGGAGGAAAGGTTGAAATGGGGTGGCAGAGTAGCAGAAGATGGAGAAAACCGGAATAACTCAAATCGACCGAAGCCATCTTTTCTACCCATTGTCTACAAATAACAGTAATTGATTCCCTCCAATGGAGGAAGCCTAC
Source organism: Dicrostonyx torquatus (assembly GCA_028555095.1). Classification (NCBI taxonomy): domain Eukaryota; kingdom Metazoa; phylum Chordata; class Mammalia; order Rodentia; family Cricetidae; genus Dicrostonyx; species Dicrostonyx torquatus. The sequence continues at coordinate 230,803 of JAQHUG010000533.1, read as the reverse complement.
CACGTGATGGGAACGTACCACGTGTGTGCATAGTATCTAAACACGTTTGGAAAACAATGTTCACTAATGAAAAGTTCGGAAGCATTCAGTTCCATCTTCCCTCCATAGCCCCTTTTGCAGGGGAACAAGTGTCTCATTTAAATAGTTTAGTCTTTAACCCCGTCAAGAGACAAGGCACCCTTAGAAGTTAGGATCAGACATTCCCTCCAGTTACAGAACCACCATGACACTGATAATAAAAGTGATTTGTATTCAGTCATATAAAACGTCCTCGGTTGTTCATTTGGCAGAAAGACACATAGAGAAGTAGTTGTCATATTTAGAGAAATGATCTTCTAGAAGAGCTTAATTCTGAAGCAGTTTGGTAAACCCTGACTTTAGTGTTTGAACTGTTCTCCAGTTAGAAAGTTGACTTGATGATCTGTTTTTATAGGCTATTTTTTTATTCATTGTAAACATTGGCAGTGTGGTATTAGTGATATTCTACTTGACATATACTAAGAAATATATTTAACTATATATTTATACTTTAAAGAAGTGAATTTTAAAGTGTAGTTTTGGAAAATTACAAGAGATTCCGTTTAAAACAGGGAAAACTAAAAATACTGGTAGAACTAGTGCCTATCTTGTACATTGGTTTAATCCAGCAGGTAAAGCAAAAGACAGCACAAGATGTTTGGATCTGTTATAATGAACTGTGTTTCCAGACAGGGTTTCTGTATGTAGCCCTGGCTGTCCTGGAACATGATCTGTAGACCAGGCTGATATAATGGACATTTATAAAAAAAACATTGTTTAGTCCTAGAAAATTTTGTATGTTGTTAAATCATTGAGTCACAGTCCTTTGTTTTTCTATTTGTATGATTAGGTATTATCATACCACATATTTTGGGAAGTTACCATTGTGAGGGTCACTGATCTCTAAGATATTAGTAACCCTTTAATATGTAATGATATAGAGAGCAGAGGATAAGAATTGAGTTTGGTCAGAGATTAAAATGAAATGTTCTCAGTCCTCATGATATCTCTTCCTCAATGAGGGGCAGAGACTAGGGTATAATTTTGAATCCTGAAGGTGGCATTGAATTTGACTTTTAAAGGTTTCAAAAACCTAGACGTGGATAACAGCTAGCTTAATTGTTAACTACTTTGATGTATTAGCTTGAATTATTAGCTACTTTTGAGACAAGTTACAAGGTTGCTTGTAGTTTTGTAGGAGAATAAGGCTAATTGCATATCTCAGAAGTACTGTATGAGAAGGACCACACTGTGCAGTGGTTAGTTTCACACTAGCTCTACTTCTTATTAGTTGTGTGATCAGTTGCTTAACCTTTAGTTTTTCTAAACCTGTTTCCTTACCATAAAGTGTGATGACCATGTCAGGATAAAATGAGATAATCCAGTAAACATTCCCGAAGATTAGCGATGTAAGTTCTTTTTGTATTGGTAACGCTGCTTTTTTCTAAACAAGCCAAGTCTTAGACCAACCTAGAAATGGTCGTTGTCTCTTAGTGTTAAAATGAAGGCTCAGAAATTGATGCCTTACAGAAAAACTTCTCTGTGGTGTTTTTGTTCTTTGTTACTACTAACAGAATTTGGCTTGTTACAGGTTAAGTGTTACTCAGTTCACACAAGAAATGCTTCAGATTTGGAAAATTTGCATTGACTTAGCAGATGAGCACATTTAAACCAATAAAACTGAAAAACTTGAAATTTGAGACTAGTAACCTAATATAAATTAAATTTTTCATATTTGGAAGCTTTTCATGTTTTAGAGGTGTTATACTTGGCCTCTTCTTTTTTTTGTAGCTTTTTTTTTCTCCTGCCTAGTCTCAAGGAGATAGGTACAGATTAAGATGATCATTTTCTTTCTTTCTTTTTTTTTTTTTTTTTTAACAGGCCAAGGGAGTTTCTTTATTCATTAACCAAGAAAAGCAACCCACAGACAGATGGACTTCATACATCATTTTCCCTATTCTGTTTAAGCAAATAGGAAGGCTTTAACATGTAAAATTATATATAACAAAACAATTATCAAGCAAGAGTTACAGTAACAATATTTATATCTACTTTAGATGATCATTTTCTTACCTATTTTTGTTTTTAGAAACAGGATCTTTCTGTGTAGCTGGGGAGGAACTCAGTCTTCTTGCCTCAGCCTCCCAAATGCAGGGATTCCAGGTGTATACCACCACACCTGGCTTTTTATGTCCTTTTGAATAAAATCCACACTCATTCTCCTGTCACCCCCATTGATTGTGTCCTCAGTTCAGCACTTAGTTTAGCCCTTGGCTAGTTCTCTAGTGAGCTCAAGGAGCAAGCAAAGGAATAATAGAATTTAGATGCTACAGGAAATTTTAAGGCATGAAAGTATAATTTTAAAATTTACTAAAAAGACTTTAAACATTCCCCAGTGTTTCTTATTTGGCAATTATACCCTCATATATACACATTATACAAACATATCAATACATAGGTACATCCAAACTAGACTGACCCATAGTGTTTGCATTCTTTTTATACATATATAAAATACCTAAGTAGATTTAGCATAAGTTTTTACAGGCTTGGTGGGGCATAAAAACAGAATGTCCAAGCTGTGGGCCGTAGAATTACTATTCCAGGGTTTTGCCAGTATTAATAGAAATAGTTCAGGCAAGGCCTCCTGCATTTGTGTGTAAAAATGTATGTCTTCAACTGAAGCCCCATGGGTAGATGATAGTCAAGTGATGCTTCTTAGTCCATTGTTGTGATCGGAGACTATCCAGGAAGCAGAGCATTCACTTAAAATTGCATCCACATTGTCTATCTCATTCCTGCGGATAAAAGCACATAATAATTAAATTAGTTTTCAGAAAGTATGGTATTTTGGTAGGTATGTATGATGCATATATGCATATATAAATATGGAGGGCAACTTTAGATTCAGTTCTTGCCTTCTGCCTTGAGTCAGTGTCTTGGTGGTTGTTCCTTCAGGCATTTTAAGGATTTTCCTTTGTCTTCCATCTCATGAGGCCACTGCTGTTACAGGTGCTAATGCTGCATGTTTGGCGTTTTCATGGGTTCAGAGATTTGAACTCAGGTGCTCACACTTGCATGACTAAACCTACTGTACCATCTCACTAGTTCCAGGAAGTGGTTTTATCTTCTTCCCTGTGCTAAGACTATGATGTTCACTTATATTACTTACATATCAGTTTCCTTAGACCACCTTAGTTTGTTATAGCTTGCACTCATCATCATCTACCAACTGCATCTTCAGTCATCAAAGCTTATTTGAAAGAACTTGACCTGTGCAGCATTTGCCATTTATAATCTGTATATTGCATACTTGATGAATTATAGTCAGAGACTTTCAAAATGCTGAACTACTTACTTTACAATCTAAAAAATTAGCTGTTCTCAATAGGTTATGAGTCTAAACAATGTTTCATGTGTTATATTTAGTCATGATACAAGTGAGTCATAATCTACGTGTTAGTCCGTAGTCACTTAGTGACCTGTGTGTGATCATTCAGTAGCTTTCCACTTTTAAGCTAGAACCTGAATCTCAGCCTTTTGGATTGGGATTGGTATCCTTTCACTTCAGAAGTGCTTTGGAGGCTGGGCTTAATGCCGCATGCCTTTGATACGTACAGTACTCAGGAGGTTCAAATAGGATTGCCAGTTCAAAGATGGATCTTGTCTCAAAAACCACTCTGGTTAGGGCTTGCAACTAGTCTTGTTATATGTACAAAGATCTTTGCCTTTGAAGTTGAGAAATTGCCTTTTCCTGGGTGGAGCTACAACCAGAGAACTTATTCAAGGTAGTACAAGTCTTGGTGTCCTTTTGCTGTTGTGAACAGCATTTAAATATATTGTCACTGACTGCCTAATTTCTTAATTCCTTTTCATTCCTGCTGGCTCTTGGTTTTGTCCTCTGGGAAGGGAAAGTTAGGTAGTGACTTTTAAGTAACTAGATGACCCGCTTTACTGTCTTTACTCCAGTTGAATATGTACCATGTATGAATAAGTGATTTTTATCTGTGTATGACCCAGTAGCCTCAACTTCAAAATAGGAATAAGTACCTCTTATTAGAGTTGCCATGTTGATTGAAGATACCATGTTCACATGTGGATAGCATATGGTCCATAGTGAAAATTCAAAATACATTAGCTGCTGACCCAGTGTTTTTGGTGCTCTGGAAAGAGGTTCTGTCATAATATAAGCCTACTGGAGGTCCAGAGTGATGGTAACCAGTAAGAGACCTATTAAATGGCATGCTGGTGTCAGCTATAGTCCTAACTATCTGGAAGCTGAGGCAAGAGTATACCTAGAGTCCTAAGGCAGCCTTGATTGTGTTGCTTAAACAGGAAAAAACAAAAAGCGGGAAAAAAATTCTGGAGTGTTTTTGCCAAGCTTGAATACAATTATAAAACCTGTTGACCAGTTATATCACGGTTGGTAACACTATATATTGTCTCACTCGAAAGACAACCAGAAGTTATAGCTTTGGTCCCCAATCCAGTCTCTTCTCTCCCTGAATGGCAGTCACAAGAGCAAATGAAGCCAGATAGTGTCAAGCTTTTAGGGTACTCAGAATTGCCACCAGGTGGCAGTGTTATATAATGTAAAAATATGAAGAGTTTTTCCGATCTAAGTGAAAGTCACAGAGTTGAGAGTCACATTAGAATAGCACATGCCTTTAATTCCATGACTCAGGAGACAGAAGCAGATGGATTCCGAGGCCAGTCTGCTCTTTACAGTTCCAGGATAGCCTGAGTTATATAGTGAAATCCTATCTCAAAAGAGAGAGAAAAGAAAAGAAATCACCTGTGATTTGCTGGAATACACCTGAGTATTACCAGTCTCACTGTTGTCATCATCAACTGTACTCTATGTGTTCAGAATCAGCAAGAAAACCTAGCCCTTTAGGCATTGCTAGGCAGTAGAGAACATACCTAAAAGCACTTAGAAAAGTGCCTGCCAAATGGATGGATCTAGAAAACATCATATTGAACGAGGTAACCCAGACCCAGAAAGACAAATATATGTATTCACTCATAAGTGGCTTTTAGACATAAAGCAAAGAAAAATCAACCTACAATTCACAACTTCAGAGAACCTAGATAACAAATAGGACCCTAAGAGAGACATACATGGATCTAACTTACATGGGAAGTAGAAAAGACAAGATCTCCTGAGTAAATTGGGAGCATGGGGAGGGAGTAAATGAGAGGGTAGAAGGGGAGATGGACAGATGAGAGGGGAGTGGAGAAAAATATATAGCTCAATAAAAACAATTGAAAAGAAAAGTGCCTGCCACACACTGGATGGAAGTGTGCAGCTCAGTTTGCAGAGTGCTGGCCTAGCATGTATGAAGCCCTGGGTGAGGTCCCTAGCAACACATAAGCTGGAGGTAGAGGCAGGAGAGAATCAGAAATTCAAGGTCATCCTCAGCTAGAGTTCAGGAACAACCTGGTCTAGAGATCCCTTCTCAAAGGGAAGAGGTACCTATCACACAATTAAGTGATAAATATTAGTTACAATTATTACTGCCCTAAAGGTGTTTTTTTCTTTTTCTCCAGTTTTTCAGTTGCTTTTTTAAAGAAGGAAGGCTCATGGTGCAAATTGTTATTTCTAGGTGAGTATGTTTTAAGATTTTACTTAGCTTGAGTGCCAAGGGCTATACTGGTTTCACACTGTTCTGGAAGAATTAGGGTCCTCAGGTACATCTTATGTAACTATTTGCATTAAGATCTCTATTTCAGTTCTCAGCACCAATTTCCCAAGCACTTGTATTTATCACAGAATTTCTTTGGGCCTCTAATGGTGGTGTAGGTGTAGGACACTACTCATCCTTCACCACTCAAAAATATTGTAACCGCCAGCCCTTTGCTTGCAGTGCGGGGGCTGGAGGCCTGGCAGAATGGGTGCTGATGGAACTACAGGGGGAGATCGAGGCTCGCTACAGCACCGGATTAGCTGGAAACCTCCTGGGAGACCTACATTACACCACTGAGGTGAGGGGGCTTTTATTCCCTACCTTATGCCTCAGTAAAGCAAGCTACACCGAGGTGGTGCTCCCAGGACCCAGTGTGAGGACTGTCCTCAGGTTTGTTGCTCAAGGTTTAGCCAGTCTGTAGAACTGTCTGCTTGCTATCCCACCACTTTTGCAGTAGCAGGGCAGTGGAGCCTTGGGGAATCGGCAAGGGTCCTAATAATAGAAATGCTCTTTACTTGGGGCTAGAAAGAATAAAAAGGGCACAAGGGTGGATTGTCCAGTACAGTTTTTTAACAGTGGTAGAGCCAGATTAGAGACTGTGAGGTGCCAACATTGCTGCCAAGAGCAGCTTTAAAAGGCACCCGAGAGAAATGGCCTTGCCCTCAATCTCAGGCATCTCCTTCTTGTTCTGCCAAAGGGAATCCCTGTGCTGATCGTGGGGCACCACATCCTGTATGGGAAAATCATCCGCCTGGAGAAACCTTTTGCAGTCCTTGTCAAACACACTCCTGGGGAGCAGGACTGTGATGAGCTTGGTCGAGAGACTGGCACTCGGTATTTGGTGACAGCACTCATCAAAAACAAGATCCTTTTCAAAACTCGCCCTAAGCCTATTATCACCAACGTCCCCAAGAAAGTATGAAAGAACCCCGGATTTTCCTTAGAGAGCGGCCAACTCCTTGGACTCGTGCTCCATTGCCACCTCGAGGACGGCTGGACGGTTCCCTGGGACCACAGGGAGGACCTGTTATGAACACAGGCCACCCAATGGGCATGAACTCAGATCCTTTCCTTATGGCAGCAGGTTCTCTTGGGGGGAACCTGGCTCCATTTCCAAGGAATCCAGCTTCTTTTCCAAGTTCGTCAGGCTCCCTGGCTTCAAATCCAGCACATTTTCCTGCTGGTGCTCGTGACCCAAGCATGGCTTCTTTTCCAAGAGGGATGAATCCCACTGGTACCGGTGCAGTTTCCTTCCCAAGGCCCGGTGGTCTTTTGGGACCAGGACCAGGACCAGGACCGGGTTTAAACCCTAGAACAGGGGGTCTTCCAGGCCCAGGGCCTATGTCTAACCCCAGATTAGGAGGCCTTTCCGGCCCTGGTCATATGGCCAACCCAAGGGCAGGTGGGCTCCTGGGAACAAGTCCTGACCCCAGAAGTGGTGGCCCTATGGGCCCTGGATGTGTACCGAACCTGAGGGCAGGTGTGTTAGCCTCTGGTACTGGTCCTCCCAATACTAGGCCAGTTGGCCTGGGCCCTGGACCAAATCCTAATCTGAGATCAAGCTTTTTAGGTACAAACCCGGCTCCTAGGTCGGGTATGTTTCCAGGCCCAGGCCTGGGGCCCAATCCACGAGCAGGTAGCTTAGGTCCAGGCCTTGGGCCCAACCCGAGAGCTGGTGGCCTAGGCCCAGGCCCAAATTTGGATACCAGAGCAGGTGGCCTTTTGGGTACAGGGTCTGGTCTTAACTTAAGAATGGCTGGACCTCAAGGCTTAGATCTTGCTCCCATTCTAAGGGCAGCAGGTCTTTTAGGAGCAAATTCAGCTTCTTTCTCACAGGCTTCTGGAAACATGGGCACAAACCCTCCTACCATGACAAGAGTACCTGGTCCCATAGGACCAAACACAGGTCCTAGCTCTCGAGGAATTGGCCTTCCGGGGCCAAATCCCTCTGCCATGTCAAGGGCTCCTGGCCCCATGGGCCCTAATTCAGCTCATTTCTCAAGGCCAGGTGGCCCAATGGGGGTAAATGCTGGAGCCTTTCCAAGGGGGACAGGATCAGGAGGACTGAACCCAGCTGCCTTTTCTCAGTCTTCTGGCACACTGGCTTCAAATCCAGGTACCTTTCAGAGGTCTGCTGGTCTCCAGGGCTCAAATCCAGCAATTTTCCCTAGAGCCTCTGGGCCACTAGGTCCCAACCAAGCTAACTTTCCAAGGGCCACTGGTCTGCAGGGTCCAGGTCCAGCTGCCTTCCCAAGGTCTGCTGGCCCATTAGGCCCGGGTCAAGTTGCTTTCCCAAGGTCAGCTGCTGGGCACCTGGGCTCTTCTCCAGCAGGCCCTGTGGGTGTCAACCCAGCTCCTTTTGCAAGGCCAGCAGGGACCCTGGGTCTTAACCCAGCTTCCTTTCCAAGGATGAATGGCCCTGTAACCAAGACTTTGGTCCCATTTCCTAGGGTAGGCAGCCTCCCTGGTTCAAATCCAGCTGCTTTCCCCAGACCTGGGGGTCCCATGGCTGCGATGTACCCAAATGGAATGTTACCCCCTTAAATACCATTTTTCTTCCAGGGCCACTTCGTTTTTCAAATACTGTGGTTCTGAGCTGGGACTGTCTCTTAGATAAAGGAGTAGATCTGGAGCTACAGTCTGAAGAACATAGCTGGGGCTCAAGTTCAAATGAGCCTTCTTTTTCCTCTGTTTTTCCTCTTGACTGAAGGCAAAATATTATTTGTGAGACACGGACTACTGCAAATCGGAATGATCCTGACCTCAAGAAAAAGGATCTCTGGCCTTCTGGACGCCCGCTGTGCTTCTGTCCCACAGCTTTCTGCCCATTTCTTACTAGTTTCTTGAATTGTTCTTGTGGACTTTTCCTCAGGGATACACTGGCTTGCAGATCCTAATTCCCCCGCTCACCACTGGAGAATTGGCTCACTTGCTGTCTAGTGATGCTGCACTGGTGAGCGGACCATGCTTCAGTAACTCTGGCCTGGTCACCCTGGACCTGGTCATGTTCTACTGCCAGACCTTTCCTTGGGGGCTTGAACACAGAACGGGGAGGTGGACACTCACGTCACAGACCCACACATTTCTGCTTGACTGGACCTGCAGCTCCTTTCTCCTGGGACTTAGGTGCCAGATTTCAGGCTCCTCCAATCATCCAGCTCCCTCTCCACTGGTACTCCCAATCAAAGAACCTCAAAACTTTAAACGGATGTGGATGGGAATTGGGGAATTAGGGTGGGGGTGGAGGGATGAAAGGGAGAATCACTGTGCTTCGTTCGGTCGGATGTGAAGGCTGGTCGGTGTTTTTCCTGCATTGTCTCTTTTCTTACTGTTTCTTTAATAAATGGGATGAGAGGGCTGTTGCAGTCATTCCATTCTATTCTCTTCCTGTCTTTGTTTTGGTGTGGCAAGCTTTGGTTTAGCCTTCACTCTTCTATTTCTGTTTTGTGGAGTAATTTGAGGAGTGCTGGCTTTTTTTGGTTGGGAGACTTTGCATCTGATAGTTATTTCATGAGACTGAGATTCACTGATACTGCGTATGCATGAGCATTCACGCATGTGCCGTGTTAGGGTGGTCTAAGTGACTTAATTCCCGAAATTGATGCAAGTGTGACAACTAGCTCCATTTTTGAATTTTTTTTATCAGCATTTTTAATTTTTGAGTGGTGTGTGTGCACTCATACTGTTTTTGCACGTATGGGAGTCAGAGGACAATTGGGGGTGGGGCAGTGGTCATCTACCATCTGAATCCCAAGGATTGAACTCAGGTCATCAGGCTTGGTAGAAGGTTTCTTTTACTCCTGGGCCATCATCTTGCTGGCCTCTTATTCCTACTTCTGAATTCCACTGTTATAATTTCTACCATTAGTCTTTTTTGTTTGTTTGTTTTTCAAGACAAGGTTTCTCTGTAGCTTTAGAGCTCAGGCTGGCCTCAAACTCACAGAGATCCACCTGCCTCTGCCTCCCAAGTGCTGGGATTAAAGGCGTGCGCCGCTGCCACCCAGCTATTCATTCAATCATTTTTTCATCTATTCATGTATGTTTGAGACAGGGTCTTCTCTTTTTTTTGTTTTTTTAGATTTATTATGTATACTATATTCTGTCTGCAGGCCAGAAGAGGGCACCAGATCTCTTTACAGCCGGTTGTGAGCCACCATGTGGAAGCTGGGAATTGAACTCAGGACCTCTGAGCCATCTCTCTATCCCCCCCCCCCAATTAGTCCTTTTAAAACTAGAATAGGAATCAGGTTTATTAAGTACAAGAGGACATAGCTCTGAGATCCCAGCTGTTTCTTTAGATCTAAACTTCTAACCTCATGTGTTGAAGACTTGGTCCCCAGCAAAGCTCTATAATAGTGGTAGGAGATGGATTCTTGAACATTGGTGGAGAAGCAGCTCTGCTGATAGAGTCATGGTTTAAGAGGCTAATTGGTAAGTGATGCAGGCTTTAGACAGAGCACAGCTGGAGAGTCATATGAACATAGCTTGGAGAGGTGTGTTTTGTCCCTGGCTTCCTCTAGCTCTCTGCTCGCCTGCAGCTTAAGTGAATAGCTTTGCTTGAGTACAAGCTCCCTTCTGTGATACTGTGCCTCACCATGTACCCAGAACAGTAAAGTGATAGGAGACCAAAAGTGTGAGCCAGAGTGAACCTTCCTCCCGAAGCTCACCTGGGTGCTTTGTCACAGCAATGGACACACCAGCATTGTGGAAGAGTTTTTATTTTAATAAGTTCAGTAAATTCTTGACCTGAAAACAACAAAAAGCTAATCTCCAAGGACAATGAAAATGACAGTGTCAGAAGCAGCCGCTCATAGTTGCCAGCAACAGGTTGGCAGCTGCCTTGTCACCCAGAATTGTTTGCATTTCGTGGCATTAGGGCTTGGTGGTGGCCCAATAAGGCCTGTGGGGTCATCAAGCTCCTTTGAGAGAAAGGTGGCTAGAACTAGTGGTGGCTGGCACAGGCGCACCATCAAGCTGCCATATCAACATTAGAAATACAAGAAACAGCACCAGAATGGTAGTCAACAGAGGTGGACTTGGGGGTGGGGAGGGGGGTGGGAAGCTCAGGTTCCTACTGGTGCTGCACAGCACTCTGAGCAGTAGGGAAGCCAGAAAGTGTGATGCCCCAGCTCAGGAGAAACTCAGCCTTGAAACTGACTTAGCCAAGTCCAGCCAAGGTGAGGTTGAAACTCTTGAAGACCAGAGTTAAGAAAGAGGAGCTTATAGCAGCCAAGGTTTCAATCCCATGGCCTTTAGAGAGAGCTACAGGAAAGGCACTCCTGAGCCAGAAATTGAGGGAGTATGATCCCTGCCTTGGGGAGCACCAAAATGGTGAGGAGCTACAGAAGGCTTGGCAGGGTAGAGGACTAAGCTGGTGGAAGAGATAAGAGATCGGCATCAGTGCTGGTGAAGGAGTTTGGGTAGAGAACTTAGATTGCTTAAGACCTGCAGGACCTCACTGAGGAGCATGCCTCTAATTCCAAGGAGATACTGATCTTTAAGGACAAAAGGAGTGGTATAAGAAGAGAAAGGTGTGCTGCTGGGGAATGTGAGCCTGGCGGATGAAAAGCTGGCCAAGAAGAATGTGGGCTGTGGAAATAGCCTTAGCACCTGCTTTGTACCAAACCCCACTATGCAAGTAGTCTTCACACAGCAAAACCTTTGCTCTTTGGTAGCCAGATAAGATGGGGAATTGGAGAGGAACAGACTTGACACCTTCCATGTGAACTAGAGTGATACCACTAGTGGTCTCATGAATGAGAATTGGCAGAACTGGGTCAGCCTGCAACTACAAGTTCAGCAGGGCCTCAGCTTTTCAGTATTTCATACTCAAGGAGATGGTGACCTTTAAGATGACTAAGCAGAAAGGGAAGAAAGTTCTCAGAGTGGTAGTGCTGGAAGGTGACATATAGCCTCTTGAGCATTAGACTCAAAAAAGGGACTTAGGTCAGCACTAGTTACCCAGAGTTGAGAGATGGTCCTGGATAAAGAGGAGCCAGTATCTTCAGCCTGCATCCTCACTAGATGATGCTGGAGTAAAGAACATGAGCATCAGCAAGGAAGACCACGGAAGTGGAGTCCCAGAGGTGCAGAAGGAGAAGGCAGAGTTACAGCTGCAAAAGCAGCTGCGGGTGGGTGGGTGAGGGACATTGCTTGTGGCACCTGCAATGACAACAGCATCGAGAAAGATGGTAGAGCTTGTGAAGCAGAAGGGTCATCCTGAGAAGGGGGTCCTGGCAGAGTTCTGCTGCACTCTATGAGGAATTCCCACCTATGATTTGTCTGGCAACCTGGAGGAACAGGAGCAGCTCCTGGATTTGAATTCAAGGAGGGTCACATCCTTAGAATGCTTTCTAAATAAGTTAGGGAAAACTTGAGCTGGAGCATGGCCAACCTACATAAGCAGCAGCGAGAGTTCTCAACCATTTCTGGACAAGGAGCTTCTTGTGTAAAGAGGGCTAGTCACAGCCCCATTGCTAGATAACACAGTACAGAGTATGGCCCCAGCATGTTGCCACTCCTAGCCATGTGCAACATTGGGAACAAGATCGATTACCATTAAGTACAGACAGTAAAAGGACTGCATGGCTTCATCTAAGACTTCAAGGACAAGGATGGCTATAAGTCTGATGTTAAGGTTGTGAACTTATATGGCCTAGCCTAGAAACTCAAATCAAAGGAGATTTTCCAGAAGCCATGCCACTGCTTAGGTAGGGAAGGCTTGGGCAAGGTAGACAGAGCTGTGAGCAAAGAGGCTTACCTGAAGATGAGCTCCCGCTGCACTCTGCAGTGTGACTTTGCTTAAGAGGCAAGAGGCCCCTGCATTGTACTCGATGGCTGTGATATGAACATTACCACCAAAGCCATCTCCCTTCTGATTCCCTCCCACCCTTAATGTTAAATAAAGTTCCCTCCTTATTTAAAAAAAAGCAGATAAAAATAAATATGTTTACAAGTTGTAGAAATAATACAAAAGAGGCTGAAATTTTCAATAAGGAAAACTCAGAATGAGTCTCATTGTATAAAGGCTCTTCCCTTGCAAGAAACAGGGATACAGCTGTAGACCCAGTTTAGTTTTGCTGCTGAAAAACTTAAAAAATAAATTAGAAAATCCAGTCGAGGTCAAATGTTGTAAGCTCACTACTGTACCTGCATCTTTCATCTGAGGAACGTTGACCAAGGCAGAGGAGTGATGGTAGGACAAGCAGTTTTCATCTGGAGTCCATTGTCCTGTACTAACCTTCAAGTAAAAGTGGAAGAGAAACACGCCCTGTGGTTGGCTGACCGGATGGATTGATGGATTGCCTCCATTGCAGAAGAGCCCAGAGCAACAGCTTTAACAAATGGCTGCTGCTTCCTAGTCACCATTGGTTGGGCTTGACATCAGTCAGCGATTTTATTGGAAACTTGAGGTCTGTGTGCTGTGGCAACTATTAGCTACATCTGGAAAACCCTTGCGTTCATGAGAGGAAGGGAAATGCCAGGGTTTGCCCATCTGTGATTCCGAGTGCACTTCATTCTTTTGTAGGAAACACCTGTGTACACTGCTTTCCACCTTAGTGTTGGTTCTGAGGGGTTAGCTGGCCCCTCTGAGAACAAATGTTTGCAACAAGTATAGGCAACCCCTAAAGTCAAAGGCTTATAGTCATGCTCCCAGGTTTTAGATCCAAGTCTGCTCTTGATTTCAAAACGATACAAAAAGCTGCTCATCACTCCCCGAAAGAAGTAGGAAAGCCAAGCAGCTCAGTGGTGTGAGGTCTGAAGACCGCTGGACCAGTTCCAGCTGCTAGTTTGGTTACTGGACTGAAGAGAAAATGGAGTATCCATAACCTGGCCATAGGATTCCTTGGAGAAGCCACTGAGGAGAATGGATTGTCTTAAAGTTGACCAACTTGGATTTGAGGGTTCGTTTGGGCAACACCAGAAAGCTTTCCACTGGGGATGATTGTCGAGAATGGTTATCTAAAAGTCCCACATGCCAACCAGCTGCCAAGTTACTGACCAGTTCCGAGATGAAAAAACAGTGCCATCAGCGATGGTATTCTTTCCATGCATGTAGGGGGCAGCGTTGTAAGTCTTAAGAGTTTGTTCTCTGCCACGTGAAGAAACTTCCCCATGAATATGAAGAGGTAACTGCTGCTCCCCCACTAGAAGATCACAACCAAGAACAACTGTGTGCCTTTGAAGGAAATGAAATATCAAGTAGGATGTCTGGCCTCAGATGAGAGCTGAATATGAGAGGAATTCAGGTATGATTGAGCCAAAATAGTAACTAAGACTTCTCTGAACACATTGGGTTTTGAGCTTCCTGGTAGATTTGATCTGCTCAGCACAATCTCTTGACAATTTTGAAACCCATGGAAAGTCTGAGCAGTTTCCAATTGGAACACATTCAGTCCAAGGCTTCCGTGGTTTTTTAGCACCCCGACAATCTCTTTGTCCATCCTGTCAAATTATTTTCTAAGAGTTGGGAGTTCAGGTAGCACAACCTGGCCTTGTACCTCTGATCTCTTACATCTACCTTCCAAGTGCTGGGATTGCACCCATGACACCTGACCAAACTTTCCTTTATAATATGCACAAAAACACCACCAAACGTAGTACTTAACTCCTGGTGGCTTGGTTTGTCCCTGGGATAGAGTATATTACACAAAGCACCGTTTCTCAGACCCTGTTTTCTGATCAAAGATCAAGCTTCCCAGCTTTGTTATCTCAGGCACAGTCGTAATGCATTGATGGCTAATTAGAGGTTGGGGAAAGGGGATACTAGCTGCCCAGACTTGATGGGAATTTCTCTTATACCTCATGTTCAAATAGTGTAGGAGGACATTTTCCTAAAGTCTATCATTGCTTGCTTCTGTACCAGAAGTTGTCACAGGATGGAAGTTAGCACTTGGTTTAGCACATTTCTGGGCTCTCTGTAGTTAACAGAAGTAAAATCTTCTCAGAAATCACTGCCTGTGCAAGGGCAAGCAGACAGGTAACCTGAGAACAGACAAGTCCATCTGCCCTGCACCTGAAGAGTCAGTGCTGAACTTCGAGAGCAGAGCTCCTCAGGCCACACCACAGTCACAGTTCTTTGCTTTTCAGATTTGTCCTTTCGGCCATGAAACTAGAACACAACACTCCCTGCGCCCTCCCACCCCATCTTTTCCATTCCCCGCCCCTCCCTCACCCATTGCACTTCTCCCACTTTACTTAAGGGTTAGATCACACCTCAGTGAAAGCCAGGCTGTACTGCTCTGGCTTCTTCCCACACCTCCGGGCAATAATGGCCAGATACAGCATGAGGAGGGCCACCCAGTAGCAGCCGTACAGGATGGCCCCAGAGACTAGGAAGGCTAGCTCAGTCTCACTGAACAGGTCCTGGCAATAAGCTGTGTATGCTAGGCCACCTAAAAGAACGGCTACCCAGATAGACACAGGGATTAGGCCAATGAAGTTCACTACAATGGTTTTTCGGCCAGAAGTACCCCAGCCAGACTTGTTGATGGTAGCGATGGCAAAGATCTTGGCTGGCAGGAGGCTGGACATATAGAGAAGGGAGTAGAGAGACATGAAGATCATCTCTGCATTGCCTCGAAGGAAGCAGGCATAGGTAGCCTTGATAATGCCCACCAGCTGCACCGTCAGCAGGAAGAGGAGAATGTTCCAGATGCGACCACGGTAGAAAAGTTGTATGACTGTGGCAATGAGGAAGAATGGGAAGAAGCCTGTGACCACTGATTCATAGGTCATCCAGAGATGGTGCTTATGGAACCACAGAGAATTATAGAGCCATTCCCGGAAGTAAGACTTGCTCCAGCGGGTCTGCTGGTTGAGCCATCTGAGGTACTTAGTGGGGGTCTCTGTGAGGCACTTAGAGCGTGCTGTATATTTAGTTCGGTAGCCAAGACTTAGGACTCTGTTGGTAAGGTGCCGATCATCCCCAAAGCTGCACTTGCTGCCTAGGAACTTCTGATGGTACCAGTCCTCCAGGAACTGCTGAAGGAGGCTGTTTCGGTACATGCCCAAAGGTCCACTGATACATTGCACACAGCCAAAGTAGGACTGGCAGGCCCGCTCCACGTTGAAGGCCATCCAGTACCTC
Source organism: Dicrostonyx torquatus (assembly GCA_028555095.1). NCBI lineage: Eukaryota > Metazoa > Chordata > Mammalia > Rodentia > Cricetidae > Dicrostonyx > Dicrostonyx torquatus. The sequence goes on along the minus strand of JAQHUG010000533.1, from coordinate 215,008 downwards.
ACACTGCTCAGGAAGGAGATCCATGAATCATACTTGTTGAGGATCTGTAAGGGGACAGAGATGCTGTGTTCATCTGAGGCCTTTCCACCCTAAGTTCTACAGCCTACTGCTCACAGTCCTGGACGTTAGTTCTGAACTTGCTAGAACTGAGGACTCCGGATCTTGGCGTGGTCATATAAAGCCTCACTCTCCAGCCCCAGCCACCTTTATACCTGCACTGACTCCCAGTAAAGCTGCTCCAGGAGTCAGCGCCTGGTCTTAGGAGAGGCATTGGTGGTTGGAAAGCCCTTAAGATGACATGACATTGCCTGCAGTGTCCCCTGGCAAAAGACCTGGCTCTGTGTGCTTAACATACTCCCTACAGCTCTTTAGCCTGAGTTCCCTAGAACATGGGCTTTCCAAGGAACTAACTTGGAGCTATCTGCTACACTATCAGTCCAAAAGGAAGTCATTTCTGAGGCCTGCAGTATCCAGATCCTATGTCCTTCCAAATACATGGGCTTTCAAAAAAAATTTTTTTTTAATTTTGTGTGTGAGTGTTTCCTACATGTATGTCTGTTCACCACTGGCATGCATGCCTGTGGAGGGCATCAGATCCCTAGAACTGCAGTTAGGACCTGTTGTGAGCCATCATGTAGATGTTGGTGATTGAACCTGGGCCCTTTGCAAGAGCTGCAGTAATCTTAATAGATGAGCCATCTCTCCAGCCCCCTTCTTCAAATTTTCTAATGCTCCCCTCCCCTTACTCATGTTAGTAAGAGCAGAAAAGTGAAGTGAGCCCTTAAAGACCAACAGAAACTATCAGGGAAACTGCTCCCCAGATGCTAGTAAGTCCAGAGATTCATTTCCCAGGCATATTCCACTGGGTTTGTAAACCGGAAAGGCCAGCCCCAACCCCCAGGAACTCTTGGTTACTTCTTACTTGGACATCTCCTCCAACACCCCCTACTTGAGGGTCTTCTTCCAAGACTCGGAGCATCTCAATGGTGCAGGCTGGGTCCAGCACGGTGTCAGAGTCACACACCTACAGGGAAGTTCATGGTCAGCGCAGGCCTGTATAAGTACCCTCCCGCCTCTAGGTAGAAAGGGAGAGGGGAAAGCAAAAAGAAATAAGAAAATGGACAGCTAACAGTTCAGGTACCATGAGACAAGGAGAGCCTCCCAGAAGATGATGTCAGGGCCAACTGCTGAGATGATCTCATAGGCAGTTTGCTAACAGTGTTCTCATTTCACCCTGGCCTCCTGGTGAACGAACCTACAGCCCTGGGATAAGATTGAGCCTACCTGCCCCAAAGCCCCTCCATGAAACAAAGCTGCTGCTGCCCAAATATTCTGTGCTTGGAATCTTGGCCAAGTCTTTGACAGGTGTCTGTGGCCAACAGCTCCTCTTATCTGACCTACTCTGAATAAACCCGGAAGCTGGCAGCAGGTGCCAGCAATCGCACCCTGCATCGTATCGCTGTTAGTTGCACCTGAGCTCTGGGAACATGCACCACAGTGGCTGACTTCCTGCCTGCACCACAGTGGCTGACTTCCTGCCTGCCTTCTTTCCATTTCTTTCTTTCTTCTTTTTTGTCTGTATGTATTTATTATGTATACAATATTCTGTCTGTATGTCTGCAGGCCAGAAGAGGGCACCAGAACTTAGACCTCATTACAGATGGTTGTGAGCCACCATGTGGTTGCTGGGAATTGAACTCAGGACCTTTGGAAGAGCAGGCAATGCTCTTAACCACTGAGCCATCTCTCCAGCCCCCAATAAGAAGCTTTCATTTCTTTATGTAGCCATGGTTGTGCTAAAGTGCTGTGTAGACCAGAAAGGCCTTGAATGCAGAGATCTGCCCACCTCTGCCTCCCAGTTGCTGGGACTGAAGTTGTGAGCCATCATGACCAGCCTTTTCTGTATGCTTTTTGAAGTTACTGAAATGGTCCTGGCATTCCACTGGACAGAGAAATTGGGTTTACTAAACACTGACTGGGCTCAATGGTCACTGTTCTCCAAGCAGATAAACTCAAATCTCTTAGAAGCTTTTACTCAAGTTGCTGGCATAAGGCCCTTAATTAAATTTCCAGAACCAAAAAAGAAATGAGGCTGCCTCTGACACCCCAACCTTCCTGGTTCTCTTCATGTTAGAAGACAAGGTGGCACAAACAAGCAGCCGAACGCTAAACGGGGAGTGTATTATAGCCATCAGCACCAATTCTGCTTCCTCTGTCCTCCCACCAGACGTCCTTCTGTCCTGGAGCTGGGGAAGGTCCCATTTAGACTCCAGAGCCACCTCAATGTAAGGGTCAACTGCGCGATGCTGCTGGTCCTGACTCAGTGACTCACTCCTGCCTGCCTTCCTTCCTTCCTTCCTTTCTTTCCTCCCTCCCTTTCTTTTTGTTTTTGTTTCTTTGAGACGGGCTTTCTCTGTAGCTTTGGGAACTAGCTACAGAGAGCAGGCTGGAACTAGCTCTTGAGAGCAGGCTGGCCTTGAACTCACCTACCTCTGGCTCCCAAGTGCTGAGATTAAAAGCGTGTTCCACCACCGCGGCTTCAGTGACCATTTCTAACCCATTCTCCGTGCTGTTTTTCTTCATCCACTCCAGGAAGGTCCTAGCTATGCAGTTAGAGAAGCAAGAGTAACCTCTGCCTGGGTCTCCCCTGGCTGGGCAAGGTTTGTTTTTTTCCCCACAGAGGAGCAGATACATCTTTAGCAGGGATGTTGGAAGGGTGGCTGAAACCCAGCAAATGTGCACTGGTTGTAACCAGGGCTGCCTTAGGTTGCGGCTCAGGACCATGAAGAGTAGAGCATGGCTTTAGTGGGAGACTTAAGGTCCACCAGAACACAGGTGATGAAGACAGGCAAAGCAGGTTTGGTCGGCTCCTATGCTTCAAGGAATGGCTGATAAAGTTATTGTTGGCTGAGCAGTTATCAAGACAAAGGGCTTTTTTCTGTGCTTCTGGGTTCTAAGAAAAGTTTTAAAAAGACCCCAAGTTCCCAGTAAACTGCAGAATCAACAGCCTTCTAGACACATCACTGCTTAAATATTTGAGTCCATAGATTTTAGAAAAGACAAACAAGTCAACTATTATACAAGGATAACGTTAAAAAGGGGGTGGGGGAGTGGGGCTAGAGAGTTGGCTCAGCAGTTAAGAGCACTGGCTGCTCTTCCAGAGGACCCAGGTTCGATTCCCACTACTATAGCTGCCTATAGCTACAGTCCAAGGGAATCAAATTCCCTCTTCTGGCTTCCATGAGCACCAACCACACATGGTGCACAGACATAATATGCAGGCAAAAATATCCATACATATAAATAAAACAATCTTTAAAGAACAAAGTAGGATGCCGGGCGGTGGTGGCGCACGCCTTTAATCCCAGCACTCGGGAGGCAGAGGCAGGTGGATCTCTGTGAGTTCGAGACCAGCCTGGTCTACAAGAGCTAGTTCCAGGACAGGCTCCAAAGCTACAGAGAAACCCTGTCTCGAAAAACCAAAAAAAAAAAAAAAAAAAGAACAAAGTAGGGCTGGGCAGTGGTTGGCACACCCCTTTAATCCCAGCACTGGGAGGCAGAGGCAGGTGGATCTCTGTGAGTTCAAATCCAGCCTAGTCTACAAAGCAAGTTCCAGGACAGCCAGGCATACAATGAAACCCTGTCTTGGGGAGAAACACACACACACACGCACACACACACACACACATTCACACGCGTGTGCGCTAACTTTTACTATCGAACACTTCGTAGTATTCAGGGACTGAACACGATGCCAATAAGATGGACTCAGTACACTGTGGCTTCCAAACAGCCACTGTTCTCTCAGTGTTTGTAAACAGATGGCAGAACCCTTTGGCAACTGTAGAAGTCACAAGAGGCTGTGAGGAATTCTGGACCAGAACCTGGGCAACTGAGTTGTCTGTTTCTAGTACTTTTAATATTTTTTGCTCTCTCTAGTGTGTATTTGAAATTTTAAGCTATGCAAACCTTGCCAGTCTAATAGAATTTCGAGACTGGTGCCAGCGACCACTTGATCAGGATCTGGGCAGGGTCTGTTTGAGTTCCAGCCCTGCCAACACTGGAAAAAGGAAGTTGGCCATTCATATGCCTGTGTCCCTCCAGCTGTCAGACACTAATTCAACACTAGGAAGAACAGGACTTTGTGGCCCTAACTCAAACAAAGCTGAGTGGTGTTTAGCAGAATCCTTTTATTCATTATACTTTTCTTTAAGATTTATTTTTATGTCATGTGATGGTGCACACCTTTAATCCCAGGGAGAGACGGGCAGATTTCTGTGAATTCAAAGCCAGCCTTGTCTACAGAGCTTGTCCCAGAGCCTTGTCTACAGAGCTTGTCCCAGAGCCTTGTCTACAGAGCTTGTCCAAGAACAGCCAGGGCTACATACAGAGAAACCTTTTCTCCAAAGAAAAATTATTTTTATGTGTATGAGTGTTTTGTTTACATGTAAGTCTGCATCACGTGTATGCATTACCTACAAAGACCATAAGAGGGTGTCAGATACTCTGGAACTAAAGTTAGAGAGGTTAGCTGCTGAGTGGGTTGTGGGAACGGAAGGTGGGTCCACCAGAATAGACACCCAGTGCTCTTAACTGCTAAGTTATCTCTCTAGTTCCCTCTTCAAACTTCCTTATGGTGTTTAGTTACCCTATTGCCTGGCGTGAGCCAAGGGCTAAAAGCAGGCCATGGATAGACTGCCGGGCTCACATTTGGTCTGCTGTTTGACCTAAGCAAGTTATCCTCTAAACTTCTGTTCACCTTTCTGTGAACCTAGAAAGAGCAGCACTGACCTGCAGACCTATTGTAAGGGTTAAAAGAATGGATATACTTGAAGCACCCCCCAATAGTGCTTGCTATGAAGTCAGTGCTGTGCACCCTTTTGTTGCTGTTATTATGGGAACTCCAGTTCAAAAGTCTGCCCAGTTACCAACAGAACTACAGTTCTGTCCAGTTACCAACAGAACCACAGTCCAGGTTTGGACAACCCCAGGGTTTCTTCAGAACTATTATGCCTTGTTTATGGGCGAGGAGGGATGGCTACAGCACCAAGATCTACAGCAGATTTAAGTTGCTAGAGGAGAGAGGATGCCCGGCTGGCTACATGTGCCTGTGTGCACACTTCCAGGGAGGCAGCCTTACCTGGATGTAGTCCACTGAGTTGCCAAGGGCCTTGAAAGCTGTGTACATGACTTCGCGCTTGCCTCCCCACTTCTGCATGATACATGAGAAGGTGCTGGCCCACACCACAGCTCGCACACGCTCCATGCCTTCCTGTAGGCTGGCCTCTGTTTCTCCTTCACCTGCCTCATGGAAATTGCTACGCCATACAAAGAAGCCAGCTTGCTCTGTGCCACCCAGAACCTCATGGAAGATGTCTAACATGTAGGCATCTTCCTGGCGATTGCCATCCACTACCATGACCACCTTGAGGTTTGGAAAGGCGATGCGCTGAGCTGAACGCAGGCACTTGCGCAAGTACTCAGGGTCCTCTTGGTAGGCAGCAATGCAGAGTGCCACCGAACATCGCCTCTGAGAGCAATGTAGCTTCAGTGGGCTCTCTGCCCTGCGCATGCGACGGTGCTCCAGGAAGGCAAACAGGCTCTGGATGAGCAAATGTAGACCCAGGATGGCACCGTAAAGGCCAAAGGACAGGTAGTGTTTTTCTGTGTGGATAAACTGGTAGCCTGTCACGTAGGCTGCCAGGATGCCCCCTAGCACCACCAGGGCAAACAGACTGGTGCCCACCACACGCAGGGCTGTAGTCAGCTGAACCGGCATCTGGGAACAGAAGAGATAGTGGGGTCAGGTAGGGGCAACATTCTCAGAGGAGCATCCTCAGAGATAGGCCCAGAACAAGAAATAACCCACTAATAAAAACCATTATCACTTCATTGAACTTGACCAAGATCACATGGAAACTCAGAAGCTAGACTGTTGGGGTTCAAGTCCTGGTTCTGCCATTTCTATCTGTCCAGCCCATTCCCTCCTTAGCTGTGTGACTATAAAATATGTTATACTCCTAACCTCACAGCATGTTCCAGTAGCAAATAGGTCACATGTAAAGGAATTAGAGTAGCATTGACCATAGATAAACCAAAGGCTAGTCCCCTGGGATGTGGTAGAGTGTGACCTGCCTAGCCCAAAGCCTCTAATAGGTAAGCTCCAGCAGGGACACTGGGCACAGAGGAGACAGGCATTGTGGGAGAAGAGGGGTCAGGTGTCATCCCATGGCCTCTAGCCATCACCTCTAATGGGCAAGTGCAGTCTAGGGGGGAACTGTTCCTCTGTAACAGCAAAAGCCCACGGAGAATGCAGGGCAGGGGCAGGAACATGAAGGGGTGTGAGGTAGACAGACACAAAATCTTTTCCACCGCTAGTCCCTAAGAACTGCCTGGTGTTTGCTTTCACTTTTTCCTTTCCTTGAGAGGCAGGAGAGAAGGCCAGGGGGGAAACTGACCAGGAGGGGGAAGTCAGAGTTGGGGTATAGACAGCCCTCCTGCAAGTCCAGCACGGAGAGCCAAAGGGAACCGCTGCTGCAGGCACTGCAGAGATGGCTGCTGAGGAGTCTCACCCACTTGGTCCTAGTGCCCTGGTAGGCTCCCTTGCCCAGCCACTCGGGCAAACAATGCAGATTTCCGTTGGTAACTAAGTTGGGGTTCCTAGCATCTGCCCTGTTGGGAACAGCTGTGCATTAAAGGAGAGGAGCCCAGGACTTGGCAGCAGAGACCAAGGGTTGGACAAACTTCACTGCCTCCTGGCTACCTGACCTTGCCCAAATATTTAGTGTCCCTGTCCCTAGGAGTGGTGCTAATGATTCCTTGCTTCTCAGATCTAGGTAATTTCCCAGAAAATTGATGTGCATTAGCCCTCGAGGGAGATGGTATGAAGCAGAGGGGTAAGGAGAGGTTGCCCTCCCCTCCTGTCGCTGCTACCTGTCCCATCCGGAGAATCCGTTTCCCTTGTCTCAGACAATGACCTCTCACTTCCAAGCCTGCCTCAACTCGGATCTCCCTGAAACTGGGCCCCATCCCAACAGGAACAGACTTTGCTGCCAAGGACACCCCTCACATATGATGGGTGAGGAACAGGCGGTCACTGCTTCAGTCTGCATAAGCATTCTTCCAGCCGTGTAAATCTGAAAGGACTCTAGGCAGCTTGGCCTCTCCGGGAAGCCCGGTCTCTGGGGCTCAATGCTCCACCAGTCCCAGGAGCCACTGCATGATTCCTCTGTAGGACCCCCAGTTCTTCCTGCACACATCCAGCCCAGGACGCCCCAGGCCTACGTTCCCTGCCGGTCCCCCTCTAGCTGACGCATGGGGGGTGGCGCTGCGGGTCCTACTGCTTGCCTTGTTCTGGGAAGGGACAGGAGGTGCCTTGGCTAGCCCAGCAACCTGCGCCTTGGCGCCCCGCCTCGGTGCAGTTCCGGAGGCTATCGGGTCAGGTCCAAGGCAGCTAGCGAAGCTCTTGCCACGCTCCTCACCCGGCTTGAGCTTCGCCCGGCTGGCTAAAGACACAAGGCCACACCCACGTGCCGATTCTAGCCGGGAAAGAACGGAAAATCCAAGAAATAACTAAATCAGGCCCTACTCATCTTGCCAGGGCCCCAGGTACCTTGGCGAAAGAGTGCCTGCAAACAAAGGCGGCATCCCGGCTGTTGCCAGTCCCCCTCCATCCGCGGGCCGGATCCCTCCCTCTCAGGAATTAAGAGGCACTACCTTTGTACCCACCTCCCCACAGAAGACCGAAGAAGGTTCTGCAGCCAGACACCCTATGTGCAATCAGGTTCTGACGCGTGCCTAGACAGGGGGCTGTATTTCCCTAAGCCGGTAGACGAGAGTGTGATCTTATAGCCTGTGCCGCTTCCCCCAACCCCTCAAAAGAGATGCAGGAAAACCCTGCCCAGGCTAGCTACGGCGCACTCGGGTTCAAGGGCAGAGTAGGCTAGGGCGCTTTACAAGATCGATGTGCCGTGTGACAACGGAAGGAAAGAAATAAAACCTCCAGGCAAGGACGCACACCTTCCTACCCAGTCGGGAAACTTTGAGGGTCTGCAAGGTTCGCAGCGCCTCTTTCTCTGACAGGTGCGCCCTGCAGTCGGGCCCACGCGTACCGGTATGGAAACTTGCACTGGCGGCTGCGGCTCCTCCGCTCGCGCCTAGGCGCCCTTGGACCCCTCTGAGCCAGCAAGGAGTGGGAGCTCACCTCAAAGACACGTGCTGTGGGGACCAGATCGCTGGAAATCTTGGTGTCCCCGCAGGTGCGAAGCCCCTGCGGGCGTGAATGGGGGGAGGGGCTCTCTAGCCTCGCGCCCCGCACCACAGTCCCCCGCCTCCTAATTCATTCACTAAACACTAGCCGCAAGGGAGGAAGGGAAAAAGAGAGGTTGCAGGAGCCCAGGATGTTGGAAGAAAGGGAGGAGAGATCGGTGGGGAACCGGCTGCATGGACCACCACCGGGAAGCCTACAACGGCCGCAGCCCTGACCACCCAGAGCCCTGGGGTCCCCAGGGAGCGGCAAGAGGCGCCGGAGGGGCAGTCCCGTGAGGCCCGCCCCTTGGATGCTCTCACCGTGCCGCCGGCTGCCCGCGCTCCGGTACTCAGCAGGGCCGCGGCGGCTCCATGCCCCTCCTCCGGCTCCTGCCGCCGCCGTGCGCTGCCTCCACGGTGCTGCCGCGCACTTCTACTGATGATCGCCGGCCCAGCCGAGCCGCCTTTAAGTATTGCGCGCGACCGCCCTCCTCCTCCCCGGGCCGGGAAAGTTGACAAGAGTGGCAGGGCTCCCGGAGCCCGCGAGCGCACCCGGTTCCCGGTCACTGGCTGCTGCTCTCCAGACCTGGGGTCCGTCGTGGACGCAGCCCCTCCGGCTCGAGAGTTGCAGCCTCTGCGCCCCCTGGAAAACTGGGAACCCCCAGTGCAGCCCAAGGCTCCGCTGCTCCGCACAGACCTCTGGGCCAGTAGCATTGGAAAGGCGGCCATTGTCCCCAGCCTAGAACCTGAAGCTTCGTTAACTTTCCAGACGACCCATAGGGACCTCCAAAATCGTTCCAGTCCATCCCCGCCCCCACACCCGGTTCCCAAAGTCTGAAAACCTACTCACCCTGCAAGCCGGCCAGCCCAGAGTATCTTTCCCCGACTTTTGCACGCCAAGGGGCGGTAAGCTATGTGAGGGGACTCCCTAAAACCAATGTTCTTCTGGAACCTTCCCGGTGGCAAGAGAGAGGAACAGAAGAGAAAAATTGTCAAGTAGAAAGAGGCTGGTCAAAGAAGGTGTTAGCAGTCGTGACAAGCTGAGCTTTGAAATCCGCAGCGGGGCGCTGATATTAAGGCTGTTTGCAAAAGCTGCAGATTGGTCTAGGAGGAACATAGGAGATTCCGGTCTTAAAGCCCAGACAGTTCTTCCTCCCCACTTTCACAGCTTTATTTCCGACATCCCGACCTCTTAAGTTTCCACCTGACATCCTCACTCATACTTTCCAGGTCCCTGAGCTGGGTGAGGTGAGGTGGAGAGGGGGTTCAGGAGAGAAGGATGTTGTTAGCAGAGGTTTAGAGCCAGCTGGAGACCTTGAGCTTTTACATCCCGGAAAATCTTGAAGAGAAATGATAATTAATTAAAGACTAGTTTTAAAAATGAATTTATGGGCTGGGCAGTGATGGCGCACGCCTTTAATCCCAACACTCATGAAGCAGAGGCAGGCAGACCTCTGTGAGTTTGAAGTCAGCCTGGTCTACAGAGTGAGTTCCAGGACACCCAAGCCTGTTTTACAGAGTGAGTTCCAGGCAAGAAAGCCTGTCTTCACCCTCCCCCCAAATTGTGTCCTCCAAGCTTCAGCGATAACTTCACTAGCTGAAAGAATTTTATAGGCACGTGAGCTGCAGTTTGAAGTTTTCCTCTCAGACATAAATCCACAGTCCCACGGCCACCCTGCAAAATCAAACACCCTGCTTCAGGAGACACGACTGTATGTATGATCACTGTGTGCGCTAAAAGGCTTCCTACATAGCCAAAGATAACCTTGAACTTCTTACTCTCCTTCCTTTATCTGAGAAGGGACAGGTGAGGTCCACCATGCCCAGTTTATTCAACGATGGGGAATGATCCCTGGGCTTTGTGCATGCATGGTAAGCACTGAGTTCTATCCCCAGTTCCAAAGAGTGTGAGACAGGGTTTCTCTGTGTAACAGCCCTGGCTGGCCTGGAACTGAGATCCTCCTGCCTGTCTTCCCATTGCCACCACTGCCCAGCTAAGAGCATGCTCATAAAGGCTGTTGAGATGGCCCAGTAAGGGAAGACACTTTGGGCCAAACTTGAGTTCCATGTCTGGATACTAAATCTCTCATCTCCAAAAAAAATCACGACAATCGAGAATAGCTCTCAGACAGTAGCAGTATGTTCTGTTTCCTCTCCAAGGGCTTTCTTCAAGGCCACGTAAGTCACAAACTACTTAGTACATAATTCAAAGTGGGGACTGTCTTTACAGAAAGGCGCCTACTCCCTAACAAAGCTGTCCTTTTGCAGCTCACCTCTCTTGTGGACACCCTGCCTGGCGACAGTGGTGACAGTGGCCTTCGATGGGGGAACGGCGTTTGTTTTCAATAAGCGCCCTCTGCTCTACTGGTGGCCCGTTCTTTTCCTGTATCCTTGAAGGTCAGGGTTAGGTCATACCAGACCGACAACCCCAGACAACCTGGGGATTCCGTGTTGTTTTGTTTTTCCTCTGCCCTTAAGTTAGTCCCTAAGAGAAAAGGCTTTGTGTGGCCATCTTTCCTTCCTGTCCTTTTTTTTTTTTTTCCTAAACGAATGTGGAAAAATTCAGAAGGCAGTTGTCACCTATCATCTCTCAGCTCCTAAACTTATGCTCACGAAGAGAACACCATTACTCCAGACTGTTCATGTGCATTGTTAAACGGATACACAGAACACAGAGCTGCTGCTCGAACGATCGTTGCTCCGTTATCTATGACTGTTTCTCCATTGTATGAATTAGGGACTGGAAAGACGGCTCAATGTTTAAACCCCCATATCAGTGATGCAAACTGGACTTGAGTCATCTACAAGAGTAGAAGTATTCTTAACCACTAAGCCATCTCTCCAGCTCCTTTATCTTTTTCCTTCGTCACATTTTTATTTATTTATTGTGTATGTGGGTATGGATGTGCCATGGCCCATGGGGATCAGAATCCATAGGATCTGTAGCAGGTACCCTTTACCTGCTGAGCCATCTCACCCACCCAAAAAAGCTTATTATTATCCATTGTTTTTTTAATGAATATATTTTATTCTCTTTCTTTTTTACTTTTTTTTTTTTTGAGACAGGGTTTCTCTATGTAACAGTCCTGGCTGTCCTGGAACTAGCTCTTGTAGACTAGGCTGGCCTCAAACTCACAGAGATCTGCCTGCCTCTGCCTCCCAAGTGCTCGAATTAAAGGCGTGCGTCACCACCACCTGGAAAAAGTTACTTTTTTTTTAAGACTTATTTATTATGTATACAACATTCCTTCCATGTATGCTTGCATGCCAGAAGAGGGTACCAGATCTCATTATAGATGGCTGTGA
>JAQHUG010000533.1:167513-202820 GCA_028555095.1 Dicrostonyx torquatus | reverse complement strand
TGAGCCACCATGTGGTTGCCGGGAATTGAACTCAGGACCTTTGGAAGAGCAGGCAATGCTCTTAACCACTGAGCCATCTCTCCAGCCCCCATGCTCTGTTTTTTTATACACTCCAGCTTCACTTGCCCAGAAGTAGCACCACCCACAACGGGCTGGTCCCTCCCCACATTAGCCCTGAAGATGAAGACTTCCTTAAGGGCCATCTGAGAGAGGCATTTTCTCTGCTGGGGCTGCTCTTCCCAGATAGTTTATGTGGAATTGACAAAACAACCAGGATAGGGTGTGCTAATCAGAGGCTCCAGGGCTCTCCCAGAAGGAAGCTTCCCCTAGAGAAAGTACTACCCCAACCCTTGTCGGTGGCAGTATCTTCCCACCCAAGAGTCTTTCCCCTTTGGGGTTATAAACCTACTCGATGTGCAAGTCCCCCACACACAGGCACTGGCTCACTGTGACACCAAGTGGGGACACACATACACACACACTTCCCCAAGACCTTAATGGAACAGAATCGTGCGGGCAGCCAACCTCTCAGATCATTGGTTCATGTCACCTGAACTCCAAGTACAAGTGTTTTGTTGTTGGTGGGTTTTGCTGTATCAGGTAATTGTTGTTTGTGTTTTGTTTAGCTTTTTTGCTTTTCAAGGCAGGGTTTCTCTGTGTAACAGCTATGACTGTCTTGGAACTTATTCTGTAACCAGGCTGGCCTCAAACCCACAGAGATCCGCCTGCCTCTGCCTTCCGAATGCTGGGATTAATGGCATGTGTGGGCTAGTGTTGTGCCAGGAATTGAATCCAGGGCCTCACACATGCAGGGCAAGGGCTCTCCTACTGAACTGTATCTTCAGCTCATCAATTATTAATCTTAAATGTGCTGGCACATCTCTGCTGTCTGTCTTCTTTCTTGCTTAAGAGCAGTATTTATCACTGTCGCAGGAGAGGTCCCAAATGGAACCATCCAAAAGTATTCAGAGAAGAGTCGTGGACAGTGGCAGTCCCCATGGCTGTGTGGGGATGGACTTCCCAGAATTCATATTTCCTGTGAGCACACCAATGCAGTGGTGCTCAGAATTCAGACTTCCTGTGAGCATGCACCAATGCAGTGGTTCTCACTCCTGTCTGCTGTAAATTAGATTTTTTAAAGCCTGTGGGTTTTTTAAAAAAAAAAAAAAAAAAAAAAAACACTAATGACTGGAACCCATCCCAAATCAATTTTCTCAGTCGCTGGGGTAGGCCCCAGGCTTGAATATTTTATATTTCCCAGGCGACTCTATTATACACCCAGGGTTGAGTGAATATCCCAAGGGTTCTCCTTAGCTGAGATTTGCAAGGACATTTCTTGCATCAAGAAGCAAGTGTGAGCCAGGCACTCTGGTGGTGTGCTCTAGAGCTCAGAACAGTGCAGATTCCCTGTCCTCGGTACCACCTGCCCCAACACTGGCATGTCTTTGACTTAACTGACCTAAGAAAAGGAAAAAAAAATAGAAAACCAAAACTAACAATGAGGGACTAGGGACTAGAGCAGTGGTTCCAACTTGTGGGTAGTGACACCTTGGGGTCACATATTAGATATCCTGCATATTAGATATTTACATTATGATTCATAACAGTAGCAAAAATACAGTTATGAAGTAACAATGAAATAATTTTATGGTTGGGGATCACCACAACATAAGCAACTGTATTAAAGGGTCACAGCATTAGGAAGGTTAAGAACCACTAGGCTGGAGAGGTGGCTCAGGGGTTAAGAGCACTGGCTGCTCTCCCACTGGTTTAATTCACAGCACCCACACCTGTCTGTAACTCCAGCTGTGGGGGATTGGATGCCAAGGCCAGTCCCCAGGCTTCCCTGTGCCCAGGCCTCCCTGTGCCCAGGCCTCTCCAATGAACCTAAAGTGGGAAGCCAACCACCTTTCGTTAGTGTGGTGATGATTCCTTTTCTCTTCCTAGAAGCTAGGAAAGCAGCTAGGTCTTCCAGCAAGTGACCGAGCTGCTCAAACAGCCTCCAGGAATTTTCATCAACTGCATTTTAGGGCATCTGTACCTAAGGGAGTTCTTATCCAAAGGATGGTGAGGTCATCTTCAGAGGCGCACAAAGGACAGTCCACTGGCATTCATGGCCACGAGGAAATGGACACTTGCTTGATTCAAGAACTTTGTTCTTTGATACTTTTGAACATGACTTTTTGGTGGGGTGGGGAGTCATTTCACTCCAGGTCTTTCAGTATCTGCACTAACTTTCTCCTCCTTAAGTATAAACAACCTATTTTTCAAGCTCACCCCTGCTCCTCCATTCTGCTACAGCCTCAGGCAGCCTATGCTGGCCTTGAACTCTTTTCTGTGGCTGCAGATGACCTTAAATTCCTGACCCTCCTGCTTCTACCTCTTAGGAGCTGGGCTTTGAGGCCTGCACTACCATGGCTGGCTCAGACTCGCCTTTCTTTTAGATTCATATTGTGGCAGCCGGTTCTGAAGTTTTCAGAGTGGTGTGTGGTCCGATGAAGGGCTGTGTACTGTGTACGTGGGGGAAGTTCTTGCTAGAGGCTCTGAAGAGCAGGGCAGGCAGCTTTGTTCTCCAGCACCAGGTGGCTACCTGTGCGTGAGAGGAGCAGGGTTGCACCTCACAAAAGCCCCACCCAGGCACTGTTCTGAGCAGGTTTCAGCTCTCAAGGTACACAGTGAAGATGAAGCATTACATCATTTAATAAACCACTTAAAGGCCTAGAGTTGTTTTGTTTTTTTTTTTTTTCTAGGTCCCAGGTCCCAGTGGAGAGAAGCCGCCATGGCTCCCCAACAGCTCTGCAGATGGCCTACTCTTGAAGTCTCCTGGCATTCCCATGCACAGTCAGTTCAGCTGCGGCCTCTGGGAGAAGGCTTTTCCAACTCATCTACCGTCGCCTCTCTGCTCTCTGCTGTTAGGTCTTCTGTATACAGATTTTGCCTCTTTAAAACTGGGTGTATGGTGATTGTCCTGTAACTCAGGAGGTGGAGGCAGGAGGCACAGTAGCTCCGGACCAGTCTCGGCTACCCAGCAAGTTTAAGGCCAGCCTGGGCTACAAGAGAGAGCAGCAACAAAGCCAAAAACAGTAACTAGACAGGAAAGGAGCTCACCTCTCCAGATCTTAGCGTTTCCTTCCCCAGCAGAGAGCTGTTCCTCCAGCGTCTGTCACTCCTCTCTAATGTAAAGGGACTGTGTGCAGCCCAGCAGTCAACACCTGCAACTCTTGCCCATGAGCTCCCTGCACCCACATCAGGCAACTTGCAACTGTCAGGAACTCCACTTCCAGGGGCTCTGAGGCCCTCTTCTAAGTCTACCAGACATACATGTGGCACACATACATGCATGCAGACCAAATACTCTCTCCCTCTCCCTCCCTGTCTCCCTTCTCTCTCTCCCCAACCCTCTCTCTATCCCTCCCTCACTTTTTCTCTCCTACTCCCACCTCTCTTGCCTCCCTGCCCCGCCATACAAGTCAATCATCATTTTGAAACTTAAGTCTGAGAACCAAGGCTCCCTTACAGGAGATGAAGGGGTTAAACAACCACCTTCACAAAGGAACTTCTATTCATTCCTTTATTGAGACAGGGTCTCACTACATATCCCCAGCTGGCCTTGAAATCACAGAGATTCACCCACCTCTACGCCTCGTGCTGGGCTTACAGGCTTGCACCACCAGGTCTAGCACGTTACACCTTTCTTGCTCATATATTTGTAGCTCAATCTCCAGAGGCTATCTTAGAACTCTACTGCCTAAGCACTCCATAAAAAGTGAATAAGAGCCACCAGAGTACCAGGTGGTGGTGCACATGCCTTTAGTTCCAGCACTTGGGAGGCAGAGGCCAGTAGATCTCTGAATTTGAGGCCAGCTTGGTCTATAGAGTGAATTACAGGACACCCAAGGCTACACAGAGAAACCCTAACTCCAAAAACCAAAATCAAACAAAAAAAAAATTGGGGGAAAGGAGCTGAAATTTTTTTTTTTTCGAGACAGGGTTTCTCTGTAGCTTTGGAGCCTGCGCTGGAACTAGCTCTTGTAGACCAGGCTCGTCTCGAACTCACAGAGATCCGCCTGCCTCTGCCTCCCGAGTGCTGGGATTAAAGGCGTGCGCCACCACCACCCAGCAGGAGCTGAAATTTTTAATAAGCCCATTCTCTCACCACCACCACAAGGTTGAAATGTAGAGATGAACGGCACTGGCAAGTTCTGATGGCTAAGGCTGGGTTCATAGGTAAGGCAGTACTGTTACTTAGTTTAAGTTTTGAGGCTGGGTCTCAGTATGCCCCTGGCTGGCCTGGAACTTGCTATTTAGACCAGGCTGGACTTGAACTCACAGAGCACAGAGATCTGACTGCCCCTGCACCATGCCCCCCTTATTCCTCCATGCAGACTAAGATGGTACTGTTTAAAGGGAACCGTGGGTGACATAAGCAATCCACTTCAATAAGCAGGGAACTTTTTTTTAATCTCACTGACACTGAGAACAGAGTGGGACCTCTGCAAAACCTGGTAGTTAAAGTGCAGCGTTTGAAGCCAGACGGCCTGGTCCAAATACTGGTTTGCCTACTTCTCACTACTGTGGAATCCAAACAAACAATTAACCTTTTGTATACCTCCATTTTCCCATCTGTACAGCAGAAGTAATTACACCTATTTCAGTAGGAATAACGATACATACCGATAATTCAGCATGTAGAAGGCAGAGGCAAGAGCACCAGCAGTTAAAGGCCAGCTTCACCTAAGGAGTGAGTTCAAGGCCATCCTGAACTACAAGAGACCCCGTCTCAAACAAACAAAACCAAATAATGGACACTGCCTACCTCACAGGCCCAGTGTGAGAGACTAAGTGGGTTAGTGTGTATTATCTGCACAGAAGGGATGTGAACCGCTGTAGTGTATTAATGGTCACCGTGATTGCTACATATGGTGATGAAGAGCCACAGCTGCCATTCTCATTGGGGTTACAGGCTGAATCTGACACTGGGGAGTGTGTGTGATAGAGATCGTTGTGTTTGTGTGTATAGAGTGGTTAATACATATTTATGTGTGTGTGCATGTGTGTCTAGTCTGATGTGTACCCATGTGTGTACTTATGTATGGGGGAGCAGGGGTTGTTGTTGGGTGTCTTTCTCTCTCTCTCTCTCTCTCTCTCTCTCTCTTTCTTTCTTTCTTTTTGGTTTTTCGAGACAGGGTTTCTCTGTAGTTTTGGACCCTGCCCTGGATAGAGACTGTTGTGTTTGTGTGTATAGAGTGGTTAATACATATTTATGTGTGTGTGCTCTTGTAGACCAAGCTGGCCTCGAACTCACAGAGATCCGCCTGCCTGTGCCTCCTGAGTGCTGGGATTAAAGGCGTGTGCCACCACCGCCCAGCTCTTGGCTCCTCAGTACTCACATGGATGTCACATGGCTGTGTAGCCAACTTGTAAAGAAGAGAGGAATCCTGGAGAATTCTCCAGCTGGGGGCTGTCTTAGCTTTTTTTCTATTGCTATAAACAAAACAAAAAAGCATTACCGGGTAGTGATGACACACACCTTTAATTCTAGCACTCAGGAGGCAGAGGCAGGCTGATCTCTGTGAGTTCGAAGTCAGCCTGATCTACAGAGTGAGTTACAGGACAGCTAGGGTTACACAGAGAAACCGTCTTGAAAAACAAAACAAGCCAACTAAATAAACATAACCCCCAAACCATGACCAAGGCAATTTGTAAAAGAAAATGTTTCCTTGGGTTTATGGTTCCAGAGGTGAGAGTCTAGGATGGCAGAGAGAGGGCATGGGCAGGGATAGCTGAGGGCTTGCACCTTGAACCACAGCAGGAGGTAGAGTGAGTATACTGGAGATGGCAGGAGGCTGTTCTGTTCTAATTTTATGTGTATGTTTTGCGTGCATGTATGTATGTGCATATGTGTACCTGGTGCCTGGGAGTCTAGAAGAGGGTGTTAGACCCCCTAGACCTGGTTGTGGGTGTTAGGAATCAAACCCAGGTTCTCTGGAAGAGCAGTCAGTGCACATAACCACTGAGCTGTTTCTCCAGTCCCATGTTTTTGAAACCTCAAAGCCTGCCCCAAGTAACAAACCTCCTCCAACAAGTCTACACCTACTAATTCTTCCTAAACAGTTCCAACTGGGATCTAGTATTCAAGCATAGAACCTATGAGGGCCATCCTCATTTAAAACACCATAGGGCCCTAGGGTATATAGCACTCAGGTTTGCAATTCAAAATCACGAAATCATGATCGTGGTCTCTGTCTCTGTCCCTGTGTATATTGGGGATTGAACCCAGGCCTCATGCATGCCAGGCAAGCCCTCTACCATTGAGCCATATTCCCAGCATGAAAGGCTTTTGCTTCAATGTCCGTTTGGAGAAACAACTCCAGCAGTATTCATCAGTGCCCACGGTATTTCATAGAGGGTCTTCAGAGGTGGTGAGCAGCACCTTGGCCCGGACTCCCAAGCCCTGGAGCTAAATTCCCTGCAGAGGGCAAGACAATAGCTTCTCTCCTATTTTGCAATCTAGCTGTCCAAACGAAAAAAAGCAAAGCAACTGATCTTTGAAGACCACAGAGGGTCACCTGGGGGAGAGACAGAAAGAGAGCTTTGGGGAGCACTTTAGGTGACTAGGAGGAGTTGTGGGAGGGACTTGGGATGACCCTCAAAGTGGGCAGAGTCCTTTCCAGGCAGATGAGAGGTTCTGGCTTCCCTTGCTAGTTATGTGCTTGAGCACAGCCTGCGCTGGCCAGCAGGGAAGAGGCTGTGGCACAGACAGCAGCCAGACTTATTCCCAGCCCCCACACAAAGCGGACACTGAGCTCAGAGCAGAGTGGTGCGTGAAGTCAGAAGTGCAACACACCGCAGTGAGGCTGCGCGTGTGACTGCAGCACAAGCGAGCCTGCAGCAGGACACAGCCAGGCCCTCTAGGTCATCAGCACTGCTGGGGCCACACAGTCACGGAAAGGTGGCCAGCTCTCAACATCCATTCAGCACTCAGCTGCCATTTCTACTCGGATGTCATAGAAACCGGGCTGTGGGAAACTACAGAAGGCTTTCTCTGGTTTTAACAGGTCAGACAAATGGACCATCCCCCAGCTTATTACCACAAACTTATCAGTTTTCCCATGCCATGGCCACCCTTCCAAACCCCTGGTGAGAGTCACAGGCAGATGGCTGTGGCACTTCCTTCAGGTGTCCTCCGAGATAAAGGGACAGGCCAGGGCCCTTTGGGTGGATCCTGGGCAGATGCACACACTTGCTGTCCTTTCTGTTGTTGTAGGAGCAACAGAAGCCAAACTGGGGGGAGGGGAGTGGAGAGGAATCAGCCTGCTGCTTTCTTGTGATTGAGCAGAAAATAGAAAAAGGGCTGTGTTTATATTTATTTCCAGTTTTACCACATTAGCTTCGCAGCACGTTCCAGAAACGAGCTGAAAGAAGTGGCTTCAGGGAGAAATCGGTCTGTGGCTGCACCCTTTGTTCAGCGAACCTCTCTGCTCCCTTTCCATCCCCCTTGCTCTGTCTATGCCACCATGGATCCCAGCTCCTCCTCAACTTCACAGCTGGGGGGTGGGGGCTTTGTACTCTCTGTCCCCTTTCCCGGAAATTTTGTTCCCACGTTTTTGGGGTCACCTGTCCACCTCTGTGGTTTTCAGAGCTACCGACTTCACCAGGTCGTAGTACCTCAACTCAGAGCTTTCACCCGACACTCGCTGTCCTCACTCCTGACTTTACAAATAATTTTATTACATTAATTCTTCTATTATGGGTTTCCTGGGATTCGAACTCATGTTGTCAGGCTTGGCAGCTAACACCCTTACATGTTGTGCTATCTTGCCAGCCCAGAGTTTCTCTTTGTTTCTATTCAAGACTCTCCCTCTCTCTCTTTCTCTCTCTGAGACAGGGTTTCTCTGTGCAGCCCTGACTGTCCTGCACTCACTCTGTAGACCAGGTTGACCTTGAGTGTCCACAAATCTGCCTGCCGGGCTGGAGAGATGGCTCAGTGGTTAAGAGTACTGACTGCTCTTCCAGAGGTCCTGAGTTCAATTCCCGGCAACCACATGGTGGCTCACAACCATCTGTAATGAGGTCTGGTGCCCTCTTCTGGCCTTCAGACATACACACAGACAGAATATTGTATACGTAATAAATAAATATTTTTTAAAAAAAATCTGCCTGCCTCTGCCTCCCGAGAGCTGGGAGTAAAGTTGTGTACCACATTAAAGGTGATCACCATAGGGTCTCTTTATGTAGCTCTGGCTGTCCTTGAACTACTATAGCAAAAGCTCCCTAAGGATAAAGGTTTGTCTCTTTATCAAGAGCTGTGCTCTTGGTGCTTTGGTGGTAGCACATGGTAAGTGTTCAACAAACTGTCCTTACTGTCTGTGATTGGCTTCCCTACCTTCCAGTCTCTGATACCTTGACTCTTACCCTTGAGGGGTGACAGAGCCATAGGAGGGTAAAGGGCTGCAGAGGAGGAATACATCAAGAAATGGGGAAACGCTGTGTGCAGGGAAGATAAAGAGCAAAGGGGAGGACTTGCAGAAAGGCCGGCTCGTACCAAAGAGGAAGAGAAACACTGCAGCACAGGGTCAAACTGAACAGGAAGCGATCTCAGGGCAGAGCTGGGGCTCCATGTAGCCGATGCCTGGGTCCTGCATGTCTCTCTACAGTGCTACTGGTTGGCAGCCTGAGACCAGGAAGGAGAAGGAGGGAGGAGAGGGACACTGAGAGCCCAAGTGAGGAGAACCTCAGTGATAGACAGGGAGGGAGGGACTCAGAGGAGTAGCAGGACAGATGAACAAAAGGGGGACAGAGCTCAGCTTCTCAGGATCCACCATGCAAAGAAGCATTACTTTTTCTGCCACGTGGCTTGGGTCTTTGGGGTGATTTATTCGCAGTGCTAGGGACTGAGCTTAGGGCCTGGTGCAGGTGAACCGCAGTGCTGCCCACCATTGCAGAATGCCCCTGGCTCTTTTTATGTTCCTATCTTGGGACAGGCCCTTACAGAGTTTGGATGAATTCACTGCAGCCCAGGCAGGCCTTTAGCTTGACACCCTTCTGCCTCATCTTCCCACTAGCTGGGATTACAGGTCTGTGCCACCAGGCCCAGCTGGAATTCTGGACCTTTTAAAATTTAAGTCTATGCTTTTTCTATCCCATTGTTCTCTTCCTCTAGAGCTTTTCATTCACATATACAATATGCACATGGATAAATTTGTAATAAATATTATAACTGAGACAGGGTCTTCTCTAGCCCAGACGAGGCTCGAACTTACTATGTAGCTGAGGATGACTTTGAATTTATGATTCTTTTGTCTTTATCTCCAAAGTGCTAGGATTACAGGTCTAGACCATAGTGTCTGATTCTCAAGGTCCTGGGGATCAAATGCAGTGCTTTGTGTATATCAGGCAAGCATTCTACCAACTGAGCTACATCTTCAGCCCCTATGAGTTTATTTTTTTTCAGACAGTATTTTATAGTGTGATCCAAGCTGATTTAGAATTCACTGTGTAACCTAAATCTGACTTTGAACTCAATGAAACCTCCTGCCTCAGCCTCCTGAGTGCTGTAGTTATAGGAATTAACTACCATGCATGGCTTAGAAGAGTTATTTGATAATTTTTAATAATTTGGTCATGTTTAGAAGGGTTACATTAAATTATCTTTCCTTTGAATTTGAAGTCAGGAAGAAAACAATTACTCTTAAATTTAAGCATACCAAAATCAACAAAGTCAAATACTTTGAGTCCTTTGATAAATAGTTCAAATATAAGTCAATTTACACATGGAGATAAATGGGCTAAGAGGCTCTGAGGGGCACAGGGATTCAGATGGAGAAGGTCCTCAAGTCAGTGCTACCATGGACAGTTACATGGACCATCTGACATAGTCAACCTATAGGTCTGAGCAGGCTGTCTTCTTTTATATTATATATGTGTGTGGTGTGTGTGTGTACACATATACATATATGTATATATAAATAATTTTCAAAATGATTTGTATGTGTATGTGTACATGTGAGTGTTGGTGTCCTCAGAGGCCAGAGGTGTCTTCCCCTGGAGCTGGAGTCACAGTCCAAGGTAAGCTGCCTGATATGGGTGCTGGGAACCAGACTTGGGTCTTCTGCAAGAACAGCATCCACTCTTAACTGCTGAGCCATCTCTCCAGCCCTAAGCTATATGTACTCTAAACGCAAATTGAGGTCAGTCTGTTCTACAGAACGAGTTCTAGGACAGCCAGGGCCACACGAGAAACCTTGTCTCAAAAAACACACAAAAACCAAAATAAAAAAAAAAGGAAGGAAGGAAGAAGAAAGAGGATTTTCAGGTTTGTCCAGGTGATCAAAGAAAATCCTTGTCTTAAAAGCACCAACCCTGATTTTATAGACATTCTTGAACTGAAAAATACAAACTAATGCTGTTACTCGAGCTGAATAGAAATATTCCCTCAAAACACTCAAGGGCCTCTCTTCTGATTTTTCCCCCAAGACAGCCTCACTGTGTAGCCCTGGCTGGCCTGTAATTGGCTCCGAGTGCTGGGGTCAAGGGTGTGCACCACCACTGCAGCCTTGCTCTGCCCCTTGGCTCCGTAAGCTGACTGTGGTTTGTAGCTGTGAGCTGCCCCTTAAGGCTGAACCGAGGCCCCACTGTGTAACCCAGCTTGTAATAAATATTATAACTGAGATAGGGTCTTCTCTAGCCCAGGCAGGAACATACGTGTGTCAGCACACCATCAGAGTTAAGTTCTGTTTCTTTTAGAGCAGAAAGTGGGGAGAAAGTCTCTTCACAAACTTCTATGCTCAGCCCTGTGATGATGAGGACCAGGAAACTCCGGATTAGACGTGTCAAGGTGTGGGCAACAGAGTGAGCTTATCTGAGGCAGCTGGCCAGTTTCTTCCTCGCGTGTGTATGTTTATGTTGGTGAGGGTACACACACGCCGTGCATGTGTGTGGACCAGATGACAACCCTGGGTGCTGCTGTTCTTCAGGAGGCACTGCCCGCCTTTTTTTTTTCCTTTTGGTTTTTCATGACAGTGTTTCTCTGTGTGCCTCTGGCTGGTCCTGGAACTTGTAGAACAGGCAGACCTTGAAGTTAGAGAGATCTCCCTGCCTCCCTCTCTTGAGTACTTGGCTTTTTTTGAGAGGGTCTCTCCTTGGCTTAGAGCTCACATAGCAGGTTATGCTGGCTGGCCAGTGAGCCTCACTGATGTGCCTGCCTCTCCTTCTAGTGCTGGGTTATAGGCATGTGCTGCCACAAGCAGCCTTTTCACTTGGATGCTAGGGGACTGAGCTGAGGTCTTCATGCCTGTATAGCAAACACTTTAGGGACTGAGATATCTTTCCAGTCTTCAATCTCCTTTCTCTCTCTCTCTTTCTGTGCAATGAAAACACCAAAATATATAAATAAATGAACCAGCAACCACAGTGTTACATCTGAAATAGTTTCAATGAGCTGGTGGCAGGCCACCCATATATAACACATTTTATGACCATTCCATTGTCTCAGTTTTCACCCTGCAAATGAACAGAGGACCAGGCAGTGGTGGTGCCTGCCTTTAATCACTTAGGATGCACTTAGAAGGCAGAGGCAGGTGGATCTCTGAGTTCAAGGCTAACCTGGTCTACAGAGAGAGTTCTAGGACAGCCAGAGCTACACAGGGAAGCCTTGTCTCAAAAAACAAAACAAACAAAACAAAATAAAACAAAAAAGGAGCAGAGGGAGCAAAAGAAAATGGCTCCAGAGGACAAACAGTGCTTACTCCTTTCTGCTAGAGTCAACCAGCTCAACGACCAGAGTCAGCCTGGCTGATTATTCCAACAAGGTAATTTTATTCCTTTTTGTATGTTTAAGTAATGTTTCCTTCCCCTTCCCACAGCTGCATACCCACATGACTCTTTAACAGCCAAACATGATAGCTCTGCCTGCTCCTCATTATCACAGGCAGAATCATCTCACCATGAAAGAATATCAAGATAGGACCAGTGCAGGCAGCCTCTCCAGCTGCAAGAAAATGGTCCATAGTCACATGCGCAACTCCTCTAGATAGCACAGGACAATGAAAATGTGCAGATTAGATGGGACTCATCCTTTCCCTTCTAACTGCACATGCTCTGGCCCAGATGCAGGATGCCAAAATGGATGCTCTAGAAAGGTAGCCCTGAACACCAAGTGCCCAGCACCATAGAGCTACCTTAAAGCCTGCCACATTGCCAGCACCAAGGAGGTGGAGCCATCTGTTGGGAGGCCACTGCTTTGGCGGCTTGGTCCCTCCCAGTCTTCCAAGTCCTAGGAACCAGAACTACGGCAGGACCACGATCTTCTTCTCCAGCTTCTGGGGAGGGAACAGGAAGTTTCTCATGATCTCATCCAGCTCTTCCAGGGCAAGTCGGGCATGTAGCTTGGCCACATCATCGGGTTCCAGACACACCACATGCTTTAGCAGGTGATAGAGATCCTTGAGGACATCGCTCAGCACCTGGATAGAGAGACAGGTCATAAGCACCTCTATTGGGAAGCAATCTCAGGTGTCCTTGTGAAGATAATGCAGGGACCTTCCAACCTGGAGAAGGGCAAGCTGGCTGTGGCCCTTGTCCCACAGAAGATTCCTTTGTGTCTCTTACCCGCGACCCTTCACTGTGGACTTTAGGCTGCTCCTCATTATTGCCAGGCCCTGGAAGTAATAGCTCCTGGATCCTCCAGTCAAAGGCTAGCAGAGGCCTCAGGACAAAGACAGTGAGATTGCCTGGGTACAGATGCTTCTAGAGCAGCTGGCTGCCCACATTTTTCTCAGGCCCTATGTGTGTATGCACAAGCACACATGGAAGTCAGTTCTCTCCTTCGACCATGTGGATCCTGAGGGCAGAACTGAAGTCAGAAGGCTTGGTAGCAAGCGCCTTTACCCACTCACGGTACCCCTGGTGGAAAGCGCTTTTACCCACTGAACTATCTCCTGGTTTTGTTTTTCTGAGACAGACTGGCCTTAAACTTGAGATTCCCTGTGCCTCATTCTTTTGAGGGTTACAGGTATGTTTGGATCTAGTTTTGTTTTTTTTTGGTTTTTTGAGACAGGGTTTCTCTGTGGTTTTGGAGCCTGTCCTGGCACTAGCTCTTGTAGACTAGGCTGGCCTCGAACTCACAGAGATCCGCCTGCCTCTGCCTCCTGAGTGCTGGGATTAAAGGCGTGCGCCACCACCGCCCGGCTTAGGATAGGGTCTTAATAGCTCAGGGTAGCCTCGAACTCTATATGTGTGGCTGAGACTCGCTTTGAACTCCTGATCTTCTTGCTTTCACCTCCCAAGTTCTAGGACTACAGGAGTATGCCTCCATACCTGTCTTCCCTGCATATTTTAAATCTTTGTGATGCTTACAATACCTAGTACATTGTAATGATACATAATGATTGCTCAACTGTATTTTAAAAATTATTTATTCATTTTTATTTTATGTGAATTGGTGTTTTGCCTGTGTGTATGCCTGCCTCTGCTTCCTGAGTGCTGGGATTAAAGGCGTTCGCCACCACCGCCTGGAAGAGTTTAAAAAATTGTAAGGCTGGGCATGGTACAAAAAAAAAGTCTTTAATCCCAGCACTCAGCAGACAGAAACTGGCAGATCTCTGTGGGTTTGAGGTGTTGCATCATGTGTCTTGGGCTTGCTTTGAGAAATTAGAATTCTTCCACCTTGTGAGGTTCTTGGTTGGCATGGGCACTGGGGAAGAATGGGGCAAGGCAGGGAACAGGGTCACCCTAAAAAGCCCCGGCTCTCCCTTTCCACACCTGGCCTCCCTCTGCCTGCCTGAGCTCTGGGCTCTAGATCTTTCTTCCTAAGCAGAGCTCCTTCCCTGACCCACACCTTTGCACATGCTGTCCCTTTATGCCGGGAGGCTACTCCACATCCTCTTTATCCTATACACACCCACAAGATACCATGTCCAAGAGCTTTTCTCTTGAATGCCCACCAAGCTAAGTCTAGCTCTCCTTGAATTCTGTCTGTATCCCTATCACAATTATCATTTATTTGTTGTGATGTTTTTTTCATTTATCTTGGGGATTGGTGTTATATAATTAAAAATGTTTTCCTTATTAGCTCACAAATACTACTAAAACCCAGGCCATGTCTTGCCTTTTTCCTCTTGTGTGGCCCAGTACTTCATAAAATGATTGGCATCTGGCAGATGATGGAACACATTTATGGGTAATGAAGGCACACATGCCACTCCTGACCAGCTTCTTAATTTTAAGAACATCTATCGAAACAGTACCACACAGCCAGTCTAGTCCCCCAAGGCCTGTGCTGCCTGCTTTAATGACCTATTATTATTGAAATTTTAAAATTACCAATAATTTTTATTGGCTTTATGTCTTGTAAATGATATCCAGTGTGACAATGGAGCAGGAACATGAGCAGAGGAAGTGCACACTGCATTTCACAAGTGCATCTCTGCCTGTGGTCACTATGATTCAGGAAGACAACCCCCTGACACACTATGGTGAAGGGAGATGAGCAACCCTGGAAGCCAGAAGCAGGTCACAGTGTCTGTTATTCTTACAACGGAACAAAGGAAAGTACTGACAGCCTGGAGGGTTCCAGCTTTCCATTCTAACTAGGACCTGTTCCCACCACACAAAGAGGGTAAAGGCTTTCTAAGAAAGACAGATGGTCAGGGAACCCTACCTAACATCCTTTCTTACCAAACACTTACACTAAAATCAATGACATAGAAAGAAGCATAACAATCTATCATCCTTGCTCCTTTCGGTCAGCCTGAAGGAGAGGCATAGTGCTGAGAGCAGGGGCACGAATCAAGAAGGGAAGTGGCTGTGCTCACTTGTGCAGTTCCCCCCTTTCTCAATGGTGGAGATGCACATGCATGTGCAAGCTGCGGGCTACACAGTGTGTAATCTGGGCGATTCTGCACATGAGGTAAGCACTCTTCTATTTGCATCTAAGATTGACATTGCACAGGGTAAAGATGAGCTATGAAAACCATGCAATTATTTCACACTTCAGTTTTTCTTCTCCTTAGAGCAACCTCAGTGGCAGTCAGTAAACACCAGGACAAGACAAGTGAGATTCTGGAAGAGAAAGAGGAAAATTGTATTTTACTATTATTAATGGCACTTCTGTCCTCTTTTTAAAAATGTTTTGAAATAGGTATTTATTTGGGGCTGGAGAGATGGCTCAGCAGTTAAGAGCACTGGCTGCTCTTCTAGAGTTCTTTTTTTTTTGGTTTTTTGAGACAGGGTTTCTCTGTAGCTTTGGAGCCTGCGCTGGAACTAGCTCTTGTAGACCAGGCTGGTCTCGAACTCACAGAGATCCACCTGCCTCTGCCTCCCGAGTGCTGGGATTAAAGGTGTGCGCCACCACCGCCCGGCTCTCTTCTAGAGCTCTTGAGTCCAATTCCCAGCACCCACATGGTGACTCACAACCATCTACATTGAGATTTGATGCCCTCTTTTGTCATTCAGGTATACATGCAAATAGAACACTCATATACATTAAATAAATATATCAGGTTTTTTTTTTTCCCGAGACATGGTTTCTCTGTAGCTTTGGAGCCTGTCCTGAAACTAGCTCTTGTAGATCAGGCTGGTCTCGAACTTACAGAGATCCACCCGCCTCTGCCTCCCAAGTGCTGGGATTAAAGGCGTATGCCACCACCACCCGGCTATATCAGTTTTTAAAAAAGATGTATTTATTTTATGTGTATGAGTGCTTTGCTTGCATGGATGTCTGTGTATTATGTGCATCCTGGAACTGGAGTTATAGACAGTTGTGAGCTGCTGTGTGGGTGCTAGGAATTGAACCCAGGTCCTTGCAAGGACAGTAAGCACGCAACTGCTGAGCCATCTCTCTACTCTTACCCCTTCTTTTAACTGGGGTCTTGTATTTTGACTTTGCACGGGGATGCAAGTTTTAAATAGTCAGTCCTGCCACATCTGTTTCTTTCTAAGTGTTGCTCCATGAGCCCCATGAGCCAAGCTCAGCAGGCGCTGTGAGGCATGTCCTGGATTTTCTCAAGGAGCATACGACACACAGGAATATGGCAGGCACCGTCCTAACCAGGCACTATCCACACTCTCCTAACCTGTCTCTGCAAGGAGGTTCTGCTTCACAGTTACTCATCCAATAATCGTTATGAAGGGCCTGCACGGTACCCAGGCAGTATACTGGTTCTAAAATAATGACTAATCCACGCGCCCGTCCCTCTGGCAGTCAAATCCCATGGGAGAGGCAGACAGACATGTCACAGCGAGGTCTCTGAAAAGTAAACAGTGAGCTTGATTATTGGGACCAAAGGAAGTCATCTGCCTTTGCAGGTGGGTGGGAGAGGAGGAACAACACCTTGCTGCTGAAGGGGGCTTCACTGTGACACTTACTGGGGAACCAAGGAATGGCTTTGGAATGCATGAGCAAGTCCCCTTGCTGTCTGGCCACATGAAATAAATTAGTTTCTAAGCAAAAATAGTTTAAAAATTATATTCATATTTATTATAAAAGTTCTATTTATTTATTTGGTATGTATAAATGTATGTAAATGCACATGTGCCTTGACTAACACATGTGTGAGGGTGGGAGTCACTTCTCTCCTTATACTATATAGGTAGGGATTGAACTTGGGTCATCAGGCTTGGCAGCAAGCACCTTTACCCACTGAGTCATTTTGATGTCCCTTGCCTCCAGCTCATTCTGTAGTCAAGGATGATTCTGAACTCTTTTGTTGTTTTCTCCCAGAGGTTGAGAGTTCAGGCATGTGCCACCTCGTCTCTTTTCAGCTATACAGGGATCGGACCCAGAGCTGGGCAAACGCTCTACCATCTGAGCTACATTCAGAGCCCTAAGAGATTTCTTTCTCCTACAGCCACCTACCATTCAAAGAAGGCAGCTTTACCTCTTTAAAAGGGGAAGTTCTGAGGCATTGTGCTCTTCCTGGGGTGTGGGTAGGAATTTCCCCAAGCACTCCTACGTCCTTAGATACCAGAACTGCTTGTGCAAACACACTGCATCCTTGCAGGGGCTGAGCTCCTGCTATCGGGCTCCCGGCTTTTTTAGGGAAGTGAGTGTTAGGCAAAGCCTCCTTCTTAATTAATGGGTCCACTTTAGTAACCCACCCTTGTGCAGCTTCTCTCCAATCCCACACATCACAGGACTTCCTCTGGACTCCCCAAGGATCAAAGCTTCCTGCCAGCCAAGGATTGTCACCAAATCCTAAGGATCAGGGGCTGAATGCAAGGCGAGTTCAAAGGTAAAGTTATTCATGGGAGCCTGCGAGGTGGGCAGGGTATGAGCGAGCGATCCTGTAGAGGAGCCCTCTCATTAAGATCTCCACACATCTGTCACCTACACATGTGTGCACGCGCACGCACATCCCAGTCAAGCCCAAAAGCTCCATGGAGAGGAAGAGGGCACAGGTGCGTGCACCTCAGGAAGGTGCTTCCTCTCATTCAGCAGGACCTGAGCAGCAGGCAGCCGACAGCAGCATTTTACTTTTGGAGAAGCTATCTGTGGTTTGGAAGGAGTTTATTTTTTGGTGTTGGAGATTTCACCCAGGCATTGTACCTAATGCTAAACATGTCCTCTACCAACGAGCTGCACATATCCCCAGCCCCAGCCCCTAGGTCAGGGATAGCTTAAAGAAGCACTCAGATTCCTTGTGTGAAAACTCTTGGAAGGGGCTGGAGTTCAGGTGCCTCACCACGAGACAGTGGGGACTGAACCCCACACAGCCATTTTCCTACCCTTCCCATAGACCACCTTCAGAGTTTCAGTGACAGGGGTTAGTGTGGCTGAGAAGCAAGCTTACTGAAAAGAAGTGCGTGAGCAGAACTGCCTTGGGCATGCAGGTGCACTGTCAATGGAAAAAGTAGAAAACAACCAGGGACTCCTTCCAGAAGCTTGGGACATTCCTGAAAAGCTGTGTCTTCAAGGAAGATCCAAAGAAGAAATAAATGGCAGGTATTCTTCTTTTTATATCTGGAATATGTTTATTTGGTTATAAAAGCCACATGACCACAATTCAGTATTTATTTGGAAACTACAGGAAAAAGCTATCTCTAGCCCAAACTACCTTCTAACACAAGATACATTAGTAAGGGTGCTCAGTAGGGCAGACAGACAAACATGCACGTATGCACACAATACACATTTTGTTTGTTTTATATTTTGAAACAGGGTCTCACTATGTAGGTCTGGCAGCCTAGAATTTGCTATGTAGTCCAGGCTGGTCTTGAACTCTTTGAAGCATACTTGCCTCTGCCTCCCCAGTGTTGGGATTAAAGGTGTGTGCCAGCAAAATGTATACGTATACACACAATCTGTAAATATTTTATTTTAATGTGTCTATGCCTTACTTTATTTATATGGGTATCTATATGGGATTTTTGTCTTATGAAT
Organism: Dicrostonyx torquatus; assembly: GCA_028555095.1. Classification (NCBI taxonomy): domain Eukaryota; kingdom Metazoa; phylum Chordata; class Mammalia; order Rodentia; family Cricetidae; genus Dicrostonyx; species Dicrostonyx torquatus. Next base: position 184,441 of record JAQHUG010000533.1, on the reverse strand, counting down.
GTCTGTGCACCACATGTGGGCCGTGCCCTCAGAAGCTAGACTCTCTGGAACTGGCATTTCAGAGGCTTGTAAGTGGCCATGTGGGTGATGAGAATAGAACTTGGGTCCTTTGGAAGGGGAGTCAGTGCTCTTAACCACTGAACTAACCCTCTAGGCTCCTAAAAATACTTTTAAAAAGGAGTAGTGGAGATGAGATGGCTCAGCAAGTAACACCACTTACTGCTGAGCCTGGAAACCTGAGCCTGACCCCTGGGACCTACATGGTGCGGGGAGAGAAACAAGTCCCATAAAAATTGTCCCCTAACTTCCATATGTGAGCCATGGCTTCTCACACTAAATAAGAAATAAAAAATCATAATAAAAGGAAAGTCACTAATATCATCTCTACTTTTCCCAGGGGCCCATGGCTAGTAAGGGAGAGAACAGACTCGATGGCACTGACTCTGGAATGCGACTCTGCCAATCACTCGGCACTGTAGTTCTCGTGGTGGTCCTTTTACTGCCACAAACCAGGGTACGGAGAGCACATCCACTGCTCCCCCATATGGCTGACACAGGCTCCAACAGGGGATGCATGTGAGAATATTTTGCTGTCCACCACGTGGAGAAAGTCTGGCTAGCCGTCAGGAGCTGAGGAAACAGGGCAAAGAGCGCTGCAGATGGCAGACACCCAAATATAAGCAGGCAGAAAAGGAAAGGGGTGGTTAGGGTGAGGCAGGGGTGAGCAGGCTCATAACATGGCTTGTTTGCTTAGGGGTTGGAGGGATGGCTCAGAGGTTAAGAGCACTGACTGCTCTTCCAAAGGTCCTGAGTTCAATTCCCAGCAACCACATGGTGGCTCACAACCATCTATAATGAGATCTGGTGCCCTCTTCTGATGTGCAGGCAGAATACTGTATACATAATAAATAAATCTTTTTTTAAAAAAAATGGGCTGGAGAGATGGCTCAGAGGTTAAGAGCACTGCTTGCTTGCTAAAGGTCCTGAGTCCAATTCCCAGCAACCACATGGTGGCTCACAACCATCTGTAATGAGATCTGGTTCCCTCTTCTAGCCCACAGGCATGCAAACCATTGTATACTTAATAAATAAATAAATCTTAAAAAAAAGAGTATTTACTTATTTCCCGCTAAGGCTTTACTTGGGGACTAGAACTAGACGGTGTCACCACTCAAGATACTGTGAAGTACTGGTACAGTGAATGAATGTTTTATGTGTGCCACACATATTTTTTTTTTTAAGTTTTTTTTTTTGAGACAGTGTCCTGGAACTCACTCTGTAGACCACCAGGCTGCAGGCTGGTCTTGAACTCACAAAGATCCGCCTGCCTTGTCTCCTAAGTGCTGGGATTAAAGGCATGTAACACTGTAACACCACTGCTTGGCTATACATTCATTTTTATATATACTTATTTGGCATGTATTATGCATGTGTGTGTGCATATGCCATGAAAGAGGTTCTCTTTTTCAACCATGTAGGATCCCTTAAATTAAAAAAATATATTTATTTTATTTTTTTAAAAATATTTATTTATTTATTATGTATTCAATATTCTGTCTGTGTGTATATGCCTGCAGTCCATAGAGGGCACCAGATCTCATTACAGATGGTTGTGAGCCACCATGTGGTTGCTGGGAATTGAACTCAGGACCTTTGGAAGAGCAGGCAATGCTCTTATCCGCTGAGCCATCTCTCCAGCCCGGAACAAAACTTTTCAAACCTCATTTTGTCTTTTGCTGCAACAGCTTTGTAATCCTCTCAGGGAATCTTAAACAAACATGGTTTTCCTATGTAGCCCAGGATGGCCTCAATCCCATGGACCCCCTTTCTTTGATTTCTCAGGGCTAGAATTACAGGCATGCATCACCACATTTGACTTTAAATTTGTATTACTGGCAATTTGTATTTAGATCTTCAGACTTTTAAAAACATGAAGAATATGAAAGGACTTTTATGTTCTTGAACTTATCCATGCCTTGCCTTCCCCCCTCTTTCTTGACTTTCTTGCCTTCTTTTCCTTTCCTCTCTTTCTCCTTGAGTCCTGTTTAAGAATTTTTTTTTTCGAGATAGGGTTTCTCTTTAGCTTTGGAGCCTGTTCTGGAACTAGCTCTTGTAGACCAGGCTGGTCTTGAACTCACAGAGATCCGCCTGCCTCTGCTTCCCAAANATGGTTGTGAGCCACCATGTGGTTGCTGGGAATTGAACTCAGGACCTTTGGAAGAGCAGGCAATGCTCTTAACCACTGAGCCATCTCTCAGCCCTATTTATTTTATTTTTAATTATATATGTGTAGGTATGTACACGAGAGTTAGGTGTCTGCTGTCAAAGCCAGAGGTTTGAGATCCTGTGAAGCTGGATTTACAGGCGGTTTTAAGCTGTCCAATGTGGGTGCCGAGAATTGAACTACTCCTCTGCATGAGTAGTGTGTGCTCTTAACTAGTGAGCCATCTATCTCTCTAGACCCTAATTTTCATTTATTTATTAATAATTATTATTGCTTTCTTTTTTGAGTTAGGGTATCTCTATTATGAAATTCTGGCTGTTGTAGAACTCTCTGTAGACGAGGCTGGCCTCAAACTCGCAGAGATCCAGCCACCAGTACTGAGATTAAAGGTGTATTGTGCCATTCCCAGTTTATTTATTTATTATTGTATGTAAATGATGTGGATGTATGTGCAGAGAGGTCAGAGGATAACTTTGTAGACTGGTTCTCTCCACTTTTAAGAAGATTCTGAGGATCAAACTCAGGGCACCATTCTCCCTTAGTGAATGCTTTTACCTGCTGAGCCATCTTACCAGCCATAGTTAATATTCTAAAGCATATATAAATTGGATGGTGGTGGCCCATGACTTTAATCCCAGAACTTGGGAGGCAGGGGCAGGCCAATCTTTGTGAGTTTGAGGCCAGCCTGGGTCTACAGAGCAAGTTCCAGGGCTGCCAGGATTATACAGAGACACTGTGATTCAAAAACAAACAAACAAAAAACCCAAGTAACCAAATAACAACAACAACAAAATCAAAAGCAGATACGAAATTTGAAGGACTATAACCATTATTAACTCACAAAAATATTAATTCTGTCTCAATTTAACTTCTGTCTAAATCATCATTAAAATGTTTAAAAAGAAAGAAAAGAAGCAGGGACAAGGAGGTTTGGAAGGAAAGGAGCTTTACATTTCATCTAATACATTCAATTTCCATTTGAGTGTAAGAAACGACCAGGATTATTGTAATACAAAGCAGCTCCAGCAAGCTGTGCACCTTGGGAACAAAGCTTTAGTGCAGTCGTGGGGTCAATGTGGGTCAGGTGGTAGTGGCGTGTGTCACACTGCAACATCTGACGGTGTTGCTGTGCGGAGCTGAGGGCACTGAGGGGGAATTTTGCTGGGCCAGCAGATACAACTGGATCCCAAGCCTGCGAGGCAGGCAGCCGCTCCATAATAATGGGAAGCCAAATGGAGGCAGCTGCCTGGCCCAGATATTTTACTGATAAAACCTGAAGGTCTATGAAAAAGAAATTAGGGTTGATTTAAGCAGCAAGGCCAGGTTTCTGAGACACTGCATTGAGAATATAGGGAAGATGGCGGGATTACTGTCATCTAAGGGATGTCATACCTGATGAATAGAGAATTTAGACTCCCTAAAGCCTAGGCTGCCATTGTAGTAACTGGAGGTTACTGAGCTGTTCAGAAAGCATTTATTTTCAAAGTATTTTGGTTAGACCTAGATAATGACACTCTGACCCCTCCTGGACTAAGCCTCACTGTGGGATGGGGAAAGAATTCCAAGTGTGAACTGCAGATGGGTGGAAGGGGACAGGAGTATCTGCATGATTTTCTCTGAAGAACATGAGGGACTTACTGGTCAAGTGACAAAAATGCTGTAGCAATACAGACAGGTGAGGCAGCACAGGGACACAGACCAAAGCTGCAGCTGATGGTAAGTCCCGGGAGGGATGATGGTTCAGGTGTCCCAAACGAAAAGGCAGCAAGACTTCCCCAGGTCTAATGTGTACTTCCAGGCTAGCTCTTGCTAAGGCACTTCACCCAAGGCTCGGGGGTCACAGACCATGCAGTCCACAGTGGCAGGGACAGGAACATCAGCTGTCACAGAGGTGGGAGCAGTGGTGGCAGCATCTTTCAGAGTGTGTTTAAATAGCAACATGAGGAAGGCAGCAGTTTTCCTGCACCTCCACAGGCACCGAAATAGAACAAAGGCGGCAGGGAGAATGGCCAGAGCCCGTGCAGAGATGTGGGCTGCTGCTGCTTCTGTGGGAGAGACTGGCAGCGTCTGAGAGAGCCATGACAAACTCACCCTTCAAAGGGGCACTCAACTGCCACATTTAGAGACAAGTTTTATTGTTTCCAACCCCGGGATCACTGTGCAGGCACCTGCCAAGTGTGGAGTGTTTCCTTCATTCGCCGAAAGCATTCGGTTTGGGACTAGACAGCCACTGGGCAGAACACAGCACTATTGCCATTTATTGGTGCTTCTACAACAGTCAGTGGTTTCCCACATGTTTTATCTTGAATCTTGTGATACATGAATTATCAATCTCAGTTTGCAAAACTGGGTTGGGGTTTAGGGAATTTAGAGACTTAAGAGTTCAAACCTGTATCTGCCGGGTCTGACTTCACAAACCTTGCCTTTAAATGTGTGCATTACTAGAAAATCTGATCTGTAGAGAGGTCTTGGTCCCTCTCCTGCACTACTTAATGTGCTTATTTGGATGGTATCTGGCTAGTAGGGCACAGGGAGAGCTGATGGACTAATGGCTCATTCCAGAGTAGGAAGTGCCAGTTTACGTTGGGACACCCTGAATCACCACAATCTTAGCTTGGCCACACAGCCTTGGTGTCCCTGGAACTGCCCATGCCTTTCTAGGTTGAGAAGGTGCTGGTTGCAGTCTTAAGAGCATCTGCTTAGTGGAGTTCAGTGCTGGAGTGACTCGGAAAGAAGAGGCTGTAGAGTTGAATAAAAGGCCAGAAAGAACAAGAGGCGAAGACATACCCATGTTAAGCTGGGGTCTGTACTGTCCGCTAGTTTTATACAGTGTGACACACAGTAGAGAATGTAACACAAGCCCTCATCAGAGGTGGCCACACTGCCCCTGAGGGACACCACCACTGGAGCCATTGACTCTCACACTTACTTCACTGCTGCACATGGAAAACCTCTATTATTTTAGTGGTTCTAGATGGCATACCTTGTATATGCTTGGCAAGTCAAGACCCCAGCCTCTGTAAAAAAAAAAAATCTGTATTTGTCTTGTCTATTTTTTATTTTATATGTATGAGTGTTCTGACTGGAAGGATGTCTCTGCATCACATGCATGACTGGTGCTGGTGGCAATCAGAAGAAGGCATTAGATCGCTGGTCCATCTAACATGTGGGTGCTGGGAACTGAACTCATGTCCTCAGCAGGAGCTGAGTGCTCCTAACTGCGGAGTCTTCTCTCTAGCTCTTCTTTGTGTCCCCATGAAAACTGTTAAAAAGCCTGGGACTCACCACTTGAAACATTTTAAATCTTTCATATTTTGTAGGAAACCCTGACAATCTAATAACAATGATGTGTTCACAAGAAGCTCAACAAGGAGTGTGCATATGCCTGTTTGTGCGTGTCAGTTTATCTCTGCCACTGGCTCTTACATGAGTAATGGGATGTTAATTCAGATGCTCATGCTTGTGTGGCAAGCATCTCCCAGCAACCCCCCCTCAATAATCTAATAAGAATGAGGAGGAGGCAGTATAAGATCTCATAAAAAAAAATGACAGGAGACTTAGTGAGGGATCTGCCATGATTTCAAAAGTACAAGTCATAAATAGGTGCCCAAGATGTGGCCAAGTGTCAATGACAAGGGCAAAGAGACTTAGGCTATTACTGCATTTCTTAGAATTTTCCTAATGATGAACAGAAAGTTTTTTTTTTCTTCTAGAAATAGGGAACTGGGAGAATAATTTTTGACACATACATTCAGATTGCATTTCCAGGGTCAATGAGATGGCTTAGCAGGTAAGGGCACATGCTGTACAAGCTGGACAACCTGAGCTTGATCCCTGGAGCCTACATCAAAGGCTGGATACGCGAGCATGTGTTTATAACCCAGCACTCACAAAGACAGCGATAGCCAGAAGCTTGCCCCCAGTTAGCCTAGAGTATGAAGCCCAATCGACAAAAACAGAAGACCCACCTCAACAAGGTGGAAGGCTCCAGTACCCTCATCCAGAGCAATGCATCCCCATTAACTAAGGAGAACCAGAGACCAGAAGAAAGCCCAGTGGTGAAGGAAAGGAACCCACCTTCGTCTCAGCACGTCTGTCTCTCAAGTACAGCCTCAGGTGTGCTCTACTTAACTCTTTCAGAACAGCTGGGCTGCCATCTCAGCCCTGCCTCTCACTGGCTGTGAGACCTGAGCATCTAAACACAAATGTGCTGGACCGCAACTTTCTCATCTGGAAACAGAGTTTGTGAGCCCACTCATCTCACAGAGTTGCTATGAGGATTTAGGATATAAAGAGTTTAGAGGCATACAATAAGCCATTAATAAATATTAACAATATTAAATACAGAATCTTGGAGGATGTAGCATTTACTAGCAACACACTGCCATGAGCAAACAAACCATGGGGTAATGATCAGTGAGCTAGAATAGAATCTAAAGCATCCATCTGTTCGATGGTTTTCTTGTCTTTAATTTTTTTAAAGAGTCATTCATTTGGGAGAGAACTGAGACATAGGGACATATTTATATATTTATTTATTTATTTATTTTGTATAGTGTTCTGTCTGCAGGCCAGAAGAGGGTACCGGATAGCATTATAGATGGTTGTGACCCACCATGTGGTTGCTGGGAATTGAACTCAGAACCTCTGGAAGAGCAGCCAGCGCTCTTAACCACTGAGCCATCTCACCAGCACTCATCTTTAAATTTTTTAAAATTACTTATTTATCTTGTGTGGGGGCCATATGCCACTGTGCATGTGTTGAGGTCAGAGAACAACAGCTGAGGAGGAGCTGGTTTTCTCCTATTACGCTGGTCTGGTGGATCAAACTCAGGTTGTCACTTTGGTAGCAAATGCTTTTACCTACTGAGCCATCTTACTAGCCCTGTTTTTGTTTTGAGATGTAATCATGTAGCCCAGATTGGTCTCAAACTAAGTAGCTGGAGATGACCTTCAACTCTGGTCTTTTTTATTGTTGTTGATTTGGAGACCCGGCTGTCCTTGAACTCACTTTGCAGACCGGGCTGGCTTCGAAATTACAGAGATTCATTGGGTAGGGAAGCAACAAACAGCAGGAGTTATTATCCCACTAACAACTACCAGGGCAAGATTCATCATTTTGTTTTTGCAGAGTTGTGGACATCGGCACCAGATGCCTGCAGAGGTAAGTGCAGACAGGGAACCCAGAGACCACTGGTCACAAGCCCCGGGTTGCCTCCCCCTGCCACTTTCCAGCTTTGTCCCATCTTCCCAGTCTTCCTACCATCAGTCTGGGGTCATCTCATATCACCGCAAGAGAGGCACACTCAGTCAGAACTTCTTTTCAGAGTATGAAATAGAGCAGGGGTGGATCTGCCACTCAATGTCCTTCAGAGCAGCATAATTACTTTTGGAGGGAGAAAAAGTTTCAAGATTTTCCCCAGCCTGGCAACCTGGAAGGGGTTTAGTCTCCTGTGTTTTCTCTCTGCTCCCTAATTTTTCCTGATTCCTGTGATGAGAAGTTGCTGGATGTAAAATCTAGGGCTGGGCTTCTGGCAAGAGACGGTGGGGCAGGAGGAAGGGCAAAAGACACCCAGCCTGTTTCCTGTCTCTGCTTTCTGAAGACTTGCTGGCAGCCTGGAGGGCACTGGGCCCAAGGCCAACTCAAACACTCTCCAACTGCTCTTCTGTCATGCTCCTGGGCACGACTGTGCTGTGAAGAGGTGGCAAGGTTTTGGATTCCTTTTGAATACTATGGCTTCCCAGATCCCAAACAGCCTTTATCTGGTCATGATCTGTGGAGTAAATATCCAGGTGACTCAGTTTCTGGGTCCTTCAGATGACAGGAATATGAAAGACTAAGATTGTGTTCTGAGCTGAGGAACAGTTAACCTATCTTCCTTATTACATCTTTACACGGGCATCTGAAACCACACTGAAACAGGATGGTTACAAAGACTGAATGGTCTAATTCATGGAAAGTACTTGGACACCAGCGCTGTTTCATAATAAGCGTTCAGTCAAAGTGTTCTGGGTAGTTTTCATATATAGGTTTTTGAGGAGGAAGCTACTATGCCTATTGAGATTTTGATTTGCTTGAAATCTACCAAAAACAGTTCACTAATTTAGAAAATCAGGTTATGTAATGTTGTCATTCATGGTACCTCTGGATCAGTCTATATTTGTAGTTAACCCATTCATGGTAATTCTTTTTTTGTTTTGTTTTTGTTATCAGTAACAATAACTTTATTTTCTAACAGGTAATTTTCCTCCTACTTCAGCATTTTCCTCTCAGAAAACACAAGTTTTAGAACTGGATCACTTGGCCCTTTCTCTTCTTATCTCCTCCCAGTTCAAAATGCTTGCATCTCTTAATGGCCAGCATCCTCTTGGACCTGCAGTTGGGCTCCACACACTCAAGTCTGAGCACGATCTTCTCTGTGGTTTTGGCTGTCTTTGGAATTTTTTTTTTGTCTGCCCACTGTAACCACTCTGCTTCTGATCGTAGTGCTGCTTTCCTTGGGCGTACAGGGAATCCTTGCCCTTCTTATACTGGGTCACTTTGTGAGGTTGATTCTTGCTTGCTACATTTCTTACAGAAAATCCTTCAGGTTTTGGGTACATTGACTATCTTTGCAGTAGAGTATCTACCTGATGGAAAGGAGAGACCCAGTGTCCGAGACCGCCGCCTCCACCGCACGAACCAGATAGGAAAGGGATGAGATCATGGTGATTCTATATGCAAGAGCAACTGAATAAACACGTCTTATTATGAATTATTATCCTGTTATTTCTTTTCTATATTGAGGTTGGGTCACTGTATTAGCTTAGAAATATGCCTGTAGTCAGGCGGTGGTAGCAGATGCCTTTAACCCCAGCACTCGGGAGGCAGAGGAAGGTGGATCTCTGTGAGTTCGAGGCCAGCCTGATCTATAAGAGCTAGTTCCAGAACAGGCCCCAAAGCTACAGAGAAACCCTGTCTCAAAAAAACCAAAAAGAAAAAGAAAAAAAAAAAAGAAATATGCCCTCAACATAAGAAGCTATACCTGCTATTTAGCAGAACATAGGCAATACGTTAAGAGTATGCTGTAACAATCTGTTCTAATAAAAAGTACATTGGTCTAATCTAGAGAAAGGCTGATAGAATGGATTTTTTTCAAACCTGGTTCTGGTAGGTGTATGTAAATGTTATTTAGAGGTCAGAAGATGACCTTGGTGAAGGTCCTTGCCTTCTACTTGTTTGGAACAGGGTCTCTGTTGATTTTTCGCTGAGTGGGTTGCTGACCCACGACCCTATCTGCCTATGAGCACTGAGATTCCAAACACTTATCTGTCACGCTTTTAAGCTGGGTCTGAAGATTCTTCCCCCCTACCCACCCCCGAGACAGGGTTTCTCTGTGTAGCCCTTACTGTCTTGGAAAGCACTCTGTAGACCAGACTAGCTGCGAACTCAGATTCACTTCCTCTGCCTCCCGAGTGCTGGGATTAAAGGCATGCACCACCAGCATCTGTCTGGCTTGGGTCTGAGGATTCTAACGTAGGTCTTCAAACCTGAGCAGCAGGCACTTTTACCCACTAAGCCATCTCCTCAGCCCTAAGCCTGGTTCTTCTTTGGCATACTGACAACCCTAGATACATGATGACAACTGAATTAGACACAAGGAAGAGAGGAAGATGCTATACTTTCACTAGCATTTGGCCAAGGTCAATTGCCAGAGGCAACAGGAAACCAGTGCCGCTGCTTCCTGGCATTAGCTTTGGAACACTATTAACTACAGTCTCTCTACAAGCCTTACTTTCTTCATTCATAAAAGGAGATGTATGGTTTCCTTCCCAAAGGTTGTTCCATGAAACAGTATTACTTGGCCACTTAAGATGGCAAAGAGTCCTTAGTAAATTAATTTAAGAAAGTGTTAGTCTCTTTGCTACAGGACTTCTCAGGCTCCTTACTAGGCCAACATGAACTGAATCTCTAGGATGGACCCCACTGGCTACAGTACTCCCCAAACTTTGACATTATTTCAAAGGAGCAACTCAAGAGGTTACTATGTCAATAGACAGCTTTGTGGTATGTAAATTATCTCTAAGGTTTCTTCCACTTCTTGACAGAGTCTTCTTGGGCCTTTTGGATCAGAATGAGAAGGATGATGAAAAGGCTTTCTACGGAAACTGAAGTATTCAAACATCAAAGCTAGGTCTTCCACGTGGGGATCCATGTAAAAGGGGATATGGAGGAGGAGGAAGGGAGACATTTTCAGTGTTAGGGTTCCCAACTGTCACCTACTTTAGCACTAGAAGAGGCTAAGAATTTCTAATTCAGTGGTTGCAGTAAGATGCTGAAGCCTAACCTTTGTACCATTGCTTCTCAAATCCATCATCCATGTCATACAGATTTGTCACTGTTGAGGAGTCTATGGGACTCCACTCATGTCCTCAGCACCAACCTCTCACAGGAGGTTGAAGTTGAACCTGATTTTAATATAGATCATATATCCCATGCCCCACTTAGCATCTTAGTTGGAACTCCTCTGTAACGTTTGCCTTTAGGGTCAGAACAGGACTCTGGTGTTGGTGCTGTAAGTACCATGTGCTGGACAGCTGTCCCAGTGAGCCTGTCAGCAGTGACATTGCCTCATTAGGAAGAGCAAATGTAAGAGGAGCAGACATGAGGTACAGTCAGGAATCAGTCTGGGTCTGATTCCTGGCGCCATCTCTGTGTTTCCCACCTCATGACGGCTCAGCCCTCCTTTTATGAGCACAATAGACTAAAAGTCCCCTTGCAGGTCTGGAGAGATGGCTTGGTGATTAAGAACACGGCTGCTCTTGTAGAGGACCCAAATTCAGGTCCCAGCATCTACATGGTGGCTCACAATCAACTAATCCAGTTCCAGGGGATCTGATCCCTCCTTCTGGTCTCTGAGGGTACCAGAATGCACAGATATACATGCAGGTAAAACATCCCCACACATAAAGTAAATTTAAAAAAAGAAAAATTTAAAGTCCCTTTGCTTCAGTTAGTTTTGCTAGGTGTTTATTATTTTAATCTAAACAAATTTTGAGTATAGTTATACCTGTCCTTCACACCTCTTGAAAGTAAAATGCACATGTCCCTCTTGAAACCCCATTGAAATGACAGCAAGGGTGTTTTTTGTTTTTGTTTTAAGTGGTACTACCTAAAACAAAAAGAACTACTATAGTAACAATGGTCATACAAGGTCTGATGCTAGAAAGCAGTTGGAAGAATCTTGGAGTCACAGATCTGATTTTCCTAGGAAAGCATATCTTTACCTCGGTATTCTGGTAAATTACTAATAGCATCCTTTTACTTTTACATAGCTGAGTTTGGAAGATTGTCTAATTAATTAATTAACTAAAACAGGCATGGTAGTACATCCTGTAATCCCTTAGCATTTGGAAAGTGGAAGCAGGAGGACCAGAAATTCAAGGTTAGTCTCAGTTACATAGCAACCCAGCAGAGACAAGGGGCTTTGTTTTGTGATGATGAAAATGTTCCGGAAATGAATGGTAGTGATGGTTGCATGCCTTACAAATATACAAAAGTGATGAATTCTTTAAGAGTAAATTTTATGATATATGAATTATATGGATTTAAGATATTGTGTGAGAATAGAATATAAGCTGCAAGGAGCAGTACATACTCACTGGACCTCTTTCTATGCCAGCAGCAGTGGCCTTGTAGAAGCCTGTCCCCACCTGGCTTGTCCTAGCCTGGCCTTTCTCAAGTCTCCAACTTTCCATGGGTTGTGTCTGTGCTTGGCCTGATACCTTTCCACTCCTGACACCCTTTATTCCTGTTCTCTCAGCCTCCTGGCTCAGATCCTTGGACAAATGTACCCCTGAAAGATCCTCTTCAAGACTGAAGGGGACCTCACTTTACTCTCTTTAGCTCAAGGGTCTGGGACTATGACTTCATAGCTGCAGTCCCACACATGCATCTCATGTCTGGCAGATGATGAGACCTTGAAAAAACAGGCACCAATTGATGACTAAACACTGTTTTCGAGACAGGGCTTCTCTGTGTAGCCCTGACTGTCCTAAACTTACTATGTAGACCAGGTTGGCCTTGAACTCAGAGATCTACTGGGATCATGTATGCCATCATGCCTAGCTAAACATTGCTTTTAATGTGTGGGAACAAACATTTGAAAATTGTGCTCCTGATTTGATTGGCTCCTTAAAGAAGAAGATTAAGTCAGGCTCCAAACAAAGCAGAATAAGACAAATGTCTCAATATACACAGTCATCATTCTTGTCTTAGTGACTTTTCTATTGCTATAACACAATACTATCATCAAGACAATTTATAAAATAAAACATTTAATTTGGGGCTCACCATCCCAGAGGGTTTCCATCATGGTGGGGAGCATGGTAGCAAACATGGTGCTGAAGCAGTAGCTGAGAGCTTACATCTGATCCAAAAGCACAAGGCAGAGAGAGTTAACTGGGAATGACATGGGCTTTTAATGCCTAAAAGCCCACCCTAGCAAGACACCTCCAAGGCTACACCTCCTCAACAGTTCTATCAATGGGAGCCAAATACTCATATATATGAGTCTATGGGCCATTCTCATTCAAACCAACACAACAACCTTCTGACAGCTTACTCAGAGAAGCCATGAGATGTTGCCACATTTTGAATCTCTAGGCAATTGTTTAGAAGTCACTTAAGCCAGGTGGTGGTGGTGCACGATTTTAATCCCAGCACCACTTGGGAGGCAGAGGCAGGTGGATCTCTATGAGTTTGAGGCCAGGCTGGTCTACAAGAGCTAGAGGCAGAGGCAGGTGGATCTCTATGAGTTTGAGGCCAGGCTGGTCTACAAGAGCTAGTTCCAGGACAGGCTCCCAAGCTACAAAGAAATCCTGTCTTGAAAAACCAAAAAAAGAAAAGAAAAGAAGTCACTTAAAATTCTGTCAGTGTGGTCAATTAGATCCATAACTGTTGTCCATTTTTATTCATTACTAGTGCAATTATTTGCTTTAAGATAATGTTTTCAGGAGGCTAGAGTTATGGCTTAGGATATGGCAAGCATGAAGACCAGAGTTTGGATCCTCGGACAGTCATGGGGGCACCTATAATCCTAGCATTCTAGAGTCAGAGACATGGGATTCCCCAGGGCAAACTGTTACAGAAGAAATTAATGTGACTGTCCAGACAGTGAAATATCCCTGTCATTAGGTGATATTTCACTTTTCTAGGGTCTTTGACAAAGTTGAAAAGTAGATAGTCATAGTTAAAGTTTTCCTTAGTAATAATAAAAGGTAAATTAGGTCTAAAACTTTAGAGTTACAAAGATAAAAACAGATAACAGAATATTTTCTCTAATTTTGCTAAGTACAAATGAACTAGATATTTTAACCAATTCTTACTTAATAATTATTTTATTGAATATAATTTTTCCTGTATATAATTTTACATTTCACTCTGTTAAAGTTAAGACCTTCCTTTCAATTAGGAAAAAGAGGGAAATGTGGAATAGTCCTTTACACTGTGTGAATATATGTTGTTGTAATTGGCTTAATAAAGAAGTCGACTGGCCAACAGCTGAACAGGACAAGGTTAGGTGTGAGAACCAAACTGAGGAAGAAGGGCAGAGTCTGAGAAGTCATGAGCAGACACAGAGAGAAGCAAGATGGGCATGTTGTACTGAGAAAAGGTACCAAGCCATGTGGTACCTTTACATCTTATCTTTACAGCATAGATAAGAAATATGGGTTAACATAAATATAAGAGTTAACTAGTAGCCGGGTAGTGGTGGTGCATGCCTTTAGTTCCAGCACTCAGGAGGCAGAGGCAGGCAGATCTCTGATCGAGGACAGCCTGGTCTACAAAAGCTAGTTCCAGGACAGGCTCCAAAGCTACGGAGAAACCCTGTCTCAAAAAACCAAAATAAACAAACAAACAAAAACCAAAAAAGAGTTAACTAGTAACAAGCCTGAGCATTTATAATTAATATTGAGCCTTTGAGTGGTTACTTGGGAGTGGCTTGAGGACAGAAATTTCTGTCAACAAGAAACTTTCCATTTGATCTGTCTGTGTCAGTGTTATGTGTCACACCACAGTCTCTACTTGGCTTAGACAGACAAGCACCAGGTGAATCTAAGACACGAGCACTAGATTCCACCTTCTAGTGTTGGTCAAAAGACTTCTTTTCTAAGGTCCCTACAGTATCACATGCCTCGTCAAATAACTCTTCATTCTGTCCCTACAGTGAAAGCCAAGGAAACAGAAATCCTCTGCCCATGATGGTCCCTAAGCCTGCACTCCTCTTAAGAACCAGCCTGCTCTCCTCCTTCTCTCAGGGAGCAGTTCACTGTACTGACTGGATGGCTGCTATGTGAAGGAGTGCCAGCTTCACAGGACAGCCTTCAATTTCTACTGCCTTAGTTATTGTCTCTGAACCAAACTTATGAATATGTATATTCTAAACATTTATAATACACAGGATAAGTGAGTCACTGGGCAAAGATCAAACTTGGGAAGAAGTAGTAGTTATGCAGCACCATCTTTATTATGCTGCTTAGCTCATTTTTCTGTGTTGAGAAGGCCTATTCTTAACTCTGAAAGCAACACAAGTTACAGGTCTGAACATGCCATGCCTCCTGTCCTGGTTATTCCTAGTAAATTTACTTTTCAGCCACGGTAAGGTAGATAGGAGTTTAAAGAAGGTAACTTCTGCCGGGCGGTGGTGGCGCACGCCTTTAATCTCAGCACTCGGGAGGCAGTGGGAGGCGGATCTTTGTGAGTTCAAGACCAGCCTGGTCTACAAGAGCTAGTTCCAGGACAGGCTCCAAAGCCACAGAGAAACCCTGTCTCGAAAAAAAAAAAAAAAGAAGGTAACTTCTGGCTTCTTAACTGTCATGCTATATATTAAGCAAATAAGGTCTAAAGCTAAATAAAAAAAAAGAGATCTTTTTTCTTCAGTAAGAGAGTGAGTGCAGATTTTGTTTTGACTGTCACTAAACACTGGCTAATTTTGAATGAACTAAAAATTACCTCATCAATTAGAGACAGTGATGGTTTCCCTCTTATTCCCAAACCATCTCCCTACCTCCCTGGCCAGTTGCTGTAACCACAGAAGTCCTGGGCCCCACACCCACATCTAGTAGATGAAACCCAGCACTATCTTTTGGGTACCTTTAGCAGGACAGATGGTGATTAGCAGGACAGAAAGGAAACCTTCATCAACGGAGTAGCATTTTCACTTCAGCTGTTCCTGGGGGCAAAACAGCTCTCAAGAGAAATGTCAGTGTAAGCTGAGCACTTCTCTCCACTCCTCATTACAGTGGCCCCAGTTATAATCACAACCACGGTTACAAGATTTAACCCACCTGGTCTCAAGGATGCAGTGGAGAGTTAGGCATCCATCCATCCCATTTCCTTCCTTTACCCACTGAGTAAGCACAATTTGTAAGTTTCAGTGAGTGTGGCCCAGAGGTGTGAAGAACAGGAGAGGCATTTTCTATTTACACCACTTTTTAAAAGTGACAGAGATCTTCAAGGCCACAGGTTAATTCCTGTTTGGTGAGGCAAACAGTGCTGATTTCATTAGCTATAAACAGATGTGAGGGACTTAGATAATGTTTCTTTTCTTTTCTCCTCTTCCCCCTGCCCTCCCATAGCCCATGTTAGTCTTGAACTTGGTTATAAAGCCAGGGTGACCTGATTCTCCTGCTCCCAACTCCTGAGTGCTGAGATTAAAAGCACACAACAGCACACCCAGCTTTTAGAGTTCCTGCTTCAGCTTTCATTGTTCTCTAATTCACACACACACACACACACACACACACACTATTCTTTTTTATTGCGTATGTACATGTGTGCATAGTGTTACTCATACTTCGTAAGAATTTTTCCTCTTTTGATATTGGGGTCAAACTTAGTGCCTTTAATTACTAAGCATGCGGTCTATAAGTAAGCTACACCCCATGTCCAAAGTTTTATGGATTTGTTTTATCTGTGCAACCCAGGAGCACCTCTTCTGTAGCAGATAGCTGTACTTGTGACCTTCCTGCCCCTAGATCTCAATCTTGGGGATGACAAAGGTATAACACCATACTGAGCTTAGATTTTTTTGTAAAAGTTTGTAACTTGGGCTGGGTGATGGTGGCACATGCCTTTAATCCCAGCACTCCGGAGGCAGAGGCAGGCAGATCTGTGAGTTTGAGGCCAGCATGGTTCTCAGAGAGTTCCAGGACAGGCTCCAAAGATACACAGAAATACCTTATACCTTATCTTGAAAATACAAACAAACAAGTTGTAACTTATATTCTTAAATATATTTTATTATTTATTATCTATTTATTTGCATGCACACGTGCATCTCTGTGCATGTGCCTGAGGAGGTAAGAGGTATGTCATATCTGCTGAAGCTAGAGTTTCAGGCAATTTTGAGCTGCTGGATGTGGGGGTGCTGGGAATTAAACTTGGACCCTTTGTAAGAACAACATATGTTGGAACTGGAGAGATGGCTCAGCGGTTAAGAGCACAGGCTTCTCTTCCAGAGGTCCTGAGTTCAATTCCCAGCAAACCACATGGTGGCTCCCAACCATCTGTAATGAGATCTGGGTCCTCTTCTGGAGTGCAGGCATACATGCAGGCAGAACATTGCATAATAAATAAATAAATAAATAAATAAATCTTTGTTTAAAAACAACAACAACATATGCTGTTAACCACTGAGCCATTTCTCCAACCTCTTAAATC
>JAQHUG010000533.1:115882-167461 GCA_028555095.1 Dicrostonyx torquatus | reverse complement strand
TTTGAGACAGGGTTTTTCTGTGGCTTTGGAGCCTGCTCTGGAACTAGCTCTTGTAGACCAGGCTGGTCTCGAACTCACAAAGATCTGTCTGCCTCTGCTTCCCGAGTGCTGGGATTAAAGGCGTGCGCCACCACCGCCCGGCTTTAAATCATCTTTTATTACTAAATAATTTTAGACTGGTAGAAGATTTTAATATAGAATCCCTGTATTCCCTCATTCAATCTTTCTAGTTGTTAAGGATTACATAAAAGCAGTGATAATGACTAGTGCAAGCTAGAATGAGTAAAGCTCTAGGTTCAACCCCAATTCCAAAAAGAAAAAACTGCAACAAGAACAACACAAGGATCATGATGTATTTACTAGAAGCATCATAGATTTTGTTGCTGTTTGAGATAGGATCTCGCTATGTAGCCCAGGCTGGCCTTGAGCTCATGATCCACCCGCCTTGCCTCTTAAATACTGGGATTATATGTATACACCAGTATGCTTAGCCTAAGTTATTTTCTTGAGTGGCAGAGGACTGAACCCAGGGCTTTTCCTGTGCTGAGTGCCAGGCAAGTGTTAGACCATCTACATCCCCAGCCCTGTAGATCTTAACAAAGATGGAAAGTATAGAAGTTTCTTAATGATGTTTGTACAGCAGGTTCTGAACAAAAGCTGTGTGCATACTACAGCAATTCATTTAATTCTAGGAACAATCAGGTTATGTGCACATGTCCCTAGCTTATCACCGGACAGATTAGGTGAGAATTCCATCACTGCACAATTCTTCCAAGAGAGAAGCTCTTGTGAGTCAGCTCGGCCATTCTTCCCACTTCCTTTGTGTCACTATTAGTCACAGTCCCAGTACACTTTGATTTTGTTTCAAGCAGAAACGTGCTGGCTAAATGCAGCATCGAGACACCTTACCGTGGGGGGTGGTTAGGTAAGCCTTCTGGGTAATGAATGAAACAAAGTAGGCTGGGAGGATGATGCTAGAAAACTGTCCCCCCACCACAGGATGCAAAAATGCCTAGAACTGTCTTTCTCTCACCTTCTTTATTTCCCATTTAATCAGTTCTAGGGGCCACGCCTACTGCAGCCACACTGCTGCTAGGAAACAACGGGCCGTGACAATCCAAGAAACACTGGCCTTCCTATGGCTAAGTTACTATGAAACACACAGTTCTTGTGATTTGATAGAAACAAATCCTCACTTGATGAGGCCACCACAGTCAAGCTTTTCTACCTTGCAGGTGAACATGTTCATGCCACATGACCCCATGCAAGCCAAACCTTACCCTAGGCAAGGCACATGTGAAGGCAGAGAAGAGCAGCTGAGGGTGGCAGACAGGGAAGTGGCCGTTTGGAAAGCAGCTGCCAGGCTGAACAACAACAAGTAGGCATTTATGGAGACAGCTAGGCTGTCAAGGTCGGAAGGGGATAACTAAGAGTGCCTACATGTACAAACAGGTGTCGATACGGTAAAATACAGGCATGAATAAGCCTCTCTGTGTGACAGAACAATAACTCTCATAATGGCTTCCTGGAGGTTTGGTTAAATGCTGATGTGTGAGCTGCAGATCAGTCTGTGGGTGCCAGCAAGTGAATTATTAATGCAGACTCTAATCTGAAATCAGCTGGGAAGGTGGACCCATTAGAAGCAAGAGGGAAATTCATTTTGAGTTCATTCACTTTCAGCACACATTTTGATTCATAAACTTTCTTCCTGTATTGGCCATACAATGGGGAGAGGTCCAACCAAACCCACTTGAAGGAAAGAAGAAAGTATAATTTACACCACAACAAAATATGGATTGAACTCAGAGCTGGAAAGGAAGTCTCTTAGAGGAATCCTCCCATCCCTAAGCATGAACAGTGAAGTGAGTCAGAAAGACAAGCCACCAGAGCTCAGGCTGCAGAGCAGGGTGAATGCGCTCCAGCTAGCTCACTGTGGAACCTGTCCTGAGACTGCCAGGACTCACAGCCTCTGTAAACATGCGTAGTTTTCCTGCAGCAGCTACTGTGCAGCTGTCTAATGCATCATAGAGACTGGAGATGCAAGTCATACCATTTTCTTACTATGAAAACCCTAACTCAAATCTGAGAAAGACGTTTAAGCTGAACCCGTACAAGAAAACTGGGTTCTAGAATAACACAAGGAAGGGAAGATGTACATGGGAGAAGCTGGCTTACCTCAGTTGCTTTCTGGCTGAGTCCCCGCAGCAGCAGCACAACCACGTGGATCGCGGCTCTACGCACTTGAACGTCACTGTCTGTCTTAGCTACAGCAATCAGGCAGGCTGTCACCTAGGAGGGTGAGGGAAGAAGTCAATAGGAACCAGGATTGCATAACTACCTGTAGCCTTTTAACTGCGTTCCTCTCAATTACACACTCCCTAAGAGCAAGCTACCTTAGAAGGGGTGGCTTAGTTTTCTCATGTTCAAAGAAGGTGAGATCAGTGGTAGAGGTCCTAATACAGCCAACTTTTTCTGGAAAAGGTCAAAATCTGGTTTGAAATTCAGGGGTGGAACCAGGGAGTGGGAAGGCATAGATGTCTACAGAATATGTTTTCAAAAAAAGGCAAGGCCAAATGCAAGTATTCCCTAAAATTGGGGAAAGGTGTTATGTGCTCATCTTTAGGAACTTCCCATCAGCGGAAGGACAGACGGGTCAGAGCAGTTTTTAGGGCCCGAGGACCATGAGGCTCAACTAAGCAGCTTCAGAGTTCTTGGGCTGCCATGAGACGGGTATGCCACTGATGACAGTCTCAGCACAGGGCTATTAGGAGAGAGACACTTATTTCCCTCTGCATGTCCATCTAGTCTTTCAAACCTAGTGTCCATTCTAAGAAGACAGCATGGCCAGTTTCAGAGGTGCTCTGCCTGTGTCTCTTCCTTTGTAGACCAGATCTTTCAGCACTCAGGCACTTTCAAAGACAATTCCATCTCAGAAAAGGACTAGAAATTACTTGCAAACATGGTGTCATGTGGGCTAGTGAGATGGCCCAAGAGGGGACAGGTGTGAGCTACACAAGCCTGGTGCCCCAAGCTCTATCTCTAAAGCATTATAAAGGGGAAGGAGAGACTGACCCCTGAAAACTGTCCCTTGACCCCCTGCACTAAAATAAAACATAGCGCCATACACACAGCTAATAATTACACATGATAAAAATGAGACAGTGCAGGGCTGGGGACGGCTCTGCTGGTAAACTGCTGGTTGTGCAAGCGTGAGGACCTGAGCTAGAAACTGGTGCACACACAGAGGAAGAGGAGGGGCAGGGGGACGGGAAGGAGAGAGGCAGAGAGAGAGAGAGATTCTAAATCCTGCACTAGCTATCCTACCACTGCTCCTCACAAGCACAAAGATGCTCTAAAAGGTCTATAAGGAGACACCATTAACAAGATGCCTTTCTGAGGCATTCAGGCAAGACTTAAAAGGAAAAATATGACTTTTGTGTGTCACATGGCACTAACAAGCTGCGAGTATGTCTAAATTATTCAATTGGTTTCTCACATAGTTTTGCTATTAGGTTTTCATTGTGTTTTTGTATTTCTTGGCCAGCAGTAGAGGAATTCTAGCCATGATAAGAAAATAGCCAGATCGTGTATTAGAAAACATGTATAAATACTTATTATGTTCAAAGGATAGGGAATACAGGCACAATGAGGAAATAGGCTTGTGTAGAAATTTTAACTATGCAGGTTGTATTTTTCACAGCTTTCAAACAGTTGGGCAGAGTTCAAAGTACCTAATTAATCAGTGATGGCAGAGAGATTAGAAGAAGGAGGCTTGCTCTGAAATATAATTGCATCTGTGATGCACTGGCATTCCATCAAGTTGTGCATCTATTAGACACACTTGCAGTCTGAAAGGGAAGAAAAACCCCAGAGAAACTGTAACCCACGGGGGACTGCTGTTCAGTAAGATCTAGGAAGCTGCTTCTCTGCTTTAGACCTGGGACCCCCAACCCTAAGGCCAGCAGGGGCAGCTTCCATGCCCCTGGCATTAACGGCAGAAGCATTTTAGTTAGGAATTCCTTGGGCCACCTCCAAGGAGGCAACAATATAATAGCTACCTTTACTTTCAAGCTTAGTATTTACAAGGTAGGAACTGAAGACAGAGAAACAAGTTAGAGCTAGGTTGTAGTCTTTCCAGACACACGAAAGTTTTCCTTACTTGGTTCATAACACAGGAAACCAGCCCAAAGCAATGTCACAAGCAGAGGCCCCTGTGCCTCTCAAGGTTTAGCTTTGGGCACAGGATTCCAATTTGGAAAACCAAGCTTTCCCCTTCAGAACCCTATTGGTGCCTGCCTTTGCCTCCTCTGTTCTGCCCTCCTGTGCCTCTCGGTACAAGCCTGGTTCTGACAGTTAAGCTACAATTTGGATATCTAGGGAGAAGAATACTGTTTGGAGAAGGGCTTTTCTCTTCAAAGTTAATTCTTCAATCCCTACGCTGTATCTTGAAGGTACAGTGGAAAGAACTGTGCTTCTCTAAGGGTTTCTGGAATGTACCATTTGCAAGCAGTTGTCCAGGACAATTAGGAAGAGGCCTAAGATCAGAAGAGGCCAATGAACCTCAACACCTCTGCCATGAGGACCACATCCTACATAATGGAATGGCTGCTGAAGGCAGTAGGATTTTTGTATGGCTTTGTATATGTCATCTAAAGGTCAGAACAGCCTCCTGCTAAGGTCAAGCTTTCCTGCAAGCTGGTACCATGGATTTCTGCCTAACACTAGAAGTGGGGAGGCTGCAAGGCTGTCACCTTCCATTTGTCTAACACTCCATGGCTAGTCTCTCACCTCCAACTCCAAGGACAGACTCAACATTGCCTTCCATCTCTAAAAGCCTTGGTGAACCACAGACATGATGTAAGGCCTTTACTAATTTATAATAGTCCCAGTTTTCATTTCTAAGCTTTCCCACAGGGCTTAAATCCATTTTGGATTAATTCAGGACACTTGCCCTGAGAGTCAACGCACCTACCCTAATGAGTGATACTGCTGAAGGCTTCCTCTTCAAAGGCAGAATCATGGAAGCCTTTTTTTTTTTTTTGGTTTTTCGAGACAGGGTTTCTCTGTAACTTTGGCAGGTTGGTCTTGAACTCACAGAGATCCACCTGCCTCTGCCTCCCAAGTGCTGGGATTAAAGGCGTGTGCCACCACCACCCAGCTTATGGAAGCCATTTTTCCTTCTGAAAGCTATACAGAAAGGAAGATGATGGCTGCTTTGGAAACATTAGTGGCCAGTATGAGAAACTGAACATTTCATAGGAGCCACAGAAATAAGGAAAATCATCATCCCCAAATAGCTGGCACACACCCTGTATGAGGAAGACTAAATAAAGACAGTAAAATGGCAAGATTTCCAGTAGGCACTTTGGAAAACCCCAGGAGAGAAGCTACTAGAGTTGAGGTGTGCATCAAGAAGCCATGTGTCCCTTTCTCCCTTTCCCTGAAGCGTCATTTGTTAAAATCCAGTTGCTGTGCTCACGTGTCTGAAACTGGATCCACTGGAGAACTATAAAGCAATGGTTATTATGAGCTCAGCTTACTCATTTAACCTCCCAGGAAAGAAACTGTGATGGTTACTCGAGCTTCCCTAAAGCATCAATGGAGTCTCACTGCAGGTACTATGTCGTGATGCAACTGCACTGATGGTGGAAAAGCCTGTGACCAACTCAGAGCATGTGCTGCTTTGAATGAGAATGTCCCCACAGGCTCTGGCATTTCAACACTTGGTCCCCAGTTGATAGCGCTGTTTGGGGAAGCATAGGAGCTGTGACCTTGCTGGAGGAGGTACATTAAAAGGGGCAGGATTTACGCTTTTACCTTGCATCATTTCTAGGTTGCTCTCTTCATTTTATGCTTATGGTTTAAACAGTGAGCCTTGCCAGATGTGGTGGCGCACGCCTTTGATCTCAGCGCTCAGGAGGCAGAGACAGGCAGATCTCTGTGAGTTTGGGGTCAGCCTGGTCTATACAGGAAGTTCCAGGACAACTAGGGCTACACAGAGAGACACTGCCCCTACAAACAACAACAACAAAACAAAGACAAAAACAAAACAAAAAAGTAAGAAAGAAAAGGAAAGATGTATGCCTTTGGCTTCCTGTTCCTGCCATCATGCCTTCACTCCACCATCATGAACTCCAGCCTTCCAGAATTGTAAGCCCGAATAAGCTCCTTCATATATAGGTTGCTTTTGTCATGTTTTATCACAGCAATAAGAAAGTAACTAATAGGAGCAGTGACTCTGTACCAGCCCCAGAGCTCAAGTATGTGGAGTTTTGAGCATTCATTAAAGTAGGCTGTTCCATGTTCTTGTCACCTGGGGCACATCTTATTTGCTGGATTGAGGACAGGCCTCTTCCTGCACTGACTTAAATCATAATACTTCATACAGTGATAAAGATGAAAGCCTATCAAGATTTGGTTTCAAGCAACATACTGCTTAACATGAACAAGAAGTTATGGAAAAATGATAATGTACTCTAAACAGGCTAAATCTTGACACCAATAAAGAAGAAAACCTTGAATTCCCAGTGGGAAGAGAAGGGAAAGAGCTGGACCTATACTTTCTTTCCCTCACTGCCAGCCAACACCATATAAAATATAGACGTGTTCCAAAATCTGGACCACTGACAAATTAGGACAGCTAGAGGGGCGAATGTCCCCAGAGCAAAGAGCATCAGAGGAGTGCTTGATGGCTAGTTCAACTTTCTAACAAGGTAGATTATGAACCTGCACTTCCTCTGCCTTCCTAACACTTACTAGTGTGACTTCTCTAACACAGGGTCCCAGCTCTGTGTGAGCCCTGTGCTTGGTCTAGTGAATCATCTGTCCTGTCCATTGTAGACTCTGAGATTTCTTGATGGAAAGAGTCCTTTGTCCATGTACTTTAATGTTCCCAGCTCATGACCAATGCTTAGGAAGGAGAAATGTGGAGGGACAACACGTCAGGCTGCAGAGCGATCTCTTCAAGTTAAGTTCCTTCTCTATCAGCAATTGAGACTAGGGACCTCCCAGACACCAGGATTCAGAGCCTTCATTAGATGCTGAAGAACTAATAAAAATGTCTCAGTGATTTGGAATAAATTACACCATTACATTTCTTCCGCTGTCTTCTCATCTCACACAAAGGAAAAGCCCACAGACTTTGCAAGCCCTATGTGGACTGGCCACTACTTTTCCAATGCTGGCTCCTACTGTTCTTTCTTTCACACTCCCCTCTCCAGCAACAACCCACCTGGAATCCAGGTACATGGATCACCTCTTTCCTTACATCTTTGCTCAATGTCACTCAACAGAAAAATCTGCTTGTCTGTCTCATTTGAGTCCAACAACAAACTGCCTCACTAGGTGTAACTTCCTAGTGACTTACCATCGTGTCATGAAGTATTCATTTATTTATTCATCTACTGTGTGTTTCTTGTCTCCAGAATGTCAGGTCCATGAGGACAGTGATTGCTCCTGTGCTCACAGCTCATTCTCGCCACCTAGCACATGGCTTGGCAGCAGGCCAAGTATGTGATCGAAGCCTGTCTAAGAATGACGAAACAATATGACAACCTACTGAACAGGTAGCTTGTTA
Source organism: Dicrostonyx torquatus (assembly GCA_028555095.1). NCBI lineage: Eukaryota > Metazoa > Chordata > Mammalia > Rodentia > Cricetidae > Dicrostonyx > Dicrostonyx torquatus. The sequence goes on along the minus strand of JAQHUG010000533.1, from coordinate 159,885 downwards.
GTGGTGGCGCACACCTTTAATCGTAGCACTCAGGAGGCAGAGGCAGGCAGATTTCTGATTCTATACCAGCCTGGTCTACAGTGTGAGTTCCAGAACAGCAAGGGCTACACAGAGAAACCCTGTCTTGAAACCCCTCCCCTTCCCCCTTAGAATTAGTTATCTCTTTCATGGTTGAGACCAAATACCTTCCAGAAGCAATGTAGGGAATAAAGATTTATTTTGGCTCATAGCTTAAGAAGGAATATTGTCTCTCATTGTGGGCCGGCATGGAGACAAGAACGTGAGGCAGCTGGTCACATTGCACCTGCAGTCAGGAAGTAGAGAGACAAATGCAAACATTCAGCTTATTTTCTCCTTTTATTCAGTCTGGGACTCCAGCCCATAGAATGGTACCGCTCACATTAAGGGTGAGTATTTCCTTTTCAATTAAATCTCTCTAAAAAAAAAACCCTCATTAATATCTCTGGGTGTATCTCTAGGGGATTATAAATCCCATCAAGCTGACAATGAAGATTAACTACAAGTTAATCTTTGTCAACAGAGATCTGCCTGCCTCTGTCTCTCCAGTGCTGGGATAAAAGCTGTGTGCCACCACACCTGATGAACACATCACTTTTAAACCACAGTGTTTCACCTTTTTTCCTCAAAGGACCATAGCTATGTCATGATACAAAGTATAGTTAATTCATTCCCAAGAGTCTTTTCAAGTTTTTTCTTTTTTAATTTGTTTATTTATTATGTATACAATATTCTGTCTGTGTGTATGCCTGCAGGTCAGAAGAGGGCACCAGACCTCATTACATTAGTGAGCCACCATGTGGTTGCTGGGAATTGAACTCAGGACCTTGGGAAGAGCAGGCAGTGTTCTTAACTGCTGAGCCATCTCTCCAGCCCCATTCCTAAGAGTCTTAACAGCTCTAACATCATTCAAGGCTAAAGTCTCATTTAAGACGAAAGGCAATCTTTCAACTGTGAGCACCATAAAACAAAAAGCAAAGACATATTTCTAATGACACAGATTAAACATTTGCATTCCTATAAGGAATAATGAGGGGCTATCCAGAAAAGACCAGACAAGCAAACCTGAAACCTATTAGAATACAACTACACCCTAGCTCCCCATTTGGCATCCTGGGACCATTAGTGATATCACGTGGGCTCCAACGGACTCAGGAAGCCCCCACCTTTCAGTTGTATCACATGCAGCCACACAGCCTCTCTCTTGAACTGATTCTACTCTGAGCCTGCAGCTTTCCTTGGTGGATATCCCATGGTCCTACTATCTCCAACATCACGGGCTTCCATTTCAACTTAGGATCCCCTGCAAAATTTTTGCAAGGGCCCATCTTCCCTGCAGGGAATTCAACCCTGCCACACTCTGCTTGGCTTCAGTGATTTTCTGAAACCTTAGTGCACCCTCCCATGACTGCTAACTTGCATTTTGCATGCCTGTGAAACCAGCACACGTGGATAGTGCAATCAAGCGCCAGCCTGAGACCCAGAATACCCCTTCTATTCCAGCTGTAGTGGTCTCTGTGTGACCTTGGCAGTTGAACCATGGAAAGCACTTCCCTCTGTGGTTGTTTTTGAGCAGTCCCATAAGCCATATGGTCAGGTTTATCACAGCAAAGGCCCCACTTCTTGGTACCAATTTCTGTATTAGTTGTGCTAATGCTGTGACAAAATGCTCAACCAAGACAACCACAGGGAGGAAGGATTTACTGTGTCTCACAGTGTAAGAAAGGCTACAGTCCATCACAGCAAAGATGACATGGCAGGTGATGACAAGGTCATGCCACGTCTGCAGTCAGGAAGCAGAGAAAGATAAATAGTGGCACTCAGCTTGTTTTTCTCCTTTTTTCTCTTTTTACCCAGTCTGGGGCCCAAGATCACGGGATGCTGCCACCACATTCACAGAGGGCCTTCCCTTCTAAGCTAAATCTAGAAATACCCTCATAGACACAAACAGAGGTATATCTCTATGAGGCTTTAAATCCTATCAAGTTGATAGTGAAGATTAGTCATCAGAGTGGCACATAAAGGGCTGGGAATACAGCTCAGTGGGAGAATACTGGCCTAGCATATGCAAGGTTCTGGGTTCAATCCCGATCACATGCACATGCCACCCCCCCCACACACACACAAAGATTCCCCACTCTTTCCATATGAAGGGTATGAAATAGTCTGCCTACAAAAGGGCTCAATGGATGAAAACACTAAAGCTGGCAGGTCTCCAAGCATGTTCAAACTTGTAGTCCACCTAAGGTACCTGGTTTGGCACTGATGACAAAGCAAGCATGGGATGCTACAACATTTAAGAGGAGGAGGCAGAAATTATATGGGAGGGAAATACCTAGTTTTTCAAATCAGAGGGAATATATTGCTGTCTGAAGTTTTTCTGCCAAAATCAGGCTCTATTAAAGCAAGAGCTGCATGATCCTTTCTGCCTGTGGCTTTTCACAAGTGGTGAGATGCTCTACTTTCAAGACACAAAGGCAATCTTCTAAGTAAGCTGAAAACATCATGAGACAGTACAGAACAAGTGTTAAGAGAGTGAATCCTTGAGCTAACTAAACACATTCAAATCCCAGTCCTGCCATGTGCATACTTTGGCACTACTGTGCCTTGGTTTCTTCTGTTAGCACTAGATCGTTTGACATATGTAAGATATTAAAGTGCTTGCCATTATGACTATCTTTTAAACATGTAGAAACTAGTCTTCCCAGATAGCCTTATCATTCCCTGCATTTGCCGTCAGTCAGATACATAACACAGTACCCACCACATGCCAAGAAGCATGATAGATACTGGAGGGCATGAGAAACTGAATGAAGAATGGTTCTGGGCTCAGTGGATGCAGCTCAGTAGAATAATGTTGGGTAGGCATGTGCAAATCCCTAGACCTGATCCGCAGCACCGTACGAGAAGGACAAGCAGGAAAATGATAACGATGACAACGATTTGTTCTTCCCTTTTAATGTTTGCAACTTATTAATAATTATGAAAAGTTTTGAGATAGATATAGTACAAAAGTACAGGTCTGTAGAAGTGGGGCAGCATCTTACGTCCACGCATCAAATACAGAGAGAAGCTGCCTAGCCATGTGTGGGGTTTGAATGAAAATGGCCCCCACGGGCTCATAGAGAATGGCACTATGGAGACATGGCCTGTTAGATTGTGTCCCTACTGGAGGAAGTGTGTCACTGGGGGTGAATTCGAGGTTTCACTATCTCACTGCTCAGTGTTACCATTAGCCTGCTCCCAATAATCAAGACCTTCCTTAGAGAAAGCCAAAATGCTTATAATATTCAAATACCACCTCTCCAGCGAGAGCTACCTGGTGTGATGGCTAATCCTGATTGTCAACTTGAGGTGATTTAGAATCACCATGGAGACAAAACTCTGGACCTGTCTGTGAGGGATTTTCTAGGTTAGGTTCACTGAGGTGAGAGGACCTACACATGGGTGGCACCATTTTTCGGGCTGGAGTTCCAGACAGAAGAAAAACAGAGAATGAAAGCAAGCTGATCGCGATCTCTCTTTGCTTTCCTGAGTGCAGCTGCCTCATGCTCTTGCTGCAGTGACTCCCACCATGTGAGCCTGTGCCCTCGAACTGTGAGCCAGAACCAACTCTCCCTCAGTTGCTCTGTCAAGTATTTTTCATCACAAAGAAAAAAATAACCAACGTGTGGATTTGATCTTCTCAGAACACACTGTTTAACTCACAGTATACATTAATATAAGCATTCTTTTCAGCAATGTATTATTTAAAAGGTTTTGTGTGTGTGTGTGTGTGTGTGTGTGTGTGTGTGTGTGTGTGTATGTGTGCTTCCATATGTAGCGCATAAGTGCTTGCATGCCATGGTGTGCATGTGTCGGTCAGTTCTTGCCTTCTACTGACTGTCCTGGGAGTCAACAGATTAGGCTTTGCCACATTACTTTTACCTTCTGAGTCACTTCATCAGCCAAGTGTGTACATTCTTTACTGTATATTTCCCCTTAGACTAGCATCTCTATGAAGAAAAGAACCATTGTGTATTTTGAAGAATAAGATGCATTAGGAGAAAACTGCTTGGACATGTGGTAGGCTCCCAACAAAAACTGAATAGATCATTACATGAAACACAGATATTACCTCTAGATCACTGTAACACTCCTACATTGTAGATATTTTAATCCTATTTTCAAGATTAAACAAACAATACAAACAAACCACTGAATTCAGAGTCTAAATCATTTGCTCAAGTGAATGGCATAATAGGGGTGGAGCTGGGCTCTAGTTTCCTGTTCCCAAGAAGACTTGGCAATTTGGTTTTCTTCAGCATGTTGGTGGTAGTTTGAATGTAATTGGCCCCCATAGTCTCATAGGGAGTGACAAGGAGGTATTGCTTTGTTGGATATGGCCTTATTGGAGGAAGTATGTCACTGTGGGGGTGGGCTTTGAGGTTTCCTATGCCCAGGATACTGCCCAGTGTCTCAGTCAACATCCTGTTGCCTCTGAGTCAAGATGTAGGACTCTCAGCTCTAGCATCACGTGTTCTTGCACACTACCATGTTCCCTGCCATGATGATAATGGACTGAACTTCTGAAATTATAAGCCGCCACCCAATTAAATGCTTTGTTTATAAGAGTTGCCGTGGTCATGGTGTCTCTTCACAGCAATTAAAAACCCTAAGACAGTGACAAAATCCAACAAAATCTGGCACTTCTTAAGTGCTATAAACTTGCATTAGTTCAGTCTGGTATATGCTGTGGTTTCTACAAAGGGAAAGGGAAGAGTCTAGCGGCTGAGAAAGCAAGCTGGTCTTCAGGTTTGGGTTCAGTTATCACAATGTGCAGGGAATCTTCTGTCTGGCCTCATCCTGTTACAAAGGTATGGCTACCGACAGCTCTGAGCTGAGCAACTCAGTCTGGCCTGTGTGACCAAGGAAGATTAATGCTAGTATTTGCCTAAGACTTTTTGGTAAATAGAAATGACTCACAGATGACCCAGAGAATGAAAAAAGATCAATCTAACCCATCCTCAAAGTTTCTTCGATGTGTCAGCCTCATCAGGATCTTTGTAGCAATTTACTCGTTGTTTTTAAGCAAGTGTGAGGAACCTGGAACTTAGATTCCAATGACAGGTTGAACGCATCTCTTCATCTTCTTGGGACCAAACTGTTGTGGAGTTCAAATTTTTTGTGTAAAATTTACATATACATAATGTCATCCAAATATGCAATTTAATTATATTTCACATAAGTTTTAGACACCTAGCCACAAGGTAATTCTATACAACTATTTTTCCCACCTGAGATAGGGTTTTTCTGTCTAGTCCTGGCTGTCCTGGAACTCGGTCTGTAGACCAGGCTAGCCTCAAATTCAGAGATCTGCCTGCCTCTGCCTCCTAAGTGCTGGAATTAAAGGTGTGTTCTGCCACCACCTGGCCCTATACAATATTTTATGTAATTTTATGAAATTGTACCAAGCTTCATGGTCTAGAAAAATTTCCAACTGTGACATTATACTGGTATTACCATTTTTGATTTTAGATCATCTTGGATAATTTTGGGTTTTAGAGGGATGCTCAATCTGGAAGATATCTATCAATATGCTTATAAAATAAACAGGGAAATTTAAGGCAGCAAATTTTTATATCAAACATATAGATTAATAGGGAATCAATAATTAATATGATCCCTAAAGGACTCTATGTTCTACCACAGAGCTATTAGGACATATATATTTATTGCTGTGCTATCCACTAGAGCTAGGAAGCAGACCCAGCCTAGATGTCCATCAAGAGATAAATGAGCTGGGCCAGGGTGGGCACATGCCTTTAATCCCAGCATTCAGGAAACAGGAAGATAGATCTCTGTGAGCTTGAGGTTAGTCTGGTCTACAGAGCGAGTTCCAGGACAGCCAGGACTACACGGAGAAACCCTGTATCAAAAAGAGAGGGAAAGGGAGAGACACAGAGAGAAAGGAAATGTGTTACATATATACAGTGAGGAAAGAAAGATGAAATCATAACATTTGCAAGAAAATGAGTTGAACTGAAAATTATTAAGGGAAGTATCTCACATTTAAAAAGACAAATACTACATGTTTTCTCTCACGTTTGATCAAATATTTTATTTTTATATGTGTCCATTCATGTGTGTGTGTGTGTGCATGTTCATGTATGTGCACCCCATGACCGTTGTGTATACATGTTCATGTATGTGCACCAATGCATGTTCATTTCTCTCTGTGTGTGTGTGTGTGTGTGTGTGTGCGTGTATAGAAATCATGAAACTAGAAGAGGGACCCTGAAAGGTAGAAAAGAAAGTCTTGGGGAGGGAGGAGGAGGAGAAGAACAATAACAACAAAAAGAGGGAGCAGCAGAGACACATGATATGAAACACAAGGGGACAAATGAAGGAGCGAGGAAGGGGATTAAGGGAGGGGGTAGGGGCAGTGGAGGAAGGGGATTAAAGGAGAGAGGTAGGGGCAGTGGATTAAAACAACAAAGTATGCATGAAGTCTCATAATGAAACTTATTACTTTGCATACTATTTTTAAAAAGTAAATAAAATTAAAAAATTAACTAAATTGAGAAGGGGGAAGATGACAGGACAGCCTACAGAGGTTAAATGACAGACTTGTCCTGTTTCAGAGGATGCAGTAGCAGGTGGAAAAGGACCACAGGTTGATCTCCTGACTTCGGAGCCCACACTTTATCACAATCTCAACAAATCAAACTCTGGGAACGGAATCGCATACAGCACCTCATGAACCACGGGGCCCAACAGGAAGTCCAGGCGCTGGCACAGCTCTCCCAGGTTGGCTAAGCTGCTGGCCCTGTGTGCAGCATCTGGATCTTTCGCTCCCCTCAGGAATGTGTGGAGCAAAGGCTCCCGGTATTTTGAGACCATGTCCCCTGTAGGAAAAAACAAAAAACAAAAACCCATCAAAATGCTTTAACATTCCAGCTCTTTAGTGAAGGACTAGCGATCTAACCATGGCACACTGCATGGTGCCTTATTCTCCAGTGGGCATATATAAACCACTAAAAGTCATGCTCAGAGCTGGGCATGGTGGAAGATGAAGAAAGTTCTTGTGTTCAAAATCAGCTTGAACTCCACAGTCAGCTTCCAGGCAGACTGGGCTCCACACTAAGACTTCTCTCTGTTAGATAAGCTAATGTTATTTAGATATGAAAATTAACAAAGCATCATCTTTAGCCTGTAAGAAGTCAAAGTTTAGATGGTGGGTGCAAACAACAAGTGCTGACAACTGTGGTCCTAATACATTCCATGCAGTTCTGTGTTTCTCTCTGCCCTGTGAACATCAACATGGACCCAGGCATGACTCAGCCAGTCTATTTTCAGCATAGAAAACCGGAACACACTCATGCCTGGAGATTGAGCTCAGCTGGTAAAGTGCTTGCCTAGCATGCATATTACTCTGGGTTGAATCCCTAGCACTGGCTAAAACTCAGTGTGGCAGAAACCTGTAATCCCAGTACTCAAAAGGCAGGAAGATCAAAAGTTAAAGGTGATCCTAAATTACAGAACAAGTTCAAGGCCAGTTGGACACATGAGACCTAAAAAAAAAAAAAAAAAGATATTCAAAGAATAGAGGATTAATGTGGCTGAGATCAAACTTGGGCTATTTGACATTTAAGTCCTATAACATATTACATTTAAGATATTTGCAACGAAAAAGAAGATATACTCTTCTACTTTTCTCATAGTGCTCTGCTTCTCTGGAGTTGAGAAGAGGCTTGCTCATTCTGAAGAGTGTAATATAGATCCAGGGCTGGGTTCTAGTTTAGTCTCTGCTTCAAACAATAGTGTTACCTTGTACAATATACTTCCCCTCTTTGGACAGAGTAGAGATGAGCCAGTGAGACAAGATGATCCTTCTGGTTATAAATCTATAGGTTTGTGAGTCATTTTGTTTAGTTAAAGGGTAATGAGAGCTAAGAGTCCCAGGAAAGAAGAGGGGGCAACATTCATAAGCCCTGCGGTATGAGTTTGTGCAGTTAAAGGAAGTAGGTTCCTTGTCAAGAAGGAAGGCACAAGAAAATAAAAGAGGTCTGCAAATACAGAAGGGAGAGAAATTGCAGGTTAAAAGGAGTAAGCATAAGAGAACCAAATTAGTGGTTAATAATACAGACTTAAAATCAAAATAAGTGGTGAGAAATATATGCTAAGTTAATTGATTATTTCTTAGTCTCTTGTTATTACTATTATAGATAGGGTTTTCCTGTAGTTCCGATTGATCTGGAACTCACAATGTAGCACAGGCTGGCCTCAAAGTAATGGCACTATGCCCAGCTTAGTTTATTATTATTTTTAATATTTAAAATTAAAGAATCATGTGTATGTATATATGTATGCCATCTATGAGGGCAGAAGAAGGGATCAGGTTCCCTGGAGCTGGAGTTACAGGTGGTTGTGAACCACCTGATGTGGGTGCTGGGAACTGTTAGAAGAGCAGCCGGCATTCTTAACTATAGAGCCATCTTTCCAGCCCATTGTTATTATTATTAATTTTGGCTTTTGAGATAGTCTCACACAGTTCAGGCTGGTTTCAGTCTTGCCATATAGCAAAGACTGGTCTTGACCTCCTGATCCTTCTGCCTCTACCTGCCAAGTGCTGGAAGTACAGAGCTGTGCCACCATAACTGATCCCTTAATTTTTGCAGTGCTGGAGATCAAACTCAGATTCTAGTGCATTCAGTCATGTGCTCTACCATGAAATTACATACCTAGCCTAATTTATTAATTTATGAAATATTTATTAAGCATATACTATATTCTAGGCACTATCTTAGGTATTGAGACCAATTACATTTACAAAAACAGACCTAAATGACGCTCAATGCCTAACTGAAAACAAAACAGAAGAGAAAACTGACAACATGGTGCCATGGAGATTCTCTGATCAGTAATTTGACTCAGTTTCTTTTCTACTAAGAACAGAGACATCATCTTCATCACCATCAGCAGCATCACCATGATCACTACCATCATCACCACCACCACCATCATCATCAACACCACCATCAGCAGCATTTTATTTTATGAGTAAGAATATTTTGCCTGTCTAGATGTCTGTATGGATGTGTATTCAGTGCCCATGGAGACCAGAAGAGGGCGTCAGATCCTCTGGAACTGGAGTCACAGATGGTTGTTGCCACCAAGTGGGTTCTGGAAATTGAACTCAGGTCTCTGGAAGAGCAGCAGTGCTCCTACTAACCACATCTTAACCTTCTCTCCATCCCACAGCCAATACCGTCTCATTCATTCTAACAACATGGTGTTCTTGGTGTGGCATTTTCCTCTGTTACTGATCAATCAGTTCACTCATTGTTCACTTGATAAAACCAGGATCGGAGACAACTGACAACAGTTGACATTGAAATCAGGCATCACTAAAATAATTTTTTGAGACAGGTTTTGAAACAGGCTCGGGTTGGCCTCAAACTCCCCAATAGTTGAGAAGGATCTTGAACTTCTGATCCTCTCAAGTGCTAGAATTATAGAAATGTACTAGCATGCCTGCTTTATGTGGTGCTGAAGATCAAGCCCAGGGCTTCATGCATGCTCAGCAACCTTCTTACCAACTGAGCTACACATCTGCAGTCCTAAAATAAGTATTTATCACTCTATAGTAAATGAGGACGGCAGACACTACAAGCTAAGCGTGGTTATTGCAAGTGAGTTCAAGGTTTAGTTTAATAATTTCTGGTAGTTAAGTAAAAAAAGAAAAACAGAACATAGCTCTCATTATCCAATAAAAGAAGGAACAAAAATTTAGAGAAAAACTGAAAGAAGAATACTAAGGAATGTCTCAGCAATTCAACCAGAAAATCTTTCTTGGGGGAAGGGTGTGGGGACACAGGTAGTGCTGATATCTGAAGTAAGGCCTCACATATGCCAGGGAAGCACTCTGCCACTCACCCACATTCGCAGCCCTGATGCAGCAAATCCTAAGTGGTTACCAACAATATCATAACTATGTTCTTAAATAATATAGCATGGACAGGGCTGGAGAGATGGCCCAGCATGTACTGCTGCTCTTCCAAAGGACCTGGGTTCAGATCCCAGCACCCACATCAGGTAGCTCACAACTGCCAGTAATTCCACGTCTCAGGTGGGGAGGCTAACACTTTTTTCTGGCCTCTGTCTGTACCTGCATTCTTGTTAAAAATAAAATTAAAATCTTAAATAATACAATAAACCTTAAATAAAATTTCCAGCAGAAACCAACCCCATGAAGAAGCATAGAGAAGAGGGGTTCTTGAGAGAGGGCCAGGGTAAGAGCTCATCAAAAGCTCTCAGATGAGAAGACTTGAAGGGAAATCCACATGAGGATCTAGGGGCAAAGTGAAGAAGAGAGTGAACTACAGAAGTCATACTCCAGTCATTCAATCACAGTAGCAGAATGATAAGCAGTACTCATATTACATTCATAGGAGTCATACGGTTGTTTATACTAACCTTCTACCGAAGTCAAGAGCATGCTCAGTACATTAACAAAGCTATAGTGTAACTGTTGACTTTGACTTACTGCTGCCCTTTCTGAATTTCTTTCCAAATGAGCAACCATCTTAAGTGCACTCTCCACCAACACAGCTCTACCTATGTCTCAGAACCAGAAGTCTCTGTGGGTCAGCATCTCAAGACTGCATTGCACTGTACCCAGTCAGTTTGCTTTGGGGCCATTTATCACCTTGTTTCACATACACTAGATCTGTCAGATCTTTGCTCAAATTTGGTCTTAGTAGGGGAATTTCTGGGGCTGTAGTTGGTACTCACTAATCTTTTTCTCTCTTGCCTCTACCATGCCATATGACTGGGGTCTCAAGACTGCATGTATTCCAGTCTTTAGGTAGAATTCACCCTGACCAGGTTTCTTTTGAGGACAAAACGAATGCACACAACTGTAAGAACTTAGCTTTCAGCTGGGCAATGGTGGCATACATCTTTGATCCCAGCACTCTGGAGGCAGAGGTAAATAAATGGATCTCTGTAGTTCGAGGACAGTCTGGTCTACAGAGTAAGTTCCAGGATAGCCAGCACTACACAGAGGAACCCTGTCTCAAAAAACAAACAAACAAAAAGAGAACATAGCTTTCAGAAATTGGTTTTTCAATTGAATATAGGCACTGGATTAAAAGAATTAGGCATTCTCAATTTGGATGTTTCAATGTGTCCAATGTTCTTATGTGTATTTTGCTGATATGCTTCTATTCTTCCTTGGAAACAGCACTCTAATTTTGTCCAGGTACCTAGTTTTTACCTGTTCCTGTGGACTCCATGCACAGTCTCCATTGGTTTGAGTGAATTATGGTGGGCACAGTGTTAACTGGCTTAGGTAAGGGCATATGATCAGTTCTGGACAATAAGGCGAGAAGGAAAACATTCTGGAAGACAGAAGATGCATACGAGGACATTCTGAATATATGGTCCCGAGGACACAAGAAACTAAAGGATAAGGCTTGAAAGGCAAAGGTGGCAGAGCAGAAAGATGAACAAACCTGGCCTTGGATGATGTCACTGATCCAAGGAATTACCCAGCTAGACTTTGTATCATAAGTGGAAACTGACTGCTTATGAAGCTCGTTGATGGCAATTTCTATTACCTGCAGCCAAAACCACTTTGAGGCCATGATCTCAAACTAAGCACTTTTTAAACTTGAGTATGTCTGTGCCAGTTTAATAATACAAAACCCAGAAAAGGTAAACATGCCAAAACTAAGGAACTTAATATTCTTATATTAATTTTTAAAGATTTATTTATTGATTGATTGATTTTTCAAGACGGGGTTTCTCTGTAGCTTTGGAGCCTGTCCTGGAACTCACTCTGTAGACCAGGCTGGTCTCAAACTCACAGAGATCCACCTGCCTCTGCCTCCTGAGTGCTGGGATTAAAGACATGCACCACCACCGCCCAGCTAAAGATTTATTTTTACTATTTTAAAATTTTATGTATATGATTGTCTGTGTGCTCATATATGCACCTTGGAGTTCAGTAGAGCATGATGGATCCCCTGGATTTTGAGATACAGGTAGTTGTGAGCCACCCATGTGGGTGCTGCAAGCTAAATTGTGTCCTCTGCAAGAGCAGCACCTCTCTAGCCTCTTAAAAGGTCTTTATCTTGATTCCATCACACATTAGTAAAGCAGCTTCCAAGTTATCTTTATAACCAATGTCCAATAAAAGAAAAACAAACTCAGTAATTTTCCTTTTTTTAAAGGAAAATTTTAACTGAGTCAATATCTTGGTATTCAGCATGAGTCTTACATTTATACATTTTCTCTCTCTCTCTCTCTCTCTCTCTCTCACACACACACACACACACACACACACACACACACAAAAACACATTTTCCAAAGAAGATGTCATCTTTAGACACCTACCAACTTACTTTAAAAAAAAAAAAAGACCCATTATTTCCCTTAGCAGCTTGGGAGGATAGGTTTATATGCTGTGTGTATTTCATATCCATATGATAACTCATTTAGTTGTTAAAAAAAAAAACCCTCTGGGCCCTAAGACACCCACTATCGTTTCTTAGTGTCTGCTTCAGCAAAAACAGCACAATCATTCTACCCATCCCCTTCACTTAGATGACATGCCCTCATTGCTTAAGTTGAATTTTATTTGAGTCACTAGACTCTAAGATCATTCCAGACCTTTTATCTGGACAATGGCACACACAAGTGCCCCCAACACGGGCAAATATCCACTACTGTCTTCATCTCCTTAACAATATGCATGTCTTACAGTTTTATGAAGAATGTATTTCCCACCCCCACTTTCAGGAAGTACTCCCCACAGACATCGGCTACAGACTAAGATACCTGGGAAACTGAAGCTGGAGAGGTGCCATCTTTCCCTCGGGCATGTCCAAACAGCTCAGGGAGGTGAACACAGCAAAGCCTGGGTAGGTCCTGCTTAGCCCATCTGTCACAGTCTAACTCTATGAGGCTTTACTTCAGGAAATGGTAACAACACATGGCTATCTACAGCTCCCTTTCTTCCCAGCAAGAAAGCAATAACCTCACTAAGAAACAAACAGCTACATGCCCATGGAGATTAGGGAGGCATTTAAACACTTCTCAAAAAAAAAATTACTTTAGTAGGTGAAAAACTAAGCACGTAGTGAAAAGAAAGTGGAAAAGAGCTAACCCCGCCTTGAACCTGCTCGTCTCCTGGTGTAAAATAGTCAAAACCACTCGTGTTTCACATCACTAAGTAACTTCAGAAAGGAAGACCTTCTTTTCCGCAGTTTGATTCCCATGAGTTCAAGAATTAGCAAATCCCTAGGCACGGTGACTCACAGGGCCACGTTCCTGCTTCTGCTGATCCAAAGCCAAGCCGCCAACAGGAGATGTGATAAGATATGATCTGTCACCTGCTGCTTCTGTCCTTGCTACCATAAACTGACTTGACGCCTGTGTCCCCAGTGTCAACAGATTGCAATTCTGTCAAGGTCACAAGAAACTCAGCCCAACATGGCATATCTAACAGGCAGGATTTCCTCTTTAAAAGCCATTTAGAAAATTAAACAATTTAAATGCAATTAACTTTTGACAGAATTCATCATTAAAAAAAAAACATGGGTAAATTTTGATCTATTAACAATTACTTTTTGGCCTTGAATGCTCACGGGAAATCACTTCTTTTCCGATTTCATTCTCCTTTCCTTTCCACCCCACTGCTGATAAATGCGAGGACCATGTGGAGCACATAGGTGCAGTGAAGGTCTGCCACCAATGCTGTGTGCATGGAAACTGCTTCAGCTGCAAGAGGCCAGTATGCCCATTACCTTGTTGAAGCAACTATGATTTTGAGGTAGGTGGGAAAAACTATAGTCTTGTGTTATAAATGATAAAAGTAAACTTGAAAAGAGGTTGCTCCCAGGTCACCAGCTACGGAAAGGCGTGACTCTCAATAGTGGACTCCAGTTCCCAGGCAGAAGGCTCTTTCTCCCGCCACACAGACATTTATTTGGCTCCCCATTGAGAACAGCAGGAACTTCCGCTCTAAAACAAAGGGCACAAATGTGGCCAAGGGACTACTCCATATCTCTGACATTTCAAGGTCCTCATAATCTTCATACTTCTTTGTTTAACTTTATAAGGCATGGTAGGAGAGAAGCAGTACTCAAGTCTTGAAAACAACATAAACAATGGGGCACAATGGAAGCAGGGACCTTCAGTTCACGGACACACACAGAATTTCCACTAAATGGTCTAGGAGCCTACTTATTTTAGGCTGAAGAGAACAAAGGATTCCCCACCTCTTATTTTCGAAAGCATTAATTAACTGCTCCCTTCCTTCTTAGTTTCAAGACTAGACACTTCTGATTTCCTAACCAGGAGAGGACTGGTAAACTGCCTTCTGAAAGCTGGTGAAACCATATATTGATGTGCAGGGAGGGCACTATGGAGCGTGGTGGCTAAAGTTGTGCTGTCTTGATGGGGCTTGTCAGGCAGGCAGTCACAGCAGTCACTGGGCAGGAATGCTGGGTAGACCCTGGTTGGATTCCCCCACTGGATCTACATGTCAGGGCCCCCTCTTCTCCCTGCGGCTGTTGATGCACTGCATTTCCATTCATCCCATCATCCTCTTTTGTAAGGTAATATAACCAAGAGGTGACCCTGCACCACAGTGAGTGAGTAAGGTTTCCAGGCTCTGTCCTGACTTTGTTTCACGACACCTTAGTGCTGCATCATATGGACTACCAGAGAAAGAATGATTATAGATGCAAATCATATGCATACTTTGACAGGCTTCAGTGAGACCATGGCACGATCCCTGCAGGATAAGGCATTAAATATGCAGAAGTTAAAATAGGTAGGGGCAATGCAGCTCAGACATAGGACTACTATTGGTACCGTAATCTAGCAAGAGTGTTTTATTTTTATTTTTATTTATTTTTTTGGTTTTTCGAGACAGGGTTTCTCTGTGGATTTGGAGCCTGTGCTGGAACTAGCTCTTGTAGACCAGGCTGGTCTTGAACTCACAAAGATCCGCCTGCCTCTGCCTCCCGAGTGCTGGGATTAAAGGCGTGCACCACCACCGCCTGGCAAGAGTGTTTTAAAAACACTAAGAAAACTCCTTATATCCAAATATTTCCTCAAAAAATTTTTTATGATTTTTATTATTTTTGGGGAGGCTTGAATCAGAGTTTCTTAGTGTAGCCTTGGCTGTCCTAGAACTAGTCTGTAGACCAGGCTGGTCTTGAACTCACAGAAATCTGCCTGCCACTGCTTCCCAAGTGCTGGGATTAAAGGTGTATACTACCACCACCTGGTCTAAAGACATTATTTTAATTATGTGCATATGAACATGTCTGTGAACATGTATATAGCTGTCTATGGAGTCAGAGTTCCTGGAAATGGGGTTACAAGTGGTTGTGAGCTGCCTCACATGGGTACTGGGAACTTAGGACCTCTGGGAGAACAGTACACACTCTTAGTTACTGAGCTATCTTGCTAGCTCCTTTCCAAACATTTCTACTAATGAGGTAGCTTAGTAGTTAAGGCAATGGACTGGGAAATAGTTGATTACTAACTGCTCTGCTTCAGATTCTAGTTAATTATTTAAACTCTATTCCCTTGGATTAGACAACCCACTTAAAAATGTAAAATAATCCTATGATAAAACAATAGGAAGCTGTCATCTACACACTAATAAAAGCTTTAAATGTTTTTATTTTTTGAGACAGGGTCTCAAAAATCTCTAGCTAGCTCAGGATGGTCTGAACTCCTGATGCTCCTGCTTCCACCTCCAGAGTGCTGGGATCACAGACACGCACCATCAATCCCAGTTTCTATAGTGGTGGGAATGGAACCCAGTGCGTCATGCATACTAGGCAAGCATTCTACCTACTGAGCTATAGCCTGTAAATCTTAAAATACTTCCTCCCTGCTTTTTATAAGCTGTGAAGGAATGAGAAAGATTTGAAGATGAAACAACTTTTGAAAAGTGATTACTTTCTAGTGACAGTCAAATCTACAAAAGGATTTGTCTAGAAATGTTTTAAATGGGAGACGGAAGAAGAGGACAAGAGGCGCCACAGGAGTGACTGAGGCCCTACCACATACTTCAACTTGCAAAAGGAAGTTTTCTTTCCATCTCTTCAGAGAGCAGTGATGTGCAAATAAGAACCAGAGATAAATATCTTCTTGACAGAGCCAAACAATGTACAGGAAATTCTTTATATCAGGGGGTTCTTGGTAACCCAGGGTGCTGCAGTCCTGTAGGTTTCAACAGGAGGGGCTCAGAATGCTATAGTAATGCATTAACTAAGTTAGTCATTCCATTTCAACAGCTCACTGACCCCCAACATGGGCATCAATCTGCACAAAGTCACTATGTATGGAAACTGTGCAATGAGAAATTGTACCAACAAGACAAACAGATCCATCTGTTCTCCTGAAAAGGGCCCCAGGCAGTAACAGACTCAAACTTTCTTCAAGGGTAGAATTTAAAATCCAGAAACATGATCACAAGATGGAAAAGTCCAGGTTTATAGAAAGTCATTTTGAAAGATGAAAGAGGATGAAAAATCTAAACTTAAATGTAGATTTTTTGCATTCTGCGATGATGAAAGTATTAAAACTATTCAGATGATTTAATGAATTTAATTTGCTACATAAATGTTCAAACTCGTTCAAGCATGCCCAAGAGTTAGTTAACGTCTTAGCACTGTGTCTGTGCTGTATGTGTGCATGTGGAGATGCACTCGCCGGAGTATGTATGTGTGAACACCACAGGTCAATGTCAAGTGTCTCCTTCTATTGCTCTCCATTTGAGCTTCTGAGATAGTGTCTCTGAGTGGACTGGAGTTCATGTTGGCTGGCAAGTTCTTGAGATCTGTCTTTGTACACTCTTCCAGTTCTGGGGTTCCAACTATGTGCCTTACCTGACTTTTACATAAGTACCAGGGATCCAAACTCAGATCCTCAAGTGCAGGAAGCACTTTACAACTGACACCCCAGCCCCAGGTTTATCCAGCAGTCAAGAGCACTGTCTGCTCTTCCAGGGCACACAGTTCTATTCTCAGCATTCACATTGCGGCTCACAACGGTTAGTAACTACAGTTTCAGGGATCTGATGCCCTAATTTGGCCTTTGCAGGAACTACGTATGCACACTGTGCACAGACATATATGCAAGCAAACCACCCAGCCACATAATAAAGTCAATAGGAATCTTTAAGAGAAATCAATTCTTACTACATGAAGTTCTATAAGACAAAAGTAAGTATTTTTCTCCCTAGAGGAAGAATATCTTTTAATCAGATCTTTGGTTTAGTCTTTTGCAATTTAAAAAGTCAAAATTAATGCAAAAGTCTATCTCAAAATTTGCCAAGAGAAGAGTGAATCGGTTGCTTAACTGTTCCACATTCTCTCACATGTGCGATGAAGCAGAGTCTAAATTGGAATAAGGGGATGAGCTGAAAAAAAAAAGCATGAGAACACCAAAAATAAAAATAACAATAAAATGCGGAAACATGCAAGTACAATTAGTTTGTTAACTTTAAATAAAGGCCGCCTTGCTAGTGGCATCTGATAACTTCCAACCTGTGACTGACTCCTGTGGTGGGTCACTTCAAGGAAAGATCTGCAATTGCTACTCAACCTCTCTCTAAAGATATCAAATTACAGCCTGGTCTACAAGAGCTAGTTCCAGGACAGGCTCCAAAGCTACAGAGAAACCCTGTCTCGAAAAACCAAAAAAAAAAAAAAAAAAAAGATATCAAATTATAAAAGGTAATGTGAGATATAAAGCTTTATATGGGAAGAACAAACTAAAACCTAACACAGGGATAATTTGGAAAGATGAGTAACTGTTGAAAAGCAAACAGAAGGGTTGCCAAGGGAACAGACTATGAACTTGGGCACTGGTCCCCAAGGGTCAGCAAGCCTTTCCTGTGAATGCTGCTCACCGTTCACTTTCACTTGCTACTGTTCAGCTTTGCAGCCGCAGAAAACATGAAAATGAATGAGACCGATGGAACTTTATTTGTGGACACTTTGCAATCTGCATTGAACATAACTATGAAACATGGCACAAAAGATAATTCTTTCACCACTCCCTCCTCAGCCATTTAAAAATGAGAAACTCACTCTTAACTTATAAGACATATAAAAAGGGCCAATGACCTAAATTTGACTCCAGGGCCACAGTTGTGGACCCTACCATTCCCACTCACAAAGCCCCATCTCTCTCCCGTTACAGAAAGAAATCCTTGTTACTGCTGTAGTCACCAATGGGCACTCTACCCTTAACACCTTATGCCATTATCAGGCAGTTGAGTTTCTAATTTTACAGTACAATTAAAAAAAAAATGAAGCTGGGCAGTGGTGGTACACGACTCTAGTCCCAGGAGGCAGAGGCCGGTGGATGGATCTCTGTGAGTTCAAGGTCAGCCTGGTCTACAAATTGAGTTCCAGGACAGCTAGTGCTATTACACAAAGAAACTCTGTCTTGAAAAACCAAAACCAAAACCGAAGAACAATAAACAAAACAAACAAAAAATGAACAAAAGTCAGGTTTAGTGGCCTTGTCTTTAGGGAGACACAGGCATGTTAGTTCTGTGAGTTCAAGGCCAGTATGGTCCACATACTGAGTTTCAGGATAATCAGAACTACAAAGTGAGGTACTTTGTCCCCAGAACAAAACTAAAAAAAAAAACCATCCAACCAAAAAAAGGTTGGTTTATGTCAGTTTTCGTTAAGGGCAGGATCTTTCTAATCTAATCTGAGCAATTCAGTTTGGTTCTGAGGAAGTAACTAACTCTTGGAACCTGTTACCTACCTTTCCTCTAAAAATGGCAATTTTAGTACTAATAATCAAAACCAACTGTACAACATTTCAAGAGTTAATCAAGGATGCATATTTGGAACGATTAGCCCAGCAGCTGATACGGACTATACACTCTATTTTGGCTGTTACCCTGGAACATGACAGGATGATGGCACACTTCGCAGTGACAAAGGGCTGCTTGCTGGGAGAATGATGAAATGTTCAAAAACACGACAAGCCACGGTTATCTACCTTAACCATGAAAGATGCTGGTTCTGAACACTTTACATGTATAGTCTGGTTTAACTGTAATTGCCCAGTCAGGTAGTTGCTGTAATTATTCCTAATTTACAGACGAGGAACAAAGAGGTTATGTAACTTGTCTACACCACTTACTGTTAAGCGCTAAGAAAGAAACTCAAGGGATCATGGCATGTGGGTCACCATGCATACCCCGGATAAAGGCAAAATGCAGCTCAACATTAAGTCCTATATACACATCAAATTCTCGTTCACTTGCTCAATGGCTGCACAGTAGATGGTCTGACTCTAACTTAGGTTATCTGGAATTCCCACAATGGGAGTTAATACAGGAGTAAATACAGTTCTGTAATGACACTCATGCATTTATAGTGGTTTCATATATGCCATTTCATTTGAGTCTTCCCCCTCCCTTTTCTTTCTTTCTTTCTTCTTTGGTTCTTCTAGACAGGGTTTCTCTGTGTAGCCCTGGCTGTCCTGGAACTCGCTCTGCAGACCAGGCTGGTCTCAAACTCAGAGATCCACATGCCTCTGCCTACTGAGTGCTGGGATTAAAGGTATGCAGTACCACACCAAGTTCTTCTGAGTCTTTCAACATCCTCTGAGAACAACAGTTGTTAGAAGGATGATAACTCTATATCCATTAGATGTTAAACAAAAGACTGCAGTCTCTCAGCTCTTTCTCTGAATTGCTATAATATTTTAAAATCATTTTTAATCATTTTAAATCATTTTCAACATATACCTCTAGTCAAATACTAAACACTTTGTGCCAAGGAATAGCACAACAGACTCCCAGCTATTTCTCTGACTCCAAAATATTTTTTCATCATCTTCCATGCCCCTGACATTGACACCAAATTTCTTTCATCATGTTGCTTCCCAAATACCCATCAAATCTAGTCCAAACTATTCTGCCAACTTTCAAGATCTTCTGTAGTGTAGCACCATCCTCTCCATCTAGTCATATATCCCCAACACTATTTGCTATAGTAACCCAGGAGTGGAGATTAAGAATAATAAAACTGGAGAGATGGCTCAGCAATTGAAATATATATTGTTCTTGCAGAGGACCTGAATTCAGTTCCCAAAACACATGTTGAGTTCTCTCATAACTGCCTGTAACTCCCTGAGGCCTTCTGGGCTCTGAGGGCACCTGCACTCACATGTGCACATATCCCACATACAGCTGGGCGGTGGTGGCGCACGCCTTTAATCCCAGCACTCGGGAGGCAGAGGATCTCTGTGAGTTCGAGACCAGCCTGGTCTACAAGAGCTAGTTCCAGGACAGGCTCCAAAGCCACAGAGAAACCCTGTCTCGAAAAACCAAAAAAAAAAAAAAGGAAAAAAAAAAAAAGAAAAACCATATCCCAATACATACATAAATACATACATAATTAAAATAAAAATAAATGTTTTTTTAAAAGAACATTATGACAGTCTAACCTAAGTTCAAGGCCAGCCTGGGTTAAAGGTGAAGAGTGAGGGAGAAAATCACCCAACACTTACCTCTAGTCTCTACATACATGTGTGGATGTACCTGCAGATGTACATGTATACACATCTACATTAATAACTGAATACCACAAGCATACACCCAACATCATATAGACAGACACACAAACCACACACATAACAGACCACAACACATTAAATATAGAAAAAGAAAGGATGAGCCAAGTGGTGGTGGTGCACATGCCTTTAATCCCAGCACTCGGGAGGCAGAGGCAGGTGGATCTCTGTGAGTTAGAGGCCAGCCTGGTCTATAAGAGCTAGTTCCAGGACAGCTAGGATTGTTACACAGGAAAACCCTGTCTCAAAAAACAAAACAAAACAAAAACAAAAACCAAAACCAAACCAAACAAACAAACAAAAAAACCAAAAAAGAAAAAGAAAGAATGATAAAACAATCTGAGGTCTTTGGTCTAACAGCCTAAAAAACAAATCCCATCAACAAAATGAGTCAAATTGAAAGTGGTTCTGTCTTCAGCTAATCTTTCAGATGGCTCTACAGCTCAGCTTCTAAACCACAGCCTCAGGGGAGGCATTTAGCAAGCCCTGCCTAGAATCCTGGTCTACAGAAACTGGGATATAATATTTTTCCCTTTAATTAATTATGTTTCCAGGTAATTTATTTTGCAATAGTAGATGATTAAAATAGAATAGAGATAGAAGATAGAACCCAAAAAAACAGAAAGAAAAACAATTGGAGAAACGAATGAACTTTGAAAGCTAGCTCTCTAAAAAGGTAGGTGCAGCTCTAGCCAGTTTGGTCATGTTGAAAGAGAGAAAGAGAATATTCAAATTATTAACATTAAAAATGAAGCAAGGGAGAGCACAACAAAGCCTATAAACATTAAAATGATAGGAGAATACTATATTTCTTTTATGGCAAATTCAATAACTTAGATAATAAATAAATTTCCCTAAAGATATTAATCAGTAAAACTGACTTAAGAAGAAAAGAAAATCTAAGAAGTCCTATGTCTACAAAAGAAATTAAAAATTTTTCAATTGGGTATGATGGTTAACATCTGTAATACCAGAATTTGGGAGGCTGAGGCCAGGCAGTTGTGGCACACACCACTAATCCCAGAATTTTGAAGGCAAAGGCAAGCAGATCTTTGAATTTGAGGCCAGTCTGGTCTATAGAGCAAGTTCAAGGACAGCCAGGGCTACACAGAGAAACCCTGTCTAGGGTGGGTGTTGAAATAAACAATGAACTTTATTTAAAAATCTTTTTAAAGAAATAGAGCAGAAGCCAATTCTTAAATATTTTTGAAGATTTAATTGCCCTAAAGCAAATTCAAAATAAGACTATACACCATAATCCTTTAACAAAACGACACAAATGTGCAACAAAATACAATCAAACGAAATAATAGTATACTAGACTAAGTGGGATTTATTAAGGAACACAATTGGCTTAGCATTAGGAAATCAATCACTTAGTAGAAGCAAAGTTTGAGCTGGGCAGTGGTGGCATACACCTTTAATCCCAGCACTCAGGAGGCAGAGGCAGACAGATCTCTGTGAGTTCAAGGCCAGCCTGGTCTATAAAGCGAGTTCCAGGACAGCCAGAACTGTTACACAGGGAAACCCTGTCTTGAAAAACAAAACAAAATAAAACAAAATTCAGTGCTAGGTATGATTGTAATATCTACAAACCCACCATTCAGAGGGTCAAGATAGAATTATGAGATTAAGGCCAATCTAGGCTATATTAGCAAGATCATGTTTTTATTTAAAAAAAAAAAAACAAAAAAAAGTATATGAAAAATAAGGCTAGCTGGGCACAAGAGTCAGGAAACTACTTGATTAGACTACTGTGTGTGTGTGTGTGTGTGTGTGTGTGTGTGTGTGTGTAGAATGATACTGCAGCTTTAAAGCAGCTCTGCTGAGTTAGATAGATACCTCAAGGCTGGGGATGGAGCTGAGCAGCAGAGCACTTGCTTAGAACACAAAGGGCCTTGGCTCAATGAACACAGTACTGCAGGAACAAACAGCAGAAACAACAATGAACTCCTCAACACTATTTAAAGTGAAACCTATTAGTGTGTGTATATACATGTGTATGCCACAGCATATACGTGGCAGTCATGAATTTACCATGTAGATCTCAGACTTGGAGGCAAGGCTGAGCCCTCTCGCCAGCCCAACACAACAAACTTCTAAAGGTGATTTACTTATACATTATCCTTTGACTAGTAATACGGGTCAATTATATTAATATGTATTAATGCCGGCGTGTTTGATTTTTTTGTTTTGTTTTTGTTTGTTTTGTATTGGGAATAAAACCCAGGGCCTCTCAAATGCTAAGCAAGCACTTTCCCCCAGGGCCACATCACTTGACCAAAACTGCATCTTTTCTTTTTCCTTTCCTTTTTTTTTTTTTGAGACGGGGTCTCCCCTTTTTGAGACAGGACCTCCCCATGTAGCTCCCCATATAGTCTGGCCTGAAACTTGTTATGTAGACCAGGCTGGCCTCAAACTCAGAAATCTGCCTGCCTCTGCTTCTCAAATTCTGGTATTAAAGCTGTGTGTCTTTATGCCCATCTTTTACTTCTCTTTCTAAGTATATATATATATATATATATTTTAGATCTTATTTATATTTATTTACTGTGAATGGGTGATTTGCCTCCACATAAGTCTGTGTATCATGTTCATGCATTGCCCATTGAGGCCGCAGAGAGTGTCAACTGGAGTTATAGAAAGCTGTTAGCTACCATGGGGTGGGGTACTGGGAATAAAACCCAGGTCTTTTAGAAAAGCAGCCAGTGCTCTGTTTTTTGTTTTTTTTTTTTAACATTTATTTTTAAATTCATTTTACATTCTTACTAAGGTTCTCCTTCGTAACCCTCCTCCTGCCACCCCTTTGCTTCCCTCCCCCAGCTCTCATCCTCTCTTCCCAACAAGTAAGGGCTCCCATGGGGAGTCACACAGTTTGGCACATTAATTTGGGAGAGGACCAAGTGCCTCCCATCTGTGTTAAGTCTGAGCATGGCATCCCCTCAAAGGGAATGGGCTCTAATAAGCTAGTTCCTACACCAGGGATAGACTTTGGTCCTCCTGGCAGGGGCCCCTTAGATACCTCAAGCTTCACAACTGCCTCCCACATACCAAGGGCCTAGTTCCGGCCTGTGGAGGCTCCACAGCTGTCCATCCAGAGTTCATGAGTTCAGCTGTTTTTGTAGATTTCTCTATCATGATCTTGATCTCACCTGTTCATGTATTCCCTCCTCCCTCTCTTTGACTGGAATCCTGGAGGCAGTCAGTGCTCTTAACCATTGAGTAATTTCTCCGATCTCTGGTATCACATCACCCCCGTTTGTTTGATGTTGTTTTAGACAGGGTCTCTTTGTATAGCTCTGGCTGTCTTATAACTCATTATGCTTATTAGGCTGGCCTTCAATTCACAGAGATCTGCCTACCTCTGTCTACCCAGTGCTGGGATTAAAGGTCTGTGCTATCACACCTAATTTCATATTTCTTAAAACAAGACATTTTTGCCCTTTGCAATCAAAGCAAATGATAAATAATTTTCACTTTGAAAAAAGTCACAATTTTAGTTGAATATCTGCTGTAAATTTTGGCACTACATCCTGTAAAATACTATGTAGCTATTTAATAGTCATTCCCCTCGTCCTAATTACCAGACTAACCCAACAAGAATTTACTGCAGCCTGTTAGACAAATCCAATTATAGCTGCCACTCTGTATCTGTGAGGGACCTGTTTCAAAGTCTTCATAGGAGAAAGTTCCTCATAAAACCTACCATAGCTTCTCAGACACTCTAAGTCATCTCTAGATTGCTTAAACTATCTAGAGCAGTGTAAATGCTATGTAAGTAGCTGTTTTATTTTATTGCTTTGGGGATAACTGTAATAAAAAGTTTGTATACATATTTAGTGCACACAATGTTTGAAAAATGTATTTTTGATCTATGGCTGGTTGAATTAACAGAAACTGAACACGTGGATATGGGGCTGACTACGTTCAATTTTCCTTTGTTTTCTGTAATTGGCTGGAAGAACATGGATAGTCAGAGCAGGATCTGAGCCTGAATACTCTAGTCTCTGGACAGATTATAGGCTTTCTAAAATCAGATTATGGGCTTTATCCTGGAGCTGAATGGGCTGGTAGAGACGTAGATCCCAGGTTGCTCATCAGGTGAATGAACTTTGAGAGGCAAAGTGATTGCTAGTCCTAAACATAAAATCCAAGCCGGCAACATGGAAAAGGATTGACAGGGAGTTTTGCAAGTTTCAACAGTTAGAAATACACCCTAAAGCCTAGACCCACCCTTTTTCTGGAATACAGGGTATTTTGAGAGAAGATACTATTTTGCCTCGGGAACCTGGGTAATTCCACCTGCCATAGCATATGCCAACAAAGATCTGTGATTGATTCCTCTGCCCTGTCCTCATTCAAATCTGTCCTACAGGCAACTGCAGATGGAGCAGCGTGACTGCGGCCTTCCATTTCATTCTCCTCTTCACAAGTCTCTGACACTGTAAACGGCAACTTGCCCGAGCTTGCTCATTAGAAGACTACATTCTATCTCTAAAAATAATTAAAATCTGCTGTTCTTTCTGCTAGGGCAAGAGGCTCGCACTGAGTCACACATCCATGAGCCATTCCTGTCTCTCTTATGTTCCCCGGCTCAGTGTGGAGCAAAGGCACACACAACTGGAGACAAATGCCTGGGTTTCGAAGTTTAGTGGGAAGGCATGGAAAAATTTTCTCTGGGAGGCACTGTCAGTCTCAATTGTTGATGTCAAGATGTACATTTCTGAAGGAAAATCTTATTTAAAAAAATGAAGAGTCTTAAAAGCACGTGTACTCAAACCTAATCATTTCTCCCCTGGGAGGCAATTTCCGAGAAAGGAATTAAAGTCTCACCAAAGGTATTGAATAGAAAAATCAGCAGCATCCTCCTTGTAATCAGGAAGAAACTGGCAACAGTCGAATTAGAAAGTGTCTCCCTAAACGATAACTAACTAAAATCACAGTCCATTCAGGTTATTGAGTATAATACAACTGTTAACCATTGCATTTCCAGGAAGGCACTCACGTTCTGAGCATGGCAGTGCACATCTGTAGCCTGAGAAGGGGACAGCTTGAGCCCAAGAGTTCAAGGCTAGCCTGTGCAACACTGCAAAACCGCATTAAAAAGAAAAAGAAAGAGAGTAAGAGAAAGCAAACCAGGAAGGAAGGAAGAAAGAAAACAGGCTGTCATGATGGCTCAGAGGGTAAAGGCATTGGCTGCTAAGTCAGACAACCCTGGGACCTACATGCTGACAGAAAAGAATGTACTACTGCATGCTACATACAGACACACACATGCATACACACAGAGACACACACAGAGATACATCATACACACATACACATACACACACATACACGCATGCATGCACACACAGACACACCAAGAGATACATCACAGAATAAATAAAATTAAAAAATATTTATGAGCCAGGCGGTGGTGGCATATGCCTTTAATCCCAGCACTCGGGAGGCAGAGGCAGGCAGATCTTTGTGAGTTCGAGACCAGCCTGGTCTACAAGAGCTAGTTACAGGACAGGCTCCAAAGCTACAGAGAAACCCTGTCTTGAAAAACAAACAACCAAAAAAAAAACCCAAAAATATTCATTAAAAATGTTAGATGAAAACAAAAATAGACATATAAATACAATCCTGAGGAAAAAAAAAACATTAAAACCTAACCTGAAGGCTGGCACCCTAGCTCAGTGGTATAGCCCATGCATGCAATAAGCCCTATGTCCAGTCCTTAGCATCTATTAGGAAAGTAGACCTTTAAACCGAGAGATTACTTCTAGTCTGCAAGTGATGGATGAGAGTTTTCTTTTTCATACTTTCAAATATTTTCAAAATGACCTAAAATGACCAAGTGTTACTATGTAATTAGGGAATGGGAAAAGTCTATTTATAAATTTTAAAATAAAATATAATGAATTAGTCTAGGCTTTAACCTTTAGTCTGACTACATTAGTGTTCCCAGATTATATTAGTATAAACACTTACAGAACTGAGCCACACTTATGCTGACCGGAGCACATTTGGCAGGGTGTACACGTGCACATATGTATGTGTGTGTGTATGTGTGCATATATGTCTATGAGTGTGTCTGTGTGTCTCTGTATGTATGTTTCTTATGTGTTTGTGTGTGTGTGTGTGTCTGTGAGAGTATATGAAGGGCATGCATGTCATGATTCCTGTGTTGAAGTCACAGGACAACTTTAAGTGGCAGTCCTCATCCTCCATCTTGTTGGAGAGAGGGTATCTTGCTTACCACTGAGCAAGGTAGGCTGCTGGCCTGTGAGCTTCCAGGGATATGCCTGTGTCCGCTCCCATATTACTGCAGAAATACCACTATTACAGACACGCCATCATCTTATTGCAGAAGTACCACTATTACAGACACAGCATCATCGTACCCAGAACTCATGTAAAATCAGATGCAATAGTGTGTCTATAATAGTGGTACTTCTGCAGTAAGATGACACACTATTGCATCTGATTTTACATGAGTTCTGGGAACGAAACTCAGGTACTCAAACTTGTGTGGCAAGAACTTCTAGTCACTGAACTATCTCCTCAACCCAAAAAACATGAATTCTAAAGCCAAGTGTGTTGAGTGCATGTCTGTAATTCCAGTACTTGGGAGGTGGAGGCAAGAATGATATGGAGTTCCAAGCCAGCCTTGGCTATGTAGTGAGCTTGAGGCCAAACTTGGCTATAAGGTTTTGAGATTTTTGTCTATAAAAAGGGGGGATAGCAAAAGAACAAAAACAAGTACACAAAACCAAGCGATTTCTAGTAAACAAAATCAAGTGAATTCTAGTCATTAACTATGGTTTTCTGCAGCTGAGCTCTGTAAAAGCCCAGGCTGGTCCTCTATTATTTACAATTCCTCCTACCTTTTCAATGTGTCTACTAGGTGAAAAATCTCTGAATTACCATACTAAAGTTATTTCTCCCAGACTGACCAGCTATGCTGTGCTAAAAACAAAACAACAAACAAACACAACAAAACACATGTCTCTGGTACACACCGCCACATTCACGTATGTTTCAAGAAGAACCAGGGCAAACAGGACAGTTTCTTCTGTGTCTTCACAATGCCATAGGCAGGTCTCTCCTACCTCTTACTGTCACCTCTAGTTGAATTATAAGCTCCCCGTTCTAGCCTCCAGCTGCCCACAGATCTACCATTAAGTGGACACTCAGTAAATGTTTGAGTTTGCATGTCTATCTTTGTCTCTGTCTTTCTCCCTCTCTCCTTGTCCCCTGCCCCAAGGCCTTGCTATGTAGCCCAGGCTGGCCTTGAACTCCTAACCCCACTGCTTCAGGATTCTCAGTTCTAAGGACAGGTACTTTCCTCCACACTTACCTCAGTAAATGTCTTTGAACTGAACTACGATGTTCTCATTCCAAAGATGGAGGGAGTGAGGAAGATATTCAAGATAAAGAATTTTGAACAATTATTAGAAAGGACAGATAACAGATTCAACGCAATGTCCAGCAAAATCCCAGCAAAATTCTTCAAAAACCTTGAAAGAATGATACTCAACTTCATATGGAAAAGCAGAAATCCCAGGATAGCCAAAACAATCCTGAACAATAAAAGAACTTCTGGAGGCATCACAATCCCTGTCTTCAAACTCTACTACAGAGCTACAGTACTGAAAACAGCCTGGTATTGGCATAAGAACAGACAGGAGGACCAATGGATCCATGCCTGGTTTGCAGAGAGAGTTTCAGGAAAGGCAAGGAAACCCTGTCTCAAAAAAACAAGAGAACAAACAAGTAACAGGAACAACAGCAACAACAGAACCCCACAAATAAAAAGCAACTTCAGGTGGTCTACAGAGTTCCAAGACAGCCAGAACTCTTACACTGAGAAACCCTGTCTTGAAAAACCAACCAACCAACCAAACAAACAAAAAAGCAACTTTGGGGTGACGAGTATAGCTCAGTGGCCAAGTGTGTACTTAGCTTGTGTGAGGTCCTGGGTTTCATCCCTAGCATCAAACTCAAAACTTCAACTGAACAAATTAAAAAAATAACCTCTATTTTCATATAATCCTTAAAATGAGAAATAAATGTTTGTAAATACATGAAATATACCCTAAACAAAGGCAGTATTTAGTAGTTCAACTTATGGTCCATTAAAGAGGTAGAAGGATGACAAAAAGGTTACTGCAAAGGTGACCTTCAGGCCCTTGCCTGGTACACATAGGTCATGGGTTTGATCCTCAGCAACCCACTTTAAAAGGAAAAAGATTCTAATATGATTGGTAAGAAATTCTCACATGTAAGAGAATTTGTAGATATTTTATAGAAAGGAATGAATAATTTAAAAAGATTTATTTTTTAAATTGTTTCTCTCTGTGTATGTGTACGCGCATGTACATGTGTGCACACATGAGTGTGCACAAAAGTGCAGGTACTTGTGGAGGCCAGAGGCATCAGATTTCCCTGGGACTGAACTTACAGGCAGTTGTGAGCTGCCTGATAAGGGTGCAAGGAATCGAACTCGGGTGCTTGGGAAGAACAGTACATGCTTCTATCTGCCAAGCCATTTATCTAGCTCCCAGGGATGAATAGTATTTTCATGAAAGAGTAATTAAGCCTAATAACTGGAAGTACAACTTAGGTTGTGAGATAAGTTGGCATTTATTTTACTTGGTGTACTTTAAAGACCTCCTTGGTTGAGAAACAGACAATTAAGGGGTATGCCATTCATACAAAGATGCCCCCTGGAGTTTACACAGCTGTGAGCAACCTGCAGAATGAGTGCTGATTTTTAAGTATTACAGCCATTGGTTGGTTGTTATTTTTTGAGGCAGGATCTCTTGAAGTCCAGTCTGGCCTCTGAATCCCCATGCAGTGGAGGAGCCCCTGGATCTCCAGATTCCCCCCATCTCTACCTCCCCAGTGCTAGGATTACAACGAGTGTCACCACACCCAGTTTAATGTTTTACATTTTTCTAGTTTTTTTTTTAATGCAATGGTACATAATAGCCCACAGGTTATTGTCAATATCAACACTGGACCACACAAGAGGAAACAGATGGAAAAACATTTGGGAAGATTGGCAACTTAACAATGTGTTAAGATTACATTTCTGAAAGCTAAAAAAAAAAAAAAAAAAAAAATTGTTCCTCTAAAAAGACAGACTAGGCCAGAATCCTACCATAATGTTCTCTACATTAAAAGAAGGAGATAAAGACAGAGATTCATACATGAACAGACACAGTTTGAGAGACCTAACTGCATAAGAAGTCATAAAGTCTCATAAAGAGAAAGACAGACTTACTTACAACAAATAAACAAAAAATAATCCCAAAATTCTGTTTCAGAAACAAAACTAAAAGATTAACAACAGAAGAAAATATCTACAATATAAACATCAATAATTCAAGATCTTTAAATATGCAGACTTTAAAATATGACATAGTAGGGCTGAAGAGATGGCTCAGCAGTTAAGAGTACATACATCTCTTCCAGAGGACCTGGGTTCAGTTCCCAGCACCCACATCAGGTGACTCCAGAACCAGGGGATCCAAAGCACCTATACTCTCATATACATAAAATTAAAAATAATAAAAATAAACTCTTTTAAAAGTGAAATCCTAGCCAGGCAGTGGTGGCGCATGCCTTTAATGCCAGCACTCAGGAGGCAGAGGCAGACAGATCTCTTTGAGTTCAAGGCCAGCCTGGTCTACAAAGTGAGTTCCAGGACAGCGAAGGCTACAAAGAGAAACCTATTTCAAAATAAGAAAATATATTAATTAATTAATTAACTAATTAAAATTAAAAAATAAAAATGAAATCCTGTCTGAGTATGGAGATATACATATATCTTCTAACATTTGAGAAAGTGAAGCAGGAATAATGCATGTTTAAGGCCAGCCTGGGCTATACAGCAGGTCATGTCTAAAAAAAAGGTGTACCCATTAAGTCTCACCAACATAACTTCCTAAATATGAGATGAACAAGAACAAAAGACATGGCAAACTGGACAGGGGTTAAGACTGAAGGGTTAGCTGGGCGGTGGTGGCGCACGCCTTTAATCCCAGCACTCGGGAGGCAGAGGCAGGCGGATCTCTGTGAGTTCGAGACCAGCCTGGTCTACTAGAGCTAGTTCCAGTGCAGGCTCCAAAGCCACAGAGAAACCCTGTCTCGAAAAACCAAAAAAAAAAAAAAAAAAAAAGACTGAAGGGTTATTAACCTTAGGGTTAAGGCCCTGTGGTCTTTCCCCTACACAAAGAACTACAGACAACTCAGGAATGCTGAGTGGAAGAAATAGTCTTCCAAAGAGAATAGCATACCAATTGGTATCCAATACCAAATGACCACCCTGAAAACATATACACAAGTGACATTATACAGACTGAGAAGGTTATGTTTAGGAATATATATATATATATGTCTATTCACATACACACATGCATGCAACAACAATTAATAATAAAGAGGTCATGAATTTAAAAGAGAGCAAGGAGAGAGGTGTATGGGAGCACTAAAGGCAGGAAAGGGAACAGGGAAATGATATAATCTCAAAAACTAAAAGAATAAAAAATTGCCAAAAACCAAGCAAACAAAAAAAAATAGCTCCTATGAAACAATATATCTGTGTAAGGTTATCTGTCAACAGGTTTATAACAAACAGGCCAGGATCAGGCTCAGCATCACTACGAGTGAGATGATCCAACAACCCTGTGCCCCTTAATCACGGCAACAGAGAAATGCAGTACATAGCACAATTTAGAAGTATGTTTGCACTTCCAGATTTAATCTAAATTCACATGTGATGATATCTAACAAATAAAGCTTGCTGGAAGGGGCTGGAGAGATGGCTCAGAGGTTAAGAGATCTGACTGCTCTTCCAGAGGTCCTGAGTTCTGAAATTCCAGAAGTTTGGGATTTTCCTGTTACAGCCTCTCTACAACAGTCTTCAGCTACCACCCAAACTCCAGAAGCACCTGGACTCCAAATGCCACAGGACTTACCCACCCTAGACGGGCTGGCTCTACATTCAGGCAGTTCCCACCATGCATGCTTCTTCCACACAATCCAGTGTGTGTTTTTCAGACAGCCGGCTCCCTGTTCCCTGTGGGTTGCAGGCTTCCCTAGACCACCTCTCCTTGGGCTGCTGCGATACACTCTCATCTCACGGCTATATGCTAGCAGCTGCAACTGTCCTCAGCCAGACTGTGCACTGCCTGTGTTCTCAGATCGGATGTGCTGCACAGCCTTGTGCTCCACTGGCATGGTCAGCAGATTTGGTGAGACAAATGGTAATTCTTTTTCTTTTTCCTTCGGAGACCGGGTTTCTCTGTAGCTGTGGAGCCTGTCCTGGAACTAGCTCTTGTAGACCAGGCTGGCCTCAAACTCACAGAGATCTGCCTGCCTCTGCCTTCTGAGTACTGGGATTAAAGGCATGTGCCACCACTGCCTGTCTAACAACAGGAAATTCTTAAGGGGTGGGGGGATTAATTTTAAAAAAAATGGAAAAAGAGAGTCTTTCCCACATTATAAAAATGGGAAACACTGTTAAAATGGAGGGAGGGAGTTAGGTCTCTGTATGATAATACACTGGCTTGAAAATGGGACAATTAAATGAGAGGAAAACTGATTTGGATGAAATTTATGTAATGTCAATTAGAAACATCAGATATATCATTTTTGTTTTATCACTAAAAAAGTTGTTTAATCTAAGTGCTAAGATGCAAGTTTTAGAAAAACTTAATAAAACAGATCATAAAGATATTCAGATCCAGACAGAGGAATTTAAAGAGGAAACAATCTCATTATTGCACTTTAAGGTTAGAGAGAAACAGTCTAGCCGGGCGGTGGTGGCGCACGCCTTTAATCCCAGCACTCGGGAGGCAGAGGCAGGCGGATCTCTGTGAGTTCGAGACCAGCCTGGTCTACAAGAGCTAGTTCCAGGACAGGCTCCAAAGCCACAGAGAAACCCTGTCTCGAAAAACCAAAAAAAAAAAAAAAAAAAAAAGAGAGAGAAACAGTCTAAGGTTTTCAAACAACCAACCTTAATATATCCAGTTACCCTACAGGAACAACTGCCAAATGATAGATATTGCAAAGACTGTACAAGAGTTGAAGGTACTCCTGTGGAAATGTTAGATTTAAGGAGATTCAAGGAAGCAAGACTCTCATATGTATGCATTCACCTTTTCTTAAGCAGATTTGAACTCATGGTCAACTTATAATAGAATTATCACTCAAGACTGGAGAGACTTGGTTATAACAGTCTTGAGCCTAGTCCTCAATTACAATGGAGGACCTGGTGGAAAGATGAGGCTAAGACCATTGAACAATGAAGTAGGGCTAGAGGTATGGAAATCTCCCAAGACCACCTTCATGGAGAGGCAGATTATGCTAATGTACAAAGGCAATCTTTATATGATGACCACATCTTGACTTAGGTGGTACAGCAGCTTTGAATGCTTGGGACAGAATTGAAGAAGTAGGAAAGAAAAGTGAGTCATTTACTAAAGTTATACAGGGTCCAAAGGAAACTTTCACAAAATTCTTACAAAGACTGACTTTAGTAGTAAATAGAATGATACCAAATTCAGAAGCTAGATAAATAATTATCAAATCTCTGGCTTTTGAAAATGCTAATGCACAATGTAAATTTGTAAGACTAATATATATATATTAATATATATAAAACTTTTTTGTCATGATATTAATGGTCATATAGAGTACTAACTAATTTCAGAAAAAGGCTTCATCTAACTTCCTGTACATGATTTCAGGTTTGAGTCACTATCAGTTTTCTGCAGTGAACCATGAGCATGCTTAAAAGCAACCTTTGAAGTCTCTGAAAGGAAGATGGGGAC
Source organism: Dicrostonyx torquatus (assembly GCA_028555095.1). NCBI lineage: Eukaryota > Metazoa > Chordata > Mammalia > Rodentia > Cricetidae > Dicrostonyx > Dicrostonyx torquatus. Next base: position 126,420 of record JAQHUG010000533.1, on the reverse strand, counting down.
CCACAATGACTCCTCCAGAACTATGATAACACCACTAAGCTGACAAACATCATCTAAAGATTGGCTTTAGACTAGGACCTGCTCAGGCAATTTTGAGGTGGCTAGCTGAGATTATCCAGCCTCACTGACTACTCTAGCCAGAACCTGAGACAAACCCTTCACTCTCCCATTATGCAGAGACTGGACAACAAATGATACAGCTACCTCTCCCAGGACTTGACCATCAACCCAAATTTTTCTTTTCAGTATCTCCTAAAGATACCATCACCCCCAGATTACAGGAAGTAAATTTAAGTACTTGATGCCCACATTCCTAAGAGATGGGGTGGGTTGGTTTTGGTTGTTCAACAGGTTATGGATAATTGCCATCATTTAGGGTTACAAATTATGTTATTAAATTATGGTTATGGTTAGGAAAAGTTGAACAAAGGAGATTAGATTCAGAGTTCTTATTTTGAAAAGAAAAAAGGGAGATATAGATATAAGGGTAGATTATTGAATCTATTTTCTCCCATTGGCTTTTCAATACAGGATTTCTCTGTGTAACAGCTCTGGTTGTCCTGGAACTCACTTGGTAGATCAGGGTGGCCTCAAACTCACAGAGATCCACCTGTCAAACTTTGCCAAGACAAGAGGTAGGATAGCCCTTCAGAATATCCTGCTTCACAAAAAGTCGGTCAGACATGCTATGCTTATAGGCTGAAGATGGATGCCCCAATGTTGCAGAGGAACCATGGGTGACTGTCCAGGCAGCCAGCTTTTTCTGTCATTTCTCACAATTTTTGGAAGTCACTTGCTTGCACTTCCTATTTACTCAGGTAATATTTCCTTCTCAGGTCTGTGACAGAGTTGAAGACTTCATAGTTATAGTTTTCCTTGTTACCAGGTTCAGAAAAGAAATTCACTAAAGAGGTGTAAAAGTGTATAAAACTAAGAGACATAAAAAGATAGTTTTGCTCCAAAGCCACAGAGAAACCCTGTCTCGAAAAACAAAAACAAAACAAAACAAAAAAAAAGATAGTTTTGGTAATGAAAGTTAGAATAGAAAGTGAATTAAGGATAACCTTTAGGACTCACCAAGATAGGAGAGACATGGTGTATTTTTTTTCTGAATCTGTCAACTGCTAATGAACTAGACATTGCTGAAGTATTTGTTGCCTATATATAGTATATATAGTTACTGTACTTATTGTATGTAGTTTTTCTTATATTAGTTATAACCTTCTTTTTTATTTCAGACAAAAAAGGGGAAATGCGGTAATATCTTGTTTGTACTCTAACAAATAAAGCTTGCCAGAAGATTAGAGGGTGGAGCTAGCCATTAGCTAACCATAAAGGTCTAGAGGTCTGTACAGACAGAGAGGAAGAGATATGGCTCAGCAGAGAGAGAAATATAAGGAGGGAAAAGACAGGAGCTTGGCCCTTTTTTTCAGTCTGAGGATTTTGCAGAGGTAAGAAGTGGCTGTGGCTTGCTCCTTTGTCTCTCTGATCTTTCAGTATTTACCCCAATATCTGGCTAGGGTTTTTATTATTAAGACCAATTAGAACTCATGCTATATTCACAAATGTCTGGTTCTTCCAGCTTACTAGAAACAGGTGGACTTAGTAACATTAAAATGAGGTTTAAGAATAATCAAAGTATGGGGCTGAAGAGGTGGCTCAGAGGTTAAGAGCACTCATTGCTCTTCCAGAGGACCCGGGTTCAATTCCCAGCACCCACATGGCAGCTGACAACTACCTATGACTCCAGTTCCAGGGGTTCTGACACCTTCTTCTGGACGCCATGGGCACCAAGAATACATGTAGTGCACATACATACATGTAAGCAAAACACTCAAATAAAAAATCTAAATGTAAAAGAAAAAAGATCAAAGTAAACTGAAAATGATAAAACAATTCAGAAGATTGTTTATCTCTGGGGCAGGCACAGACTAGAAAGGACAAAAGGAAGTTTTTGGGGGTCATTTCTAATTTGAATAGTAGTTAAGTAAATCGAATGTCATAAAATTATATGATTGACATTAGTGTACTATAAACATTGCTGTTTATAGAATACCTTGTTTTTGCTTGTTTTGCTTTGATTTTTGAAATGGGTGCCAATATATAGCCCTTGATAACCTGGAACTTAATATATGGACCAGGCTGGTTCTGAACGCACAGAGATCTGCCTGCCTCTGCCACCACATCCAGTCCAAGTTTTAAAACAGAAAGAAAAATAAACTCTTGTTGAGTTCTCCCACCACCACTATGTACAGCTAGGAGCTAGGGGATGAGGCCAAAAGTGGGGCATTGTACTGAATCTTAGCTCCTTTCACATCACTACACACTGCTGAGGGTAAGAAGGAGCAAGGCCCATGAATGCAGCTGGGGTGTGCATTAGGCAAGCTTCATCACGTTGGCTTTCACATAGATCTCCACAACATTAGCAAAATAAGAACACTGCTTGTGCCGTATGAATAAGCCCTACTTCCCTTGAAAGGACTTTAAGTCACTTGCTCTGTGCACCCAGCATATTGGCACAGGTGACTACATCTCATCCAAGAAGCTGAGGACCAGAGTCTTTCAGATTTCATAATTTCCTGAGCTTTGTAATATCTGGATATGTATAAATATAAACACAAAATTCTTTTTTGTTTTGTATACCATTTGTATGCATAAACTAAAAGTAAATTTACTTAAAATGTTTTTTGAATAAAATGAAGCTTTGTAGTATGGAATTTTCTAGTTATGACATCAAAACAAGTACTCAAAAATTTCAGATTTTGGACCATTTGGGATTCCAGATTTTCAGATTATGGATGCTGCCCCAGGATGCGAATGAGACAGTTAAAGCTGTGATTAGCCAGGAGGAGTGGAACAGCCTTTAACCCCAGAACTCAGGAGGCAGAGGCAGGTGCATCTCTGTGAGTCTGAGGCCAGCTTGGTCTGCAGAGTGAATTCCAGGACAGCCAGGGCTAGAGAGAGAGTTTCAAAAAAACCCAAACAAGCAAACTAAAGTTATGATTGTGCTTGAGGCTGGAAACTTAGAAAAGTGAGGTGCAGGGAGTAGGGCTGCCAGAGTCCATGGGATTTGCCTTGAAATGACAGGGCTGCTGGGAAACACAGTTAACTACAGATACCTGTAGAGGAGTGGAGCCTTCCCCACGAAGCCCATCCTTTGTCTTAGCCTCCACTCTCATCCCAGAAAACCACCTGGCTGCTTGATGTGGTCTGAGCCGCTTCTCCAGTGCCGCCTTATGTTTCTGGTTTTGACTGTTTTTGCAGTACTGGAGAATGAACCCAAGCCCTCATACAGTTTAGGCAAGCACTCGACCACTGAGCTACATTCCCCCATCCCTCTTTTAATTCCTGAAATAGGGTTTCACTAAGTTACCCAGGTTGTTCTTGAACTCATTCTGTAAACCAGGCAGGACTTGAACCGTGATCCTCCATGTCAGGCTCTTAAGTAGCTGGGATTCCAGTTCTGTACCACTAGGCCCAGTTGCTTCCCTTTAATTTTATTATTCAAAATATGACCTTATTTAATATGAATATCCTCTTTTATACATGTGAACACTAAAGCACCAAGAAGTAAAGAAACATTCGCATGATCACTCAACCAGCTAGAAGCAACTCAGTATTTGAATCCCGGAAAGTCATGTCCACAGCCCATGTAACAATCTCAACTCTCAGCTTACAGGCAGGGAGCAACTTCTTCAAGGTGGTTCAGTTCTAGCACTACCATTCACTGCTGAAGGTGTCTGAGTCACACTTTCATTGCATCCTGGGTCTAACAACAACCTTTTTAAAGGACTTGCTGGGCATGGTGGAGTGTATCTATAATCCCAGCACTCTATAGAGGATGAGGGAGCAGACTATGAAATGGAGGCCTGCCTGAACTGTTTAGTGTATCTCAGGCCAGCCTGGTTTGCAATCAAGAGCCCATTCTAATCACATAGACCCCAGAAAAACAGTTCTTAGGGAGGGAAACTAGGCAGCTATAGGAAAATAAACAATCTTCTCACAGTTTTACTTGCTCGATGTGTGCTCAATCCCTAAACAGTTCGTCACCACCCCTGATCTGCTAGTAGGATGAGCCCACCAGTACAGAGATTTTAAAACCACACTGCTTTGTTTTAGAGGAATGGGATGAAAAAACAAACAAAAAACTCACCTAATGCTCTGACAATTCGCATCAGGACCTCCCCAACTTTCATTCTGGTCTCTGGAGTATGCTTCTCTTTGCCACTATCATATTTGGCCAACAGGTCAACCAAGATTTCTTCAGGGTACACATCTGAGAGAAGGGCAACCCCTGGGGTCCAAAACAGAAAGACGGAACTCATTATTTAGAACTGAAAGGCAAGTAAATCTAGATAGCATGCATGTGATGGGGTAAATACAAAGATTTATTTATTTTTACATTTATTAACGTGTGTGTGTGTGTGTGTGCGTGTGTGTGTGTGTGTGTGTGTGTGTCGATCAGAGGATGAGTTGTAAGAGCCAGTTCTGACATTTTACCCACCTGCAACCTGGGTATTGAACTCAGGCCATCAGGCTTGGCAACTGCTACCTTTACTCTCTGAGCTATTTCACCGGCCCCCACAAAGACACTTACACTGTAGCTCTTAAGGTCACAGCTGCTCCCTGGATAGATGACCCTTGTAAGTGGAAGGTGGTGACTAGGCATCCAAATTCCTGAACTTGCTAATCCTAGGCAGGGTTCTAATGTACTGCCACTGACATTTTATGATCTCTGGGCTATCAAAAATCCAGTATAGGCTAGATCACTACAAGTCATGGCTGGATTTGCACAGCAGCAAGGGACCACTAGGCTTCTCTAGATTTTAGGATTCTAGGGTCTGATGATTGTAAATGCTCCATGACCATCACCCCAAAGCACAGCAGTGCTCCATGTCTTTGCTACAACTCTTCAGTACAGTGTGATTTCCCTTGTAAAACTGTAACTGTGAGAGCATTGTTCCTAAGGAAACATTTTCATGACAGGTATTAGATCTTGGCTTACAGCTGATTTCCCAGATCCCATCCTCCATCCATATTAGGCCTCCACAGTATGTACGAACAAGAGTGAGATCACATCTGAGCCCAGCTCCACATTCACCCCAGCCAGAAAAACGAGGGCTGCACATAAAGGAAGTCTCCCTGCTTTTGCCTCAACTTCTCAGGTCCTCAATGTCAGGTCTGCTTTTTCTCAGCAACCTTTTAATTGCTCGGCCCGCTTCTGTCCTTATTCCTTACCGCAGTGGGAACAACTGTTTAAAATACACATCAGGTCCCTTCATTCTGCCCTGGCCCCTCAATGGGCTTCCCTTTTCCCCTTCCCTGTATACGCTCTCTCTTGCCCTACCCTCTCTCCATGATCCAAGAACCAAGGAGGCCTTTTTGAACATGCTATCCTTTGCTTACTTGTCCTGAGCATTTCTGCCCATCTAGTTGTTTTGGGGTTTTGTTGTTGTTTTGATTTTTAATTTTTTTGTGTTTTAGTTTTCAAGACAAGGTTTCTCTGTGTAGCCCTGGCTGTCCTGGAACTTGTTTTGTAGACCAGGCTGGCCTCGAACTCACAGAGATCTGCCTGCCTCCCGAGTGCTGTGATTTACAGTGTATGCCATCACTGCCTGGATGTTTTTAAAATTTTTAGTACATCAATCTGCTTCTGACCCTGTATCTGGGCCTCACTTCCTCTGTTATAGCAGGGGCTTCTCCTTGGGGAAGGCTGCCAGCTTGCTCCAGAACTCCTGGCTCATATCCTGTTTTTAAACATAAAGTAGCAGCCTCCTTCCACTAGCACTTGACCCTTCTTGCCTGGCTTATTTTCTTCTTAGTACACAGTGTTGCTGTTTAGCTCGCATAAGCCCTTATGGGTTATTTGTTCTTTTCCTTAGAATGCAAAATGCATGAAGTCAAGGATTTTGTTTTATTGTCCACTGTATCCCCAATGCCTAGAAACGGCCAGCACACAGTAGGTGTTCAATAACTATTTGCTCAATGACTCAAGGAATAAATGAGTAAAAAATGGCTCGAAATGTGGTGGCTTATGTTTGTAATCATAGTACTCAGAAGGACCACAAGTTTGAGGCCAGTCTGGGGTACATATAGCAGATCCCAAGGCAGCCTGGGCTGCAAAGTGAAACTGTTCCAAAAGCCATAAAGGAAAGATGAAGAAAAATGAGGAGGAGGAGAAAAAGCAGGAGAAGGAGAAGGAAGAGGAGGAAGAGAGAAGGAGGTGGTGATGGTGGTAGCAGTGGCAGCTACAATGGCTCAAAAATAATCATGATAGAAATCCCAGAAATGTATAGAGGATGGGGAGGGAATAAGCATAAGCAACACTAGAGGATCTACAGTATTTTCATTTAGATTTGCCAATCTATTGTTTAATCTATCTTTAGGAATGTCCGCATATTTTTTCTGTAGTATAGGCTGTGATTCTAGTCTCATTTACATTCACGTCCACTGTCGTCACTGCACCTGCTGAGGGCTGCACCTGCCTTCCCAGCCTCTTGTCTATCTTCCCCCTCACCCCTGTTTCCAAGGATCCTGGGAAGCCCCTGCATGTGGGCTCACACCTCATACAGCAGCAGCTCTGCTCATTCAGTTTCAGGCTGCGGCAGGAAGAGATGCAGTCCACTCTGTTTTGAAGCTGATGGAGAAGTCTTTGGGGGTCCCAGGTAGAATCAGGGGATATTCTAGCTTAAGGAAAATGTAAATGAATTAATTGTTTACTAAGAAAGAGAAGGGAAATAGCATCAAGATTCTGGAAAAACCTCAAAGAAAGATGAACTGGCACGGGACAGCTGCAACCCCAGCCCTCACTATCACTGGTGGCCTGCAAGCCTTCACCGCAGCTACTTTTATCCAAGGGCTCACACTCAGATCCAGTGGGCTCTTTCCTTTAGGAGCAGAATTGAGGCTTTGTCATGAACAGTGGGGAAAATGGGGTTTGCTGTATAAAACTCTGATATCTAGCATTCCTGAAGCCATCTTACCCTGGAGTCTCTCCTGTCTTGTTCATTTTTATTTTCTTTCTCTCTCTTCTAGTCTGTAGCAGAAAAAGTGATTTGCTTCCTGGCTAAACATGCTCAAATGTGTGGCTGTGCACATCATCTACTCTCTCATGGTACCACCCTGGGGTTCCTTTGGGAATCGGTAGTTCCCCCTTTCCCATTCCCTATTTAAGTGTGCTAATAACATACCTGCCTCCCTCTGGGTGGATCTCATACCCCAGGGTGGCAAATTACAACACTCTGTCCCATCCCAACCATAATGATTCACTCAGGAATGGGCAAGGAGGTTAGATCCCAGAACCCAGGTTGGAACTCCATGAAAAGGAAGCTGCCACCCTTTTGTTTAAATTAATGTCCTGGAGTTTCCAGTGGCCACTATGAAGATAAAACCCACCCAGCAAGATGCCAAAATAGAGCCAAGCTAAGGGAGGAGGGAAAGGGAAAAATCCTGATTGATCCTCTGAGTATCCAGGTCTAACTGTGCTCCTACTTACCTACTTATTTTGAATACATACGCTAATAAACACTATCTTATGTTTGTCAGTTTCCTTTTCTTCTTTCCATCTTCCCCCCTCCTTTCTTTCCTTCCTTCCTTCCTTCCTTCTAATTCTTCAAACAAAGGAATTCTAAAATACCTTCTATGCTGGCTAGGTTTATGTCAGACTGACACAGGCTAGAATTACTTGAGAAGGAACCTCAATTGAGAAAAATGCCTCATTAAGATCAGGCTAAAGGGCATTTTCTTAATTAGTGATTGCTGGGAGAGGGTTCAGTTCATTGTGGGTGGAGCCATCTGTGGGCTGGTAGTCCTGGGTTCTATAAGAAAGCAGGCTGAGCAAGTCAGAGGGAGAAGTCAGTAAGCAGCACCCCTCCATGGCTTCTTCAGCTCCTGACTCCAGGTTCCTGTCTGGTTTGAGTTCCTGTCCTGGCCCCCTTCAATGATGAACTGTAATGTGGAAGCATAAGCCAAATAAACTCTTTTTTCCTTTTATTTTCTTTCTCATATAGCCCAGGCTGGCCTCAATCTCATTATATAGCCAAGGATGACCTTGAACTTCTCATTCTCCTTCACCTATCTCCCAAGTGCCCAATAAATCTAAACAGAAACTTAAAAAAACTATTTCATATCTTCTTTTTTAGATTTTTAGATAGATAAAAACAGGATAGAATAGCCTGGCATATCTTGAATGTTAAGCAAAGTGCACTGCCAAGGGCAGAGTTTCAGCTCCAAACAGGCTTTGGCTGCCCCTACAGTGTAAGAGAAAATGACTTCCTATCAGTGAGCTAAATGAGGAAAAAGTCAAGCATTTCACATTTCATAGAATGTCTTGCAATCTTAAGAAAATGATCTACTAGCTTTAAAACAATTTAAATTCTGCATTAAGTCAGAAATTCTACTCTAAGAATTTATCCTAACACACACATCAGTACAAGTAGATAATTATTATGCATAAAAGCATTGCTGTAGCACTATTTATAATAGAAATGACTCAAATCAAATTAAATGTTCATGAATAGAGAGCTGGTTAAATCACAGTCATTCATCCAGTGGAATCCAATGTACCCCTCCCCCACAAAATGAAGCAGCAGCTTTTTAAGAGCTGTTATGAAATCAATTCCAAGCTCCATTATTAAGCGAAAGCTGAGATTTAGAACAGTGTGTTCAGAATTCAACTGTACTTAAAACAGAGGAAACACACACTTATGAAATAGTCCCAGAATAGACATGGAAGTCTAAGCTACATTTGTGACCAAATGTGGCATAATAACCATAAACATCTATGTTTTCATTGTCCTTAAATCTCACTCAAGTGGCAATGAAGAGAGGAGAGGGGAAGGAAGGGGGAGGTTGAAGAAGGGAGAGTTGAGGGGAGGGAAGAAAAGGCATTAAGTCCACCAATGAGGAAAAGGAGACTGAGACAAGTGTCTGAAATATGGAGAAATAGACTGAACATGGAGCAGAACAGTAAGTGTTTGGCAGAGCTGCTGGGTCATTTGGATAAATTTAGTCACAAAGTTCTTGGAAAAGGAAGCAAATATAGGAGACAGGCTGATCATTGAGCTTGGCTCACTGATGGACACCCACACACTCAGCAGCAAACACTGCCCAAAGATATAGTCAAAAATTAGAATGGGGGGTGGGTGAGCTCAAGAGATGCCCCAGTGATTAAGGGATTGTGTTAATCTTGGAGAAGACCCAGGTTCTGTTCCCAGTGCTCAAACAGCAACTTACAATCATAACATCAGTTGCAGGGAGTCTAGCACCCTTTTCTGTTCTCTGTGGACAAGTACACACTAAGTGCATATACATATATGTGGGCAAAACACTCACACATACATTAAAAAAACAAATCTCTTAAAAACAAAAACAAACAAACAAACAAAAAACAGTGGTAGCTCATGCCTGGTCTATAAATCGAGTTCCAGGAAAGTCAGGGCTGTTACACAGAGAAACTCTGACTTAAAAAACCAAACAAACAAACAAACAAAAAACAGTGGTAGCTCATGCCTGGTCTATAAATCGAGTTCCAGGAAAGTCAGGGCTGTTACACAGAGAAACTCTGACTTAAAAAACCAAACAAACAAACAAACAAAAAGCTAAAGAGAATCTAAAGATTAGGTGTTTTTAAAAAAAGGAAATAAAGGAAATAGCTATATGTGGTAGCATGCACATGTAATCCTAATGCTTGGGAGACAGAGGCAGAAGGATCATAAGTTCAAGGCTATACTCCACTACATAGTGAATCTGAGTCCTCTCTAGATTATATAAGACTCTGTCTCAAAAACAAAAACAAAAAACCTGCAAGGGAAAATATTAGGAGAACTAGTTAAGTGTAAATATAGCTGCACTTGTACTCAGCCCACATCTAAAGTATAGAAAATGAATAGATAGATAGCCAGGCAGTGGTGGCGCACACCTTTAATCCCAGCACTCGGGAGGCAGAGGCAGATGGATCTCTGTGAATTCGAGTTTAGCCTAGTCTACAGTGAGTTCCAAGACAGCCAGAGTTGCAGAGAGAAACCCTGTCTTGAAAATCCAAAAAAAAAAGAAAAGAAATGAGTATACAGGGATGGAGAGACAGCTCAGTGATTAAGAGCACTGGCTGCTCTTCCAGAGCACCTGGGTTCAATTCCCAGCACCCACAGGCTGTTTGCAATTATCTGTAACTTAAGTTTCAGGGGATCTGACACCCTCTTCTGGCCTTTACAGACACTGCATACAAATGGTACACAGACATACAGTAAGCAAAATACTCACACACGTAAAATAATAAAATATTAAGAAGAGTAGATAATCACCATTTTTTCTTCATCAAGAAAGATCTATACAAGCATTTTATCTAGACCTGGGGAAGTCATTATTAGAAGAAACTATTTTAAAGAAAGAGAGGTAAGGCAGGTGGTGGTGGCGCACGCCTTTAATCCCAGCACTCGGGAGGCAGAGGCAGGTGGATCTCTGTGAGTTCGAGACCAGCCTGGTCTACAAGAGCTAGTTCCAGCGCAGGCTCCAAAGCCACAGAGAAACCCTGTTTCAAA
>JAQHUG010000533.1:100712-115267 GCA_028555095.1 Dicrostonyx torquatus | reverse complement strand
AGACAGACAGACAGACAGACAGACAGACAAGACACAAAGATCCTTCTGCATCACCAATCCATATTGGCCTCTCTTGTGGTTCAAAGGAGACCACATCAGGAGGAGGAGGCTGTGCCTCAGCAAGATGTGTTGGCTGTTACATGTGGGTTCTCCTTAGGATGGAAGCTAAGGATAATTTCAACACTAAGATTCCAGGAAATTGCACAAACTGGGGAATCTGGTTATTATATCAAGGAAATGTGGGGAACTCAACTGGATAGTGGCTGTCTTTGTAATTACAACATCCAGCATGCCCATATGATGTTTAGTTACTCCAAGGCTCCAAAGTTGTACTAATTATAGACAGGTTCCAACAAATTCCTACAGATTCAGGATGAGTGAGTGTTACTCAAGCCTAAGGAAAAGCAGGGTTACACTAAGGAGCCTTGATGGCCAACCGCTGAACATCTGTATGAATATAGGGCAGCTAGTTCTTGGATTTTTCACACTTCCTTGTGTATGTGTGTGTGTGTGTGTGTGTGTGTGTGTGTGTATGTGTACATGCAAACATATCATGGACAGCATGTGGAAATCATAGACTTGTTAGAGTTATTTCCCCTATGTGGGTTCTGTAGGTTGGACTCAGATCATCAGGTTTTGCAGCAAGTGCGTTTACCCACTAAACTATCTCAGTAAGCTCCTTAATAAGGATTCAAGTAATAATTCATACACTGAGGTAACACTGAGGAATCTGCTTAAATAGTGTCCCAATTTCCACTTTGGAGAGGAAAAAGTAAAAAGATGTGAATAAACTGTGTTTACAGACAACCACACTTACTGAAATCCCTTGAATTGTAAAATTACACTATTTTTCCTTTTTTAAACTCTTAATGAATTTGTTCTTTGATAATTTTATACACATTTAACCTGCATTTTGATTATTAAACCACCTTCCCTTCTAATTTTTTGAGGCAAGACAGAGCTTCATGTAGCCCTCATATGGTGCCTAGGTAGGACTTGACCTTCTGTCCTATCCACTCTTGAGTGCTGGGAACACAGGTGTGACCTTGATCGTGAAATTGTTCTGTACACACGTGCAGGTGAGAGACAGAGATCAACACCGTCCGCTTTATTTTCTGAGACAAGATCTCACAGTAGCCTTATCAATCAACTAGACTGACTAGTGAGCCCCGGAGAGCCCCCATCTCTGCCTCTCTAGCCTAGAGAGCTCCAGAGAGCCTCCCCAGTCTCTGCCTCCCCAGGCTAGTGAGCCCCAGAGAGCCCCCATCTCTGCCTCCTGAGTCTAGTGAGCCCAGAGAGCCCCGTCTCTGCCTCCACAGGCTAGAGAGGTCCAGAGAGCCCCCTGTCTCTGCCTTCCCAGGCTAGTGAGCCCAGAGAGCCCCCGTCTCTGCCTCCCCAGGCTAGAGAGCTCCAGAGAGCCCCCTATCTCTGCCTCCCCAAGCTAGTGAGCCCCAGAACCCTCCCCGTCTCTGCCTCCCCAGCACTGGGATCATCAGTGTGCATGGTCATATCTGGTCTTCATGTGAGATCAATCTCAGGGCCTCACATTTGTGCAGTAAGTGCTTTACCAAATGAGCACTCCCCCACCCCAGGAAATATTGCTCATAAAAAACTAAGAGCAAACCACTAAGGCACAGTGAGTGTGTTACATACACTTGCATGCACCAAGCACTGCATAAGCATCCACGCTATTAGTGCACTAGACAATCATGTAAAGAAGACCCCATTATTATTTCTAATTTTTTACTGAGGGAGACAATGAAGAACAAGAGCTGAGAGCAGGCTGTCATCCTCTACACCTGGTTGCTCTGCTCCACCACAGACCACTTGGCAGCAGTGCCCAGGGTGAGATTAACTACCTGAACAGTACATGCCTCATGAGCACTCTAACCCTAAAGACAGCAAACCTCACACTCAAGTCACCTGAACCTCAAGTTCAGGAGACACTAGCCTCCCTCCAGGACAGGCACTTTCTGAAGGACTCCGAGGTTCATAAGGAGAAGGATCCTATACTCTGTATCCAAGTACACACTCACTGGGTCCAGCTGGGCTCTCTGGGGACTACTTTTTCCCACTTGGAATATTATTTAGCTTGTGAAAAAGGAAGATAGTGATGTTAATAAAATTTATAAATGCTCCAATGTGAAATGCTGCCAGCAAGTCACACAAAAGGGACATGGAAAGTGAGGGCTTCAGCTCCTCTTTAACCAGCTACTCAAACTCCTGCACCCCACAACAGCTTTACAGGCCACTGTAAGCCCTCTACCTAGTCTCCCTAAATACAATCAAAGACTGAACTGCAAAGCACACAGTCTGCCTTGTCAGGGCTACCTCCACCAAGCCAGAAGATATGGATGAGTTCAGAGAGAAGCACTAGTAGAGCAGATATCAAGACAATCATCGAGAGGGCAGAGAGACCGCCCAGAGGGCAGGCACAGTGCTCATTATGCAAGTGTGAGGACTCAGGTTTCAATTCTCAGAATTCATGTGATGCTGGCTAAGGTAGTGAACATCTGTAATCCTAGTGCTCCTGGGGTGAGATGGAACAACAGAGACCAGCTGTTATACTCTGCTGTATACCTGGGTACCCTGTCCTTTTAAGAGACAAGCTCTGCCCACCCTCAATCACCCCCATTTGCCACCTAGGCAAGGTGATCTCGCTTCTCTCATCTCTCCTCTCTCTTTCTGTCAGTCCTTCTTCTATCTCACCTTTCCCTTTCTTCCTCTTTCTTCTCTTTCTCTGTCCCTCCATCTCTCTATCTCTCCTCCATAACCCTCTTACCCAAATACCTTATACCCTTCCCAATATCCACTAAATAAACTCTATGCCCAAGCTCTCTCTCTACATGGTGTATCTGTCTGTCTCCCACCCGTCGTGGTCTCCCACCTACCAGGGGTCCCGCGCCATGAATCATAACACCAACTCAAACAAGGTAGAAATTCATGACTGACAGCTGAAGTTGACCTCTGACCTGAACATGAGCATGTTCAGGTGTACATGTGTGTGTATGCAACACACACAAAGGTGCTCACACATACCATGCACACACACATATTCTCTCTTAGTCACACACACACACACGAAGAGAGGGAGGGAGGGAAGAAAGAAAGAAGGAAGAAGGGAAAAAGGAGGGAGGGAAAGAAGGAAAGAAAGAAACTGTTAAGAACATAATGATGCTCAAGCGTGTGCTATGTATGAACAAAGAAGCCCTAATATACTGATTGAAACCAAGAGGAAAGGAAGGAAGAAGGAAGGGAGGGCACAGCTTTGAAGGTAATCACTGCTCTATACATTCAAAGCAACTTGCATTTCAGCTGTTCATGAGTGAGAAATAAAGATGTCACTCATTTAATTCTCCTGAGACTATTTTCAGGAATCATTTCTATAGTTCATTAAATTCTCTTCACATAGCTTTCACAGAGTGAAAATGCACCAAAAGAGACATTTGCTGGTAAAAGGCACAGGCAGCTCCTGATGCTGCAGGAAGCTTCAGCTGATTCACTCTTGAGTCAACTTCAGGGAAGAAGCCAGGTAAGAAATAAAACCCTTTCTACACCTCCTGCCAACCTCAAGTCAAGCAGTCATGACAGGAGCAGCCAACCTGAGCCCTGGGTTCCCAATGGCATTTCACCTCCAGCCTACAGAGAAGCTACTGAATCAGCACAGCTGACTGAGGAAGTCACTTGGCCTAAAGCTCTGGCAAGATGGGGCTCATCTTCCACTTGCTGCAGCCAGTGACAGACAGGATAGAAGGGTTTCTTAAAGTGCCTCCTTTCCTTAATTACGCCTAGAGATGTTCTAATGAGATGATTAGACAAGCACTGGTGACAGGCACTCCAGGCTAGAACTTGCTTAGAGAAAGTGATCACTGCAACAGCAGCCACCATGATGTGCAGGGCTCATAACTGCAGCAGCATCCAGAGACCAGGCAGGGCTACTTCTAGCCCCCAGCAGAACCTTCTCTAGTGAACACACACACAAGGACACAAGGTTAACCTCAGGGGTAACCACCTAGTTACTTACTATAGATTTCAATTCTGAAGTAAGTCCAACTTATAATAAGATATATACAGAACTGACAGTGTGGCTTAGAGGTAGACAGAATATTTGCTTAGCATATGTGAGGCCCTGGGTTTAACTAAAGGCACAGCAAAAGGCAAGTAGAATAAGACATCTGTAAGCAGAGGAGAAAGGAGAACCATGGGCTGGAGAGATGGCTCAGATGTTAAGAGCACTGGCTGCTCTTCCAGAGGATCTGAGTTCAATTCCCAGCAACCACATGGTGGCTCACAACCATCTGTAATGAGATCTGGTGCCCTCTTCTGGCGGGCAGGCATACATGCAGACAGAACATTGTATACATAATAAATAAATAATTTTTAAAAAAAGGAAAGGAGAACCATTAAAACTTAACTGTAGGTGCTAGAAAGAAGACTCAGCAGTTAAGAGCACTGGTTGTTCTCCCAGAGGATCCAGGTTCGATTCCCAGACCCACAGCAACAGTTGTCTGGACTCCAGTCCCAGGAGATACAATGCCCTCTTTGGCCTCCAAGGGCACTGCACATAAGTGATTCATAGCACACATTTAGGCACACATACTTTAAAATATATATGTAACTTTGTTTCTACAGACAAAAAACTTGATTCCCTCCCACAGTGATAATATGGCAGGAAACTGTAAAAGATTTAAACACTATAAAGAAGTATAAAGTAGGGGGCTGGTGAGATGGCGCAGTGGTTAAGAGCACTGACTGCTCCTCCAGAGGACCCAGGTTCAATTCCCAGCACCCACATGGCAGCTCGCAGCTGTCTATAACTCCAGCTCAAGAGAATCTGACATCATTAAAACCAATGCGCATGAAATAAAGTTAAATTAAAAAAAAAGAAGTATAAAATAAAACAAAATTTCCCAGCTTTACTGATACACACCTGTGATCTCACGGTTTGGGAGGTTAAGGCAGAAGGGTCAGAAGTCTGAGGCCAGCTTGGGCTACAAAGTGAGATCCTGACTAAAAAAACAAAAACAAAGACCCAAATTCTAATGTTTAAAACCTGAATATAAGTATATTTATTAAATAGTTGACATAAAAAAATAATTAGCCAGCCGGGCAGTGATGGCGCACACCTTTAATCCCAGCACTTGAGAGGCAGAGGCAGGCAGATCTCTGAATTCGAGGACAGCCTGGTCTAGAGAGTGAGTTTCGCATTGCCAGGGCTACACAGAGAAACCCTGTCTCCTCAACAGAGGAATCTAAAATGGCTGAAAGACACTTAAGGAAATGCTCAACATCCTTAGTCATCAGAGAAATGCAAATCAAAACAACTCTGAGATTCCATCTTACACCTGTAAGAAAGGCCAAGATCAAAAACACTGAGGAGAACCTATACTGGAGAGGTTGTGGGGAAAAGGGAACAACAGTTTTGAATTGCTGGTGGGAATGCAAGCTGGTACACATGTCAGTGTGGCAATTTCTTAGAAAATTAGGAAACAACCTTCCTCAAGACCCAATAATACCACTTTTGGGTATATATCCAAAGGATGCTCAATCGTGCCACAAGGACATGTGCTCAACTATGTTCATAGCAGCTTTGTTTGTCATAGCGAGAACCTGGAAATAACCTAAATGCCCTTCAACTGAAGAATTGATAAAGAAATTGTGCTACATTTACACAATGGTGTACGACACACCAGAAAAAAATAACAACAGCTTGAATTTTGCAGGAAAATGGATGGAACTAGAAAACATTATTTTGAGTGAGGTAACCCAGACACAGAAAGACAATTATCACATGTACTCACTCATAGGTGTTTTTTAAACATAAAGCAAAGAAAGCCAGCCTACAAACCACAATCCCAGAGAACTTAGACAACAATGTGGACACTAAGAGAGACTTACATCGATCTAATCTACATGGGAAGTAAAAAGTAGGAAAAAACAAGATCTCCTGAGTAAACTGGGAGCATGAAGACCTTGGGGGAGGGTTGAAGGGGAGAGGGGAGAGGCAGGGAGGGGAGCACAGAATGATGTAGAGTTCAATAAATATCAATTATGTGTGTATGTGTGTGTGTATATAACAGGAAAAAAAGAAACCCTGTCTCAAAAACAAGCAAACAAACAAAAAATTCTTTAAAATTTTAGTTTAAGGGTATGATGTTGTTTTTAACTAAATCTATTAATCTACTTAATCAGTACTTGGGAGCCAGATGCTGGGGTGAAAACCTGCTAGCTCAGAGAGGCACAGAAAGCACCCTGAAGCTTCCTCCTCCACCAGCATCCTAGAAAGGGAGAGCTCTCTTCTATGCCATCTCAAACAAAACGCTTCCAACTCAATGTCCCTCCCTTCTACTTCCTGTGGATCTCTTTATCCATCCTTCTGATTCCCTCTTACTCTCCATGGTTACTTCCTGTTAACTGGTTGCTTGCTCTACCTCTTGACCTATGGAATGTTGTTTTTATTTAATCCTATTTACAATAAACAGAAAACTCTTGGATTAAAGGCGTGTGCTAAGACTGAGCCACATCAGAACTAGAAACAAGTTTTTCCAGTAAATAACACAATTTGGGGGTTCATAGCGTGATCAAATATCCTGCAATAGTATGGCGAGATGTCTGCAAGGTTAAGAGTATTTGCTGCTGGGCTGGAGAGATGGCTCAGTGGTTAAGAGCATTGTCTGCTCTTCCAAAGGTCCTGAGTTCAATTCCCAGCAACCACATGGTGGCTCACAACCATCTGTAATGAGATCTGGGGCCCTCTTCTGGCCTGCAGACATACACACAGACAGAATATTGTATACATAATAAATAAATTTAAAAAAAAAAAGAGTATTTGCTGCTCTTATAGAGAACACAGGTTTGATTCCCAGCACACACATCAGGCAGCTCACAACCATCTGTATCTCCAGTTTCAAAGGATCCAATGCCCTCTTCTGGCCCCTAAAGGCACGAGGCATATACATGGTACATAATACACATACATGCAGTCATTCATACATATACATAAAATTAAAAATAAATAAAATTTAAAGCCCAAAGTGGTGACCAGTGCCTTTAATCCCAGCATTCAGGAGGCAGAGGCAGGAGGATCTATGTGAATTCGAAGCCAGTCTGGCCTACATAGTGAGTTCCAAGACAAACAAAGTGATTACACAGAGAAACCTTGTCTCAAAAAAACAAAAATAAATAAATAAATTCTTAAAAATTGGTTGCATTAAAAAGAGAATGGAAGGGGCTGGGGAGATGGCTCAGGGCTTATGAGCACTTGTTATTCTTTAGGATGACCCCAGTTCAATTCCCAGCACCAACACCATGGCTTGCAACAGTCTATAACTTGACCTCCAGAAGATCCGATGCCCTTTTTTGACTTCTATAGGCACCAGGCACACATGTGACACAAAGACACATACACACACACACAAACAAAACACTCATGTAAAATAAGCAGATATTAAAACAACAAAACCCAGATGATCCAGGTCTGGTCGTGGAAGCCTGTAGCCACTGCAACTTGAGAGGCTGTACATGGCAGTCGGACCACAAGTACAAGGCCTGCCTGCACCATAAAGCCAGCCTGGGCGGCTTAGTGAGACCACATCTCATAATAAAGGAAAAAAAGAGGGCTGGGGAGATGGCTCACGTGGAAGATGGCCTCCATAAACACGTTCACACATACATGCACACACATGCGCACATGTGTACCACCACAAGTCCACATCCATATGCACAAGCATGCAGACCATACACCCACAAAGTTAAAAAGGGCCAGAGCTATAACTCCATAGCTGAGAGCTTGCCTAACATCTGTGAGGCTCTAGGCTTAACGCCCAGTACTGCACCAACAATAAAGGAGGTAAACGGTTAATTTTTTTTAAAAAAATAGTAATGTGTATATGCAGACGTAATCTGAAGCTATGGCATAAATCATATTTGGGAGACAGTGTTAACATAAGGCGGGGGCAGGTCTCGTTCACATATCCAAAGAATACTACTGGGCACTGTTATTTCGTGATACAAATATAGTCAGCAGTGCTTCTCTAGAGACAGATTAGTTGATGATCACAAGACACTGTGGGTTATAATGTATGTTTTGTGCGTCATAAGGATTCAAGGAGGGGGAGGAAAAGAGAAGGATAGAAAAGATGTAAAATGAAGGCTGGGCTTCTTGAAGACGGACAGATGAATTGTTACAGAGAGCACTACCAGCCGGGGATGTAGCACAGTTGGCAAGTGCTGGCATGAAGCCCTGAGTTCCAGCCCCAGCACTGCTTAAAATTGGGCCAGGTGGTACAGTTTGTAATCCCAGCACCCAGAAGGTGGAGGCAGGAGAATCAGAAGTTCAAAGTTATCCTTGGCTTTGATGGAGATGGAGGTAGCCTAGGCTTGTCTCAAAACAAACAAACAAAAAATTAATTAAACTAAACAGAAAGGGGGCTGGTAACATGCTACTCGGTGGCAGAATGCTTGCCTAGCATATATGCACAAGGCCCTAGGTTTCAAGTATTTGGCTACATAGTGAGTTTTGAGGCCAGCCTGGGACAGATGGTCTCAAACAAAACAAGCAAAACCCCAACCAAGCAACTAAACAAACACAAAACACTCCACAAAACAAACAAACCCACCCATTAAGTTCTCAACTAAGTGTAACCCTCCTAAAAAAAAATACACAAATGAACAAATAATATACAAAACAGTGTACTCCTCCAAAGTTCTTTACAAAGCTTTCACAGCTGTAGGACCAGAGGTCCCATTTAGACCGTCAGGGCAAATTCTCCAAAGAGAAACAACTTACTAATGAGTACAAATATCAAGACTGCATTTCAAAATGTTCTAATTCATTTTCTTTCTTTCTTTCTTCTTCTTCTTCTTCTTCTTCTTCTTCTTCTTCTTCTTCTTCTTCTTCTTTTTTTTTGGTTTTTTGGGACAGAGTTTCTCTGTAGTTTTTGGAGTCTGTCCTGGAACTTGCTCTAGAGACCAGGCTGGCCTCGAACTCACAAAGATCCTCCTCCCTCTGCCTCTCGAGTGCTGGGATTAAAGGCGTGCGCCGCGACCGCCCGGCTCATTTTCTTTTCTTTCTTTTTTTAAATAGTTATCTTTTACTGTTTCATTAATGTCACAAGAGAAACTGGACGGCTAGTGATGGAAGTCAGAGAGGAGACATAAAGACAAAGAAATCCCTTTGGCTCCTACTTCCCTAGGTAGAAGAGACCTTGAGTTCTGGAGTTTTACTTGGGTTAGTAGTTTCTGAATTGAGTGGACTTTCTAGGTAGGCGGTCTCTGCACAGGGCTTTCCTGTGATTGGGTGGATAACTCGGCCAACTTTGAAAATGACCTCAGCCAGTTCCTGTTTCACATGCTTTGATCTAGTGAAGGGCAGAGCTCTGAGGAGCACAACGTCCCCGACGGAGCACTGCTGATGGGCGTCGTGAGCAAAGTAGGTTTTCCGCTTGTTGAAGTGCTTTAGCAAGTAGGGATCCAAAACAAGTCTGGTCGCTCTGACTTTAGCAGTTTTTACCATGGTTGTGCCAATCACCTTCCCCACAACCCATCTGGCATGGAAAGATGTACGGATTACTGACATTATGGATCTCTGAGCACCTTCTGGATTCTACTACTTGGACCCAGGCAGGCGAAGCATGGGGCGCAGCATGATGCCATCACACGGCGTGCTAGCCCCTCCCCGGACTCTAATTCATTTTCTTACCAAGGGAGTCTGTGTCATTATACTTAACCAGAACCAGAAATCCCACTGAAAAGTTGTCTGTGTTGGTGCACACCTTTAATCCCAGCACTTGGCAGGCAGATCTCTGTGAGTTCGAGGCCAACCTAGTCTACAAAACGAGTTCCAGGACAGTCAGGGCTGTTACACAGAGAAACCCTGTCTCAAAAAGCAAGCAAATAACAACAAAAAAAAAATGTCCATTTACAGTTTTTACCTACTAGATATTTTTCTTATTGATATCTAGGAACTTTTTACGTGATAAAGATATTAACTGCTTACCTGCCTTTTGCTAAAAGAAGCAGGTTCAGGGCTGGAGAGATGGCTCGGGGGTTAAGAGTACTGGCTGAGATCCTGAGTTCAATTCCTAGCAACCACATGGTGGCTCACAACCATCTGTAATGAGATCTGGTGCCCTCTTCTGGCACGTAGGTGTATATGCAGAGCAGAAATCATAAACGCATAAAGTTAACTTATCCAAAGAAGGAAATAAAATTAAAAAAAAAAAGAAGCAGGTTCAGTGTGATATAATTCACGTACCAGAGAATGTGTCATTCTAAAGTGCAGAACTAAGGGGTTTCAGAAGACTCCAAGAGTCGTGCAACCATTAGCACTCTTAGTTTTGGAACATTTTCATCGCTCCAAACGGAAGCTGCCCACTCATTAGTCACTTTTCCTTTTAATCCCAAGCCCTGGGCAACTACAGATCCATCTCCTGTATAAATAGACTTATGTTTGCCATTTTCCTAGGAAATCTGTTGTTGAGTACACTTTGCATTTTAATTAAAGCTAAGGAGATCAAGTCTTTTCAGTTTTCTTCCTGATTTCTCTGCCTGGAGATACTGGTTCTATGCTCATTCACTGTATTTTTTTTTTAACCTCCCAGTTCAATCTCTTCCTGGCTGTGTCTGCTGCAAAACTTGCCCATCTGAATTTTTAGTTATTCTACTTTTTATTTTTAGCTGTTCCTTTTTTAAAAAATCAGTTTGATTTTTTTTGTGTGTTTTGTTTCTTACTTATTAAAGTTATTGTCAAGTTTATTCTGTATTTCTTTTTTTAAAATTCTTTTCTTTATTGATATTTATTAGCTCTACATTTTTCTCTGTTCCCCTCCCGGCCTCTCCCTTACCTCCTTCAACCCTCCCCCAATGTCCCTATGTTCCCAATTTACTCAGGAGATCTTGTCTTTTTATACTTTCTCATGTATATTAGGTCTATGTAAGTCTCTCTTAATGTCTGTATTGTTGTCTAAATTCTCTGTGATTATGGTTTGTAGGCTGGCTTTCTTTGCTTTATGTTTAAAAACCACCTATGAGTGAGTACACGTGACAATTGTCTTTCTGTGTCTGGGTTACCTCACTCAAAATAATGTGTTCTAGTTCCATCCATTTTCCTGCAAAATTCAAGCTGTCGGTATTTTTTTCTGCTGTGTTGTACTCCATTGTGTAAATGTACCACATTTTCTTTATCCATTCTTTGGTCGAGGGGCATTTAGGTTGTTTCCAGGTTCTGGCTATTTTTTTATAAATACACTAAGCAGAGTTACTTCTTAATGTGTGAGCAACAAATCTAATATCTGAAGTCTTATGGGACCTTGTTTTCTGTGTTTGGCTATGTGTGCTAATTACTGGCTTCAAGAATTAGTATGGAGAAATGTGATGTTACTGTAATGATCAGCAAAAGAGCTTTTGTTTTGGGGAATGAAATTATTTCTTTTTTTAAAAATATTTTATGGTTTATTTAACTTTATCTTATGTGCATTGGTGTGAAGGTGTCAGATCCTAGATCTTCAGACAGTTGTGAGCTGCCATGTGGGTGCTGGGAGTTGAACCCAGGTCGTCTAGAAGAGCAGTCAGTGCTCTTAACCGCTTAGCCATCTCTCTAGCTCCGGGAAATGCAAGTTTTACTAGTGGTTGTGACAGCTATATGATATGATAAGATAATTAGTATCAATAAATTGTTTAAAATGCTCAAATGTCAAATTTTATGTTACGGTTCACATATGCATAAAACCACAATACTTTTTTTAAAACAGTGTCTTGCTATACAGCCCAGGCTAGCCTTCAACTCTTGCTCCTCCTCTCTCTACATCCCAGAAATTCGGGGATGCAGCACAGTTCAGGGCACTGCACAATACTGCTAACTGACCTGAGGGTCTAAATTGAGGAGTAGAAGGTGTTTGTTGCTTAATCTCACTTGGTATTTGCTCCAAATTTTCATTTCTGCAACTTGTCCATAGCTCAGTTTCAGGCAAATGTCCTCAGGGCAAATGCAGGATCTCTGGCTGAGTTCACACCTTAGGAGTTCTGGCTTTCTCTTCAAGTGTTACTCTGCCCATTCTATGCCCTTTCAATTCTTCAATGGTTTTAAGTTCTTTTGAATGTCTATGACAGTTGTATTAAACAGAATAATCTCATTCATGGAAAGCAGATAGCTACTTTCCCCTAGATTGTAATTAGTTTGAATTTGAGATGTTCGATTTAGGCAGAGTTTCACTATGTAGAACAGAGTCAACTAGAATTCTCCATCATCTTGCCTGGGATTATGGGTATTTACCACCATGCCTGACTAAAATACTTGTTTTAATTACCCAACAAATATAGTATAGATAAGATCTCTTTATTGTCAGTAATAGCATATCAGAGTTTTTTAAGTTCTGCCATTCTAAATCATCTTCAATCCTGGCTTCTTTTCACACCGTTGTTTTGTAAATTGAGCTTATTTTCATTTTTTCACATACAGTTTTTGACCCACTGACCTAACTACTCTTCTCAGCAGACTAATAAGCATCACACAGAATGGCTTCTAATGCAGACTGCTGGCGAGAGCAGACGCCACTGGGCCACAACAGAGTGGCACAGTTCAGAATGGAGCAGGAGCTGTCATGTTCCTGGTGGGTCCCCTGTTATGAAGAGCATCTGGAGAGACACATGCTGTATGAGATGCTGCTGATTTAACCATTTAACTGCTGAACTGCCAGACAAGAATAATGGACGCCTTCAGTTCTATCTAATTAGAATTCTCTGACTTAATAACTTTGCAAAATGAATCATTTCATAGACTAAATATAGAAAAGTTATTATTATGGTCTGGTTTCTAAGCAGCCATTTCATTAAGAAAAGCACTACTTGGGAGGGAAAACACATCTGTTTGTCAGTAAGGTTTCTGCTGTCTTGTATAATTTTATGGTGAAGAAGCCATGGTCACTCTGTACTCTGGTAATCCCTGGTTGTGAAAAGGTCACCAGGGAGTGCTACAACAATGCCATCTGTTTCAATCTGTACTCATCCCCAAACCTTGTCATCATGAAGCAATTCAGTTTCCTGCAGCAGCCATATAATTTAAAAAAAATACTCTTGATTATAAAAGCAAGACATGTTCATACTAGAAAACGTGAAAAGCCAGAAGTGGAAAGGTACAAAGAAGAAAAAAGTCACCTGACTGCTTGATGCTTTCAGGCTCATTGGAAAATGAGGCCCACTGTTAAGAATAGTTCTGTTAAACTATGGGCCTAAAATAATTCCATAGGATTCTGTTGTTTTCCTGGGAGATCAGACGGTTTTCATAATAGTGTGGGCTGTGTTGGACAACTGAATTCAGAGATCTGTACAGACAGCATGCAGTCTTGCTACCTT
This sequence comes from Dicrostonyx torquatus, assembly GCA_028555095.1. Lineage (NCBI taxonomy): Eukaryota > Metazoa > Chordata > Mammalia > Rodentia > Cricetidae > Dicrostonyx > Dicrostonyx torquatus. The sequence goes on along the minus strand of JAQHUG010000533.1, from coordinate 101,917 downwards.
TCATAAAACAGATTAAATACAGACAAGAGCATGTCTGTCAGCAGTGAGGAGAAAGTTCTCTCTCTCTCTCTCTCTCTCTGTGTGTGTGTGTGTGTGTGTGTGTGTGTGTGTGTGTGTGTGTGTGTGTGTGTGTGTGTGTTGGGGTGTGGACAATATGACACATGGCTTGTAGTATACAGTGTTCTGCTTGAGCACAGATGACCTAAGACAAGGACTTTTTCAAATTCTTTGTTCTTTAAGGCAGCAGACCCTTGTTTTACATGAAATCTTTATGAACATGATGAGAGAGAGCAGGCCCTCTGGCTAGAAATAGGTCGCTGTGCGCTGAGTCCACCCATCTACCGACTGTTGCCCTCACATAGACCTGGCTACAGTTGGCCTTGCTGTCCCTCCAGTTCGAGACACTCCTCTTCCTGGCTTCAAGAGGTGAACTCCTAACCCCCCAGCTCTGGAGAATGGTTTCCATCTCCCTCCCTGCTCTGTGCAGTGGGACAGCCTTCAGAGTACCTGCTCTTTAGAGCACCTGTAACATGACTTTACATCTGTGTGATTACACCAGCCCTCCTCTGACTGTATGCTCCACGAAGGCAGGACATTACTATGTTTCTCGGAAGTATACCTACCACGCTTATCAAACATAACAGAGTTTAATAAACAAATGCTAAAGGAGCAAATTAACATTTAATTATTAAGAGAAAAAAGGAGCAAAAATAATAATTTACAATTCTCTTTCCCCCTGGTTCAGCTCTGACTATTGGCAGGATCCAAACAGGAGCCTGTCAATCTCTTCTATGAATTTTGTTTATAAAGACTTATTTCAGGTTAACTCTTTGGTTAAGTGAGTTTGATCCACTTGCAGAGGACACAGGTTCAGTTCCCAGCACTCACATGGCAGCTCACAACCACCTATAACTCCAGCTCTGGGGGATCCAACACTGGTAGTCTCCTTAGACACCTGGATACACACATGCATAATATATATATATATATATATATACACACATTTTGAAGTTTTTATTATATATGTTTAACATATGAGATTAAATAGATCTTTTTAAAAGCACCAAGTCAGCCGGGCGGTGGTGGCGCATGCCTTTAATCCCAGCACTCGGGAGGCAGAGGCAGGTGGATCTCTGTGAGTTCGAGACCAGCCTGGTCTACAAGAGCTAGTTCCAGTGCAGGCTCCAAAGCCACAGAGAAACCCT
>JAQHUG010000533.1:49470-60786 GCA_028555095.1 Dicrostonyx torquatus | reverse complement strand
GGCAAAGAAGTGATCTTGTAGTTGAGATCTGTGGATGTGCCTGGTCTCAGCATATTTTTATGGAGTTGTTTCAACCTGAATCACAATTTAAGAATCATTTGCTCTGCAGATGTCTCACTTTAAATAAATGTGTATTGTAACCATTAAAAAAAAAAAAGAACCATTTCTACTCAGCTGGTTGCAACGATCCAGCTCAGTAGCATGCAAGAATGCAGTCTCTTAAAGGACAGACTGGGAGGCTTGCTCATTCCCCTGCACTGGCACTGGACTCCTTGCTGGTCCTGACACACTTGGGGCATACTTCTTTATCTGGACATCTCAGTAGCTCCCAACTTCCCTGGCTATAGGTTTTTTTCTCAGAAGTCATCTCTCATTGTGGCTCTCCATGGCCACCTACTTAGCAGCCCTTTTCCTTGCTCTATTTTCTCCAGAAATGATCCCCATCTGACACATTTCATAAGGAAATTATCACCAGATGATATTCTTTGCTTTCTTTTTTATGTAATGATTTATTTATTTTATTTCATGTGCATTGGTGTTTTGCCTGCATTTATGTTTGTATGAGGGTGTCAGATCCCCTGGAACTGGAGTTACAAACAGCTGGGAGCTGCCCATTGTGGGTGCTGGGAATTAAACCCAGGTCCTCTGAAAGAGCAGCCAGTGCTCTCAAATTGCTAAGCCATCTCCCCAGCTCCACTCTTTGCTTTCTTATTTATTATTTCCACTCATGTGAATGTCAGCCCCATGAATGCAGATACATGTCTGTTTTGTTTAGCATTGTGTCTTCAGTACCTAGAAGAGTTAGATAGCACATAGCTCAATATGTGGTCACAGAATGAAAGAACCTGAGAGTTGGTGGAGAACCCCATTAGTAGACAGACCCATTGCATGCCTCATTTCTCTACATACCATAACACAGATAATATGCCATTCCAATACATTCTACTGAATATTTACTTTTTTGTTTATAGGTACTTTGGTATGCATTTGTAACAGGTAAGGAGATTTGGTTTTGACATTACTACCATGCTATTATACCTAATTCTTTAATATCTCCTAGTGCCTGGTCTACAACTGTTATAAAAATATCTCATGTGATTCCTTTCTTTTTTGGACAAGGTCTCACTGTATAGCCCTGACTCTCTTGTAACACTCTAATTCTCTATGTATGCCAGGATGGGCTCAAACTCAGAGATACACCTGCCCTTTCCTCCTGAGTGTTGTCATTAAAGGTGTATACTGTCATGCCTAGCCACAATTTGCCTATAATTTCTTAAAATTTATGTGTGTATGTATTTGTCTGCATACAGGCTAAGGGCAGAGAAGGACTTTAGATATTTTCCTCTATTGCTTTCGACTTAATGAGATTAGGGTATCTCAATTGGAAGACTGGCTGGCTAGTAAGAGCCAGAGATCTGCTTGTCTTCACCATCCTCCCTCAACCTCACAAGTGTTGGGGTTACAGATGTTCTTTTCTAAGTCCAGCTTCTTACATGGATGTTGGGAATCCAAACTCAAACATGATGCTTGCATGATAAGCACTTTATTGACTGACCCATCTCTCCACTCCCCCAGTTATTTATCTAAACCCAGTACTGGTTCCCTTATTTGTTTGTTTATTTACTTAGCTTTTTTGAGTCAGGTTTGCTACATAACTCTGGCTGTACTGGAATTCACTATATAAATCAAGCAGGCCTTGAACTCACAGAGATCTGCCTACCTCTGCTTACCGAGTGCTGGGATTAAAGGCATGCACTACCATACCCAGCTTGATTCTTTTTTTCTCATTTTTAATGCCATTTATTTGATGCACTGTAGATTTTCACATTCTGGATCTGGCAAATTGCATCCTCGGGGCTTTGCTTACCATAGTATTCTAGCGTCTACATTTTCTTAATTAGATATAGGTTGAAGGTTTTGTGCTAAGGTCAGAATCTTTTCCAAGAGCTCTATACTTCCTACAGCACTATATGTGGGGGCACACAACACATGTCTGTTCTTCAGTGGTGACATAAGACCAATCTGTCCATGCCAAAATATTTAGCACAGTCGGTATGCACCGCTATCTGCATTAACCCTGAAATGTACATGAAAAAAAAGATGCAGAGGAATGAAATCATGAGTAAAGATGCGATGAAGTATAATAAAATTTTGATGGCAACATCTATATAGAAAGTGGATACAAGATATTCACTACAAAATTCTTTCAATAAATAAATATTTTCCATTAATATGTATAATTAATATGTTTTACATACACACACACAAAGTCAGGTGTGCGGGTACACAAATGCAATCCCAGCAATGGAGAGGCAGAGGCAGGAGGATCTGTGAGTTCTAGGCCAGCCTGGTCTAAATAACAAGTTCCAGGTCAGCCAAGGCTACATAGAGAGACACTGTCTCAGAAACCAAACCAAGCGGTGGTGGCAAACGCCTTTAATCCCAGCACTTAGGAGGCAGAGGCAGGTGAATCTCTATGAATCAGAGGCCAGCTTAATCTTCCAAGACAGACATGGCTATACAGAGAAACCCTGTTTCAGAAAGATAAAATATCAATCAATCAATCAATCAATCAATCAAAACAACAACAACAACCCGCCAAGGGGCTAGAGAGATGGCTGAGTGGTGAAGAGCACCTGCTCATCTTCCAGGTCCCACGTCGGTTTCCAGTGTTCATGGCAGCTGACTCACAACTGCCTGTAACTCCAGATCCAGGGAAACTAACTCCTGTCTTCTGCAGGCACCTGTGCTCAGGTACACACATAAGTACACATGAGCACATAATGTGTGTGCATATGCACGCACACACACACACACACACACTTAAAAAATAAAAATAAATGCTTAAAAACAAAAATAAATAGAATTACTGAAAAATATTTCAAACTTGAACATTTTTATAATATGAGGGAAACAGTTTCCCTGGTATTCTGGGACTAACACATAAAGTTTCTATCCACAGCCTTTCTAACCATTCTGGCAGACAATGGTGATCATTACCTAAATCTATGATTTCATAAAGGTTTGCAAAATGTAATTCTCTAGTTCTTTTTGAATAGTTTTGGCTGTGATCATCCTATAGGACAAGCAGTCTACTAGTGACTAATCCACACCGCCGGCCCTGTGATTTCCCTAAGGAGAAAAACATCCCTTTGTTGCTTATCTGACTGAGCTGGGATCTGATTGCTATAGGAAAGGCAAGACAAACGCTTTCTCCATTCCCTTTGATTATCAATTTATAAAATACAGACCAAATGCCCTAACAATCTCTAAAGAATCCTGGGAGATTTTTAAAATCATTTTCTGTCTTTGATGTGTCTACTGTAGCCATTGCTCCTCTGAATGCTGTAGTTGTTCTGTGTGTTGCAACAAGAGTCCCTTCAAGGTGGCTCCTGGCTGCTACTGCCACGACCCCATTAAATTCAGATAGCGTCCTTGTGCCTGGGCTCATGAAACTGCCTTGAAGCTTCTAATATACAATCTTCGCCCTAGACCTCAAATCAACCTTTATCCCAGAAAGCTCTGAGCACTTTGAGTAGAAACGGTACTTATAGACTCCACTCTGGAGCTAGGGCACTACTGCTGCTGACTGCCATTGTTCCTGGCACTGAGAGTAGACACTAGAAAAATATCCATTATCTAAAAAGAAAAACATTAATCATGCATTTACACTAAGATATCCAACTGAAATTCAAGAGTATAGGGCTTTTATGATGGCTCTTTGGTTTTTTATGTTTCTCTTATTAAAAAAATCTTCATTCCTAATAATATCAACCAAACAATTTATAACACATTTTCTTTGTGTGTGCACGCATGTGAGTGTGGGCATGTGTGTGCTTCAAAATAGTATCTAATATTATTACTAGCAGTGAAATTACAAAGCACAGTTTGGTACTTCCTGGCGGTACTTTTTGTTCTGGAACATTTTAACTAACCTGTCTGAAGGGTGAGTTAATGGGCCACCTCACCTGCTGTACCAGTCCAACATTAGGAAGGAAGGAGGCTAGTGCAGAAGCTCAGTCCCATCAGCTTTCAGACCACTCCCCCTTCCACCCAGCACCCTAAGACAGAAACAGACCTGGAAGAGGAAGTCTTCAGGAACCAGATAAAGACAAGAGGAACAAATCACCCTGCCAAGTAACACAGGGTCAGTGAACTAAGGAGTGAAGGGCTTGGACAGAAATCAGGAACACAATCCCATTAACAGGCAAGCTTAGTCAGAGCTGACAGGCAGCAGCTAACGTTCTCAGCAGGAGCTCCAGCGAAATGCTGCTTAGCAACACAGACAGCAGATGACAATGACAACCATACAAAGAGCTGGAGGATCAGATTAAGTGTGACAATCATACCGTCTTACAAATGACTCTTCCCCAGCCAGGCACAGCTAATTCTGGTTAAGTGGTAAATACGGTCCCTGCATTGCCTATGCATTATTACTTTTATCTCCTATTTTAAAAAAAGGGTAGTAAAAATGTCAAAGTCAGTATTCAGGAACTGGCCCACACAGGAACACTAACCTGAAACCATTGTTTTTAGAATATCTTAAAATTGCACAGGATGCTGTGGAGAAGAACTGTGAATCTGAGGATGTATAAAATTTAAAGTGATCATATTAACATTTTTTGTTTGTTTGTTTAATTAGTTGGTTGGTATTTGGTTGTTTTTTTTTTTTTTAATACAGAGTTTCTGGCTGTTCCTGGCTGAACTTGCTCTGTAGACCAGGCTGACTTGAACTCAGAGAGCTACCAGCCTCTGCCTCTGGAGTGCTGGGTTAAAGGTGTGTGCCACCACACCAAGACTAACACTTTTTTTTTTTCCAAATTTGAATTCCAATCATTCTCTACTTGTGTGTGGCATATGCATACATGCCTAAATGTATGAGGGGGCCAGGGGAGAGTGTTAGGTGTCCTATTCTACCCTAGGTGTCCTCTCTACCCTAATTCATTTGCTATAGTCTCTTGCTGAGCCTGAACCTATGCTGGTGGTCTCTTCCCTGAACAGAGCTGGGGTCACAGGCACATGTATGATCACACCCAGCTTTTTACATGGATAATGGGTATCCAGATACAAGTTCTCATGTTTGTACTATAAGTGCTCTCACCCTCTAAACCAGTGGTTCTCAACATGTGGGTCCCAAACCCTTTGAGGGAAGGGGTCAACCAACCTTTTCACAGGGGTCACCTAGGACCATCAGAAAACACAGATATTTACATTACAATTAGTAACAGTAGCAAAATTAGAGTTATGAAGTAGCAACAAATGTAATTCTTTGGTTGGGGGTCACCACAATATGAGGAACAGTATTACAGGGCTGCAGCATTAGGAAGGTCAAGAACTACTGCTCTGAGCCATCACTACAGCCCTTCATTTACAACCTTCGGCCCATGTGAAACCTTAAAAAAAATAAAGACTTTCAGGCTCTCACTTGGGCATATTAAATCAAACCTCTAGAAAGGAACCAGGTAGCAGTCTATTTTATAAAGGCTAGGTGATTTTATTTGCACTCAAAGTTGACTATCCCTACAGTAGAACAAATATGTAAAGCAGTTCTAGAAGTTTTGTGTATGTGAGACTCACATCAGGAGCTTGTCAAGCACATGGTGTAGTATGAAAGACTCAGATTCAGCTGGACAGATGTGAGCTTAATTTTAATTAATAGCCTTCATGTTTAGCCAGAACTACAAGAAACATGGAAAGGGTGTCACCAACTTCCAATCTAAACAACTGTTTTTGAGACAGGGTCTCAGCACATAGCCCTGGCTGGCCTGGAACTCACTCTGTAGACAATGCTGGCCTCGAGTTTTACCTACCTCTGCCTTGAGTGCTGGAATTAAAGGTGTGCACCACCATCCCTGGCTAAGCAACATTTATTTTTTGAAAAAATGCAAAGAAACCAAAATATCAGCAGATTGGACCCAGAAAGTGACAGCTACTAACCTGAGATATGTGCGTGAATATCTGCTCAGACATCCTCTCGCACAGGACAGCCAACAACTGTAGCACCAGCAGCTTCCGCTCCTGCTCTTCTATAAGTAGAGCCTGGTGTTGCTCCAATTCCAGCAGGCTTGTATAACAGGAGGGCGTGGGTTTGAACTCTGCTTCATTTTCCACTACCAGATGAGACAACTCCTAGCAGGGGATGAAAGAGTGACAGAAAAGCCACTGGCACTAAGGACTTGGCAAACATATGGAGGGATTCGCATCCAAGGAAGCAATCTGTATTTGTTACACATGCCTGTACTCTCCATCACTTGGGAGGCTGAGGGAAAAGGATTGCAGGTTTAAGGCCCATCAAAGCTACAGAGGAGTCCAAGACTACCCTGGACAACTCAGTGAGACCTGCCTTAAAATTAAAAAGTAAAAAGAACCAGGGGTATAACTTCATGAGAGTTGTTCTTGTCTAGTACAAGCACTGGGTTCAAATCCCAGTACTGAAAGAAAACATAAGCCGTAGAGTAATATGCATTTTATGATACCGTGTATATGAACTTCACACACGCACACAAATACAGAGCACTGGTTTAAGAGAAAAAAATCAACTCATGAAAGGTGTCCTCTGGCCTCTACACAGCGACTCACACATGCCGACATACACATACAAAAACATAAATTTTACACAAATAAATAAATGTAAAAAAAGAGCTTGTTTGATAAACTTTTTATAATATTTTCATGATTTCTATCACTAGCCTTCCATGAACTAAGTCCTCAGGTGATATATCTTAGCCAAAGTCCTTTCAAAGACCATTAGATAGCTTTCCTTTAAGATAAGCCAGAAATAAACGTCTGTTCACGGGGAATTCATTGCTGTGGGTTTGGTAAGCTTTCGACTGCCCTTCTCCATTGTGAATTCCCATAGAAAGGGAAAATCTTAAGTTCCTTAACAATTAGTGCTTGCTGGAGCAGCTGACAGCTGAGAGTAGCAATGTTCAACTGCACCGAGGTAATTTCCCTCCCTGGGGGACATTTTGAAATGTCTACAGGACATTTTTGGTTGTCATAATTAGGGGTTAATGCAGGCATTTAGTGGATAGAGGTCACAGATGCTGCTAAGAATCCTACAAAGAACAAGACAACAACACCAAATAAGATATTTATCTAGACCAAGTGTCAGTTTTGCCAAGATGAAGGTTCCCTGGTTCCAAGCAGGGTTTCCCAAACATTTCCACTCTCAGCCTCCTTTCCCTGAGGGATTTACTACAACTCCGTGTGTGGTTGTGTGTAGAATATGTATACTAGTCAAGCATACAGTGATAACAAATTATAAAGAGATTTAGAAATTTACTTTAAAACAATTCTTTGTCATACATCTGTTTTTACCATTTATTAAAGATGAACTAATTTACATACTAATAAAATGGGTTTGCTTGATTAATTTTACATGAAGAATTCAATCTTAAATATTTGATATGGCAAGATGCACAGTATCTTCAATGTTTCTCAGAGTAGATCAACATTTTGATTTTATAAACATCAATACAGCAAACTCAAGTTTGCTTAAATATATAATACAAAATTGGAATAATCAGTTGAGGGCCATTTCAGAATGTATTTAAAATTCTGCAATTAAAAAAAAATTATTATGTATGTGTCTGTGTGTGCGTTTGTTCATGTTAGTGCAGATACCTACCCAAGGTGGCATTAGATCTTGTAGCACTTGAGCAGCAGGAGAGGCCTGACGTGGGTGCTGAGATCCAAACTCAAGCCTTCTGGAAGAGTAGCAAGCACTCTTAGCTCCTGAGGCTCTCTCCAGCCCCTCAACCAACAATATATTATTACTATTATTTTCTTTTTTAGGTTATTCGAGACAAGGTTTCTCTGTAACTATGGAGCCTTCCTGGAACTTGCTCTGTAGACCACGCTGGCCTCGAACTCATAAAGATTGGGATTAAAGGCATGTGCCACCACCACCCGACAATCAACAATTTTTAAAATCAAAAAATCCTAATACAATGAAATTAAAAGATAAATTAATTAATATTTACCTGCTGAGGAATGGTCATTGGAAAAATATTAAAAGTCTTTGTTTTCCACAGTTAAACCACTGTTTCTATAAAAGCAGAAAGCGCGGTAATTGATAATACACAACAACCTCAAATCTGAGTAGAGATGTCTCAGGCTGTGCTTGTTGGCACTGAGTTGCTGACATGATGGCCTGCACTGTGCAAAGTGCAGGGCATGTGATCTGTGTTCGGAACCAAGGCCTCAGTGACACTGTGTGGTGCAAGAGCTGTTAGAAATGCCCTGAGCTCATTCCCCACCAGACTTTGAATTAAGTTTTGGTTATTTTGTGGTCAAAAACCTTTTAGTATTGACAAATGTTTTGTGATACCCCCCCCACATTCATTTATGTGACCTCACCTGGGGTCATGACCTACAGTTTAAGAACATTGTGTTGGCTGGATATAGCTTAGCTGGCAGAATACTTGCCTAGCATGCACAAATCCCTAGGGTTCCATTCTTAGAACTGTATAAAACAGGCCTATAATCCTAGCACGCAGGAAAAAGAGACAAGAAGATCAGAAGTTCAAGATCATCATTGGCTAGATAGTTTGAGGCCAGCCTGGGCTACATGAGATCCTTTAAAAAACAACAAAAAAAAAATATCAAACTGGGGTTTAGAAGAAAGCACTTTGATTTGGTAGTGGTGATTGTATTTTGTTTTGTTTCGTTTTTGGAAACAATCTCATTATGTAACCTGTACTGGCCTGAAATTCAAAATCCTCTTCCTGCCTTTGATTCCAGACTGCTGCTATTACAGACATGTACTACCACACCTGGCTGGTTTGGACCATTACAAAAAAAAAAATTATTTATTTTTCTTTTATGTGTCAGAGTGTTTTGCCTGAATGTATGAACGTACACTTTGTGTGTGTGTCTGGTACCTACAGAGGTAAGAAGGCACTGGATTCCAGAGGGCTGTAGGCCACCCTATGGGTGTGGGAATTGAACCCAGGTCCTCTGGAAGAGCAGCCACTGCTCTTAACCAAAGAACAGCTGGAAACAAAGCATACAAATAAAAGAACCTCTGCTTAGAAAAGTAGATCATTTAGAAAAGTAGGCTGAGATGTAGGGGAGCGTGAACATGGAGATGAGAGAGCACAGAAAAGCCCTATTGCAGGTTCTAGAAACGTCAGCTTCACATTCCCAGCCAAGTTGAGAAAGTGGGAAAAACAAAGCTGGAGGTCTCCAGCAGACATCAGGCAGGACTAATGTTATGGGGTACATCTAGAGATTAGGGCCAAAGGAAACACAACAGGCACTCGGCAAGAAACGGAAAAGGTTTCAAGTGGCTACAGAATGAAATGAGGGAGGCAGAGCGGCTGTCTCCTTTCCAAATACCTGACAGCACAACAGTCAGAAAGGATAAGGGATTACTCTGCGGCTGTAAAACCTGCTATTAACTTCAAAAGGGTTCTTACTGTCAACATGGAGCAAAGCTTAACTCTTTCATAGATCAACAAGCCTGCTTTGTTCATGTCTAATATCTCAATGCAAACTACCCAGCGAAGGAGAGAGCACATCAGTCCCACTGATGTGTCCTTCTCTTGACAACTCCAAAGCTACCAGGAACTGAATTACTCTTTGTCTTCTGTTCATTTGCCCTAAACTGGAAGCTAAATTTTAGTACCTAAAATTATGAATGCCTTAAAAAGTCAGAGGCTTTCCTGCAGCTGTCCCAGAATGAAGAAGAGATGTGACTCTGAGCTCCTACCTTCAAACAAAAGATGAAGAAATCTCCCGCCAAACCACACTGCTGGCAGTGGGACAGCAAGTCCCCAAGATGTTCAATCTGGCTCTGCTCTGAAGACACCTTCTGGTACAGGGCTTCATCTTCATCATCGCTGCAACACCGAGTAAGAGTGTTCACATCAGTGTCACCAAACATAGCACTTTCTCTTGAAACCAACATCATTTTCTTTCCAAAAGGTCGATTTTCTTTTGTGTGTACAGGGGCACATGTGTGACTACTGGGGCACATGTGTGACTGACTACCGGGGCACATGTGGGACTGACTACAGGGGTACATGTGACTACAGGGGCACATGTGTGACTACAGGGGAACATGTGTGACTACAGAGACACATGTGTGACTACAGGGGAACATGTGTGACTACAGAGACACATGTGTGACTACNCATGTGTGACTACAGAGACACATGTGTGACTACAGGGGAACATGTGTGACTACAGAGACACATGTGTGACTACAGGGGAACATGTGTGACTACAGGGGCACATGTGTGACTACAGGGGCATATGTGCATTGACATAAAGTTGCATGTGGAAGTGAGAGGACAATTCCCAGGAATCAGTTCTTTCCTGACACCTTATGGGATCGAGGAATCAACTCAGGTTCAGGCCTGAGGACAAGCGCTCTATCTACTGAGTCTTCAGAAGCCTGGAACCTCACAGTAACCTTGTAAAACAGCACTATTTCCATGTAGATCATCGTTAGGTAGACCCTGAAAATATTTTCCTGTATCTCCATGCTGAAGAATGCAAAGTATTTATTAATTAGAAGCAGAGGTATAATATTTCATAGTACCTTAGTACCACTTCCTGAAGGAAGTGGCTTTCAAGATGAACATTGAAAATTTAAAACAAAAAATGTCACATGTGTCTAACAAAATAAAAAATTTAAAAAAAGGAAGAAAGAAAGCTGGTGTGGTGGCTCATTCCTATAATCCTAACACGTGGGATGATACAGGATGATTGTTTCAAGTTTGAGGCTAGCCTGGGCTACATAAGTTCAAGACTAATCAAGCAATAATAACTGAACGAACACAACAATAAAAAAATATAAGCCCAGTGGTGGTGCATGCCAGCAGGTGGTTCTCTGTGAGTTCAAGACCAGCCTGGTCCACAAAGTGAGTTCCAGGACAGCCAGGGCTACACAGAAAAAGCCTAACTCAAAAACAAACAGGGGTTGGATAGATGGCTCAGCAGTTAAGAGCACTGACTGCTCTTCCAGTGAGTTAAATTCCCAGCAACCAAATGGTGGCTCACAACCATCTCTAGTGGGATCTGAGGCCCTCTTTTGGCATAAAAATGTACATGTAGGTAGAACTCTCATATACATAAATATAAATAAATTAAAACAAACAAACAATGGCATAAGAACAGAAAGGAGGACCAATGGAACCGAATAGAAGACCTGGATATCAATCCACACATCTTCGAACACCTGATATTTGATAAAGAAGCAAAATATATCAAATGGAACAAAGAAAGCATATTTAACAAGTGGTGATGGCATAACTGAATATCAACATGTAGAAAAATGAAAATAGCTGGGCGGTGGTGGCACATGCC
>JAQHUG010000533.1:8837-33058 GCA_028555095.1 Dicrostonyx torquatus | reverse complement strand
CAGGTGGATCTTTGTGAGTTCAAGACCAGCCTGGTCTACAAGAGCTAGTTCTAGCGCAGGCTCCAAAGCCACAGAGAAACCCTGTCTCGAAAAACCAAAAAAAAAAAAAAAAAGACCCTATCCTACAAACAAAAACAAAACAAACAGGAGCTGAGGATGTGGCTCAGGTGGAAGAGTGCTTGTCTAGAATGTAGGATCAAGACCCAGCATGGCATACACCAGGCATTGTGCAGGGCACCTGTAATCTCAGCACTTGAAAGGCAGAGGCAGGAGAGTCAGAAATTCAATGTAATAATCAGCTACATACTAAGTTGAAGGCCAGCCTGGGCTACACAAGACTCTATCTCAAATAGACAAAAAAAATTTACATAGAAAGATATGCCTAGGTTATCTGCAAATCCTAAACTCTTTTACATGCGACTTAAGAATCCTTGAATTTTCAAAACTTTAGGAATCCTTAAGCTAGTCTCCAACGATTCTAAGAAGCAATTATAAAGTCTGTATTTTTTAAAAATAGGTATTGTAAATTTTTTGTTTGTTTGTTTGTTTTTTTGTTTTTCAAGACAGGGTTTCTCTGTAGCTTTGGAGCCTGTCCTGGAACTAGCTCTTGTAGACCAGGCTGGCCTCGAACTCCCAAAGATCCGCCTGCCTCTGCCTCCCGAGTGCTCGGATTTAGTGCCCGGCTCTAAATTTTTTTCTAAAGGTCCTTCTCATCTAAGTTTCTATTATCCCAACTTTCTCTATAAGACTAATTAAAGCTGGGTGGTGGTGGCACACGCCTCTAATCCCAGCACTCGGGAGGCAGAGGCAGGCGGATCTTTGTGAGTTCGAGATCAGCCTGGTCTACAAGAGCTAGTTCCAGCGCAGGCTCTAAAGGCACAGAGAAACCCTGTCTCAAAAAACCAAAAAAAAAAAAAAAAAAAAAAAGACTAATTAAAAATTCAGAAAGAGGAGTCAAATGCCCCCAATCTGACAAATCAACTGTAATTAGAAATTTGCTGCATTTGATGGGAAAACGACTTGGATAATTAAAGTTAAGATCCACCAAATCTGGAAATAGAGATAAAATGGAAATGAGGAAATACAAAATAAATGAATTAACTATCTTTTAGCCTTTCCTACATAGTATTTCTTCTGCTCTTCAGAAGCCTTGGGAAATGTTATCGTTAATGCTTCAGGAAAACCCTTTTCTCCTAGTGAGGTTGTGGCCAGCCTGCTACAGAGCAGAACATGTGCAAAGAGCAAAGCACAGTGTTTCCTGTACTAACAAGACACCTGGACCTGTTCACCTCCCAGGCAAAGAAAACACGAAATCACTTTGCCAGGAGCACAAAAGAATGCAAGCACTGTGGGGCCTGGTCCCCAGAAACTCAGTAGGGAGTAAATCGACAAGCGACTTGAGCTGCCCCTTAGTCTTTTCTGGGGATACATAATTTGCAGGATGAAAGACACAAAGCACATAGAAATGAGAATTCCTCATGAGAAAAACAAGTGAGTATCTAGCACCTACATTGTGGCACAAATAATAAAAACCTAGAGACAAATATTGGGATTCAACCTGAAGATCAGAAAAGCAAAGCAGCCAGCCACTAGGGAACTCTTGCCTCTATGAAATCTCACTGAGAGTGAGTTCCTGTCTCATTCTGCCTTATATTCCTCTCTAGTGCTAGGCGTGCACCACCACTGCCCGGCCTCTATGGCTAACTAGTATGGCTACCAGGATTAAAGATATGTACCATCACTGCCTGGCCTGTATGGCTGACTAGAGTGGCTGTTTTGCATTCTAGTCTTCAGAAAAGCTTTATTATTAAAATACAAAAGGAATATCACTACACTAGATGGCTACTGAGGGCACTCCGCCTGGCCCACCAGAGCTACCACAAAGTGCCTGCTCTCCGCTGTAGAAGGGTGCAAGTGTAGAAAGGTCTTCCCTTTACCATATGTTATGTTACCATAACAAAATCAAAACAAAATTTAAAAACCAAGAGTTAAGAGCTCAGTATTTTAAAAATCAAGTTTAATGTTTTTAAATGACTTATTATTTGAATCAGTGTTTTGCCTGCATGTATATTTTGTGTGAGGGTGTTGGACCCTGGAGTTACAGACAGTTGTGAGCTGCCATGTGGGTGCTGGTATTTGAACCTGGATCCTCTGGAAGAGCAGTGAGTACTCCCAACCGCTGAGCCAGCTCTCCAGCCCCAAGTTTAATACTTTCAGAAGGACATACGCAGGCAATTCTTTTAAACAAAGTATAAAAGGTCAGTCTGGGGGTACATGCCAGATCCCTTCAGAAGGCCCTTAAAATATCATATTTACCACATGTGGTGGCACAGTCTATAATCCCAGCACTTGGAAGGAAAGCTGAGGCAGGTGGGTGAGGAGCTCAAGACTACCTGGGCTGTCTAATTAGAAACAAAGGGAAACTTGGTCCTGGAAGCTCAGGCACAGGCCTGAGAGCCTGAGTCATGACCCCACCAGCACCACCAAACCAAAATTAACTTCATGACAGGAATAATATCTCAAAATACATCAAAAATTAGTAGACATGCAAGGAAGCAAGAAGGAAGAACCCACAATCAAAGCTGGGCAGGGGTGGCGTATTTGAGGCCAGCCTGGTCTACAGAGCAAGTTCCAGGACAGCTGGGCAACACAGAGAAACCCTGTCTCAAAAACCAAAATCAAAGAAAATAAAAGAAATCAAGGGGCTGGGTGGTAATGGCTTACACCTTTAATTCCAGCATTTGCGAGGCAGAGGCAGGTGGATCTCTGTGAGTTCGAGGCCAGCCTGGTGTACAGAGAGAGTTCCAGAACAGGCTCCAAAGCAACACACAGAAACCCTGTCTCTGTCTCAAAAAAAAAAAGGAAATCAATAGGATTGACCCCTCCAAAAGGAGGTTGATTCCCTCAAAAGTAGACTGATTAATGAAAGAGAGAAGAGCACTGCTCTTCAAGAGGACCTGAGTTCAGTTCCTAGGACCCACATGGCACAACTCATAACCATTCGTAATTCCAGACCCAGGGAATCTGTTGCTCTCTACTGGCCTCTAAGGGCACTGCATGCATTTGGTACACAGACATGTTCAGGCAAAACACCCATACACACACACACACACACACACACACACACACACACGCACTCAAATTTTTTTAAGAGAGTAGAATTAGAAGACAAAGACATTGAAATTACTGTAAAAATATATTCTATATTTTCAAAAGAGTAAAGGAAAGGAAAGGCTGATCAAGATAAAGGTGTCAGAAGATATAAAATTCAAGGCTAGCCTGGACTGCATGTAGGTGAGATCCTGCCTCAGAGGGAAAACATCATGCTAGGACCACATACTGTGTGGTTTTCTTTAGGTGAATCTACAGAGCCAGAAAGTAGAAGAGTGGTTACTTAGGGTTAAGGGTGGGTGGAAAGTGAGGGATGCTAGCTAACGGCTTCTCTCAGGAAAGATTTTTTCTAGAATAATATTGTGATCATGGGTGCATAAGCCTGAACTGTACACTTTAAATGACTGCACTGTACATTGTGTGGATTTTATCTCCGTAAATCTGAGCAGAAGGAATGGAGAGAAAAAACAGCTGGAAATGTTCCCAGATGCCTCTTAGAAACTAAACAGCCTCTTGTTACCCATCAAGTGGCTGGATCAATTCACGCTTTCCAGATGTCTTCTTCATTTCCTGTGTGTAAACTGTACTCTATAATTTAGTATTAGCAGAATGTTAATAAAGATTACACTCCCTTTGTTGCTAAATTCCACACAGTGTTTACCATCTTCCTCCAGCATACACATTTCCTCTGTCTTCCAACTGCAGCTGGGCTGCCAAAACCTTGCAGGGAGCAATTACCGTCTGCAGTGTCCCTGCTTCACAGCACTGCGGGTCAGACTCAGCACATACAGAAAACTGATGGCTGACTTTCCTAGTGGAAAGGGTCTTCATTGTTGTTGTTTGTTTTGGTTTGGTTTTGGTTTTGGTTGGTGTGGGGAGGTTTGAGATCACTGCGTAGCACTGGCTGGGCTGGAACTCACTTTGCAGACCAGGGTGACCTTGAATTCACAGAGACTGGCCTGCCTCTGCTGCCAGGGGGCTGGGATTAAAGACGTGAGCCACCATGCACAACTGATTTTTTTAATTTTTAAGCACACATTTTATATCTACAAATTTATTAGTGCCATATGTAAAATTTAAAACAAAACAAAAGCATTTACCTTCTTACCTGAAAGACCATGACTTCAGATTCAGTCTCTGAGGGCTGGATGTGGGGGCACAAGCCTTTAATTCCAGTACTTGGGAGACAAAGGCAGATCTCTGTGAGTCTGAGACCAGCCTGGTCTACAGAGTGATTTCTAGAGCAGCTAGGGCTACAAAAAAGTGAGACCCCCCTCTCAAAATATAAAAGTTAAAATATAAAAATAAAAATTCACTTTCTGCCCTCCCAACCTGCTAGAAGAAGAGTAAGACAGTCTGGCAGCTTCTTAAGTAGTTCAATACAATGGCTCCAGGGTCCGGAAGTCCCTTTCCTACGAGTCCAGAACAGAAAACATGATATAATAATAAAGTGCACAGGACTGGGTGCTATTTAAAGAAGAGTTGGGTTTTGTTGCTTGTTTTTTGAGACAGGGTCTCAGTGAGTGGACTTGCTGTCCTGGAACTCTATGTAGACCAGGTTAGTCTCAAACCAGAGATGTGGAGTGCTGGGATTATAGGCATGCACTGCAACATGCAGTCCAAGAGTTTTTGGGTGCTTTTTTTAAAAAAAAAAATTTAAATTATTCTATGTGTATGAGCATTTTGCCTGCATGTATATTTGTGCATCACATTCATACTTGGTGGCCAAGATGACCCAAAGAGGCACTGAATTTCCTGGAATTAAATTACAGATGGTTGTGAGATACCATGTGGGTACTGGAAACTGAAGCCCGGCCCTCTGGAAGAGCAGACCGTGCTCTTAACTGCTAAGCCATCCCGCCATCCCTTTTTGTTTTGTTTTATGCAATCACTTTTGGAAACTGAAGGTCCCAAAAGCATAGTGCTGGCTCTTGTGAGGCCACCCTGAACTCCATGACATGGAACATGGCACATGGGATAATATCAGAGGACATGTGACACGGAGATCATCAGGGAGGGGACAGGCTTGTTCTTTCCTAACAACCCTCTCTAAGAACTAGCTGGGGTTCCACAAAACTATATCAGTCTCTTCTGATAGTAATTTAATGCCTCAGTTGACCCAACTGCCCTTCATCAGGTTTATGGTTTATGTTCTCTCTCTCTCTCTCTCTCTCTGTGTGTGTGTGTGTGTGTGTGTGTGTGTGTGTGTGTGTGTCTAAAATAGGGTCCCCATGTAGCCAAGCTGGCTTCTGACTTACTATGGAGCTGAGGATGACTTGGAAATTCTGATCCTCCTGCCTCAGCTTCCCAAATGCAAGGGTTATAGGCATGTGCCACCACTCAGACTTAGGTACCTCCCAAACTTCTGCCACACTAAAGACAAAGTTTCTACCATATGAACCTTTGGGGGACACACTCAAACTATAACCTAAATCATATCACATACAGAAACAGGTACGTGAGTGTCCAAAGCAGCACTATTCATAACAGCTGAGGAGTGAATAAGCAAAAATGTGGTCTATTAATACAATGAAATATTATTTGATAATAAAAAGAAATAAAGACAGATCTATGCTGTGATACAGAATAACTTTGAAACATACCAAATGAAGCCGGGCGGTGGTGGTGCACGCCTTTAATCCCAGCAGTCGGGAGGCAGAGGCAAGCAGATCTCTGTGAGTTCAAGATCAGTCTAGTCTACAAGAGCTACTTCCAGGACAGGCTCCAAAAGCTACAGAAAAACCCTGTCTCGAAAAACCACACACACACCAAAAAAAAAAAAACAACCCACCATACCAAATGAGAGAAGCCAATCACAAAGATCAAATGCTGTAACCTTGATTTATATGCAATGTCCAGAACAGGTGAATCTATATAGGCAGAAGTTAGGTAAGTGGTTCCCTGGGGCCCAGAGGATTGAGAAGTGGTGGTAGAGGAATTTGGGAGTGACAACGAAGCAGTTCTAGTTCTCTAAGGCAATGAAATATTAATATTATGATGATACATATATAAATCTATGAGTTTAAAAGCCATTGA
This sequence comes from Dicrostonyx torquatus, assembly GCA_028555095.1. Classification (NCBI taxonomy): domain Eukaryota; kingdom Metazoa; phylum Chordata; class Mammalia; order Rodentia; family Cricetidae; genus Dicrostonyx; species Dicrostonyx torquatus. Next base: position 26,911 of record JAQHUG010000533.1, on the reverse strand, counting down.
TTGTTATTTTTATTTCTAAATGTGTGAACTGTATGTATATGTCAACTAAGCTGTTAAAAGAAAAAATTTACCATACACCCAAACAAAATGTGGTATATTATGCAATATAATATTATTTAGCAGTAAAAAGGTACAAAAATGAGCATGTATATGGTATCCACATTCTCAACTTCAAATCACTACCATTTCTTTATTTTTTTTTTCAGAAAATAAGGACTGATTTTGCCATTCACAAACTAACCAAAGTTCTGTCTAATGATATACCACAAGATGTTATTTTTAAAATAAATACATAAATAGAAAGACTTCTTTTTTAGCATGGAAAGGAAAAGAGATGATGACCTGATGACCAGGTCTCATTATGAAGCCCTGGCTGGCCTAGAACGTTACATCAACTAGCCTGGCTTTGAACTTTCTGTGATTCTCCTACTCCCACCTCCTGAGAGTAGGGGATTACAGATGTATTACCTCCAGGGCTGGCTAGTCAGACCAACTGTTTTCTCTTTTTAAGATTTATTATTTTTATTTTTGTTTTGTTTTTCGAGTTAGGGTTTCTCTGCAGTTTTGGGGCCTGTTCTGGAACAGGCTGGCCTTGAACTCACAGAGATCCGCCTGTCTCTGCCTCCTGAGTGCTGGGATTAAAGACGTGCACCACCACTGCCCGGCTAGATTTATTATTTTTAATTATGTGTATGTGTGTGTCTCTCAGTATGTGGGTATGTTCAGGTGCCTGAGGAGACCAGAGGTACCGGATTCCCTGGCACTGGAATTGTAGGCAGTTGTGAACCAGCTGACACAGGTTCTGGGAACTGAACTGTAAAAGCAGTATACAGCATACATTTTTACCAGCTGAGCCATATCTCCAGTAGCCTCTACTCATCCAAATTCTTGAAGCTCTTGTTAAAAGGCAAAATTACAGATGCAGATCGTTGCTAGCAGGAGGCATTGTCCAAAGTCAGGAGTTTCCAAACACAAAAGGTCTTCAAACACTAAGCATGAACATTGAACTAGCAACATCATTGACTTGAATTACCAACCTTAAATACATCTTCAACACATCGACTAAGTTCTTCCTCCGTCACCAAAATAGTTCTTGGCACCATGTTACTCTCTGGAATCTCTTTGAAAACAAACAAAATTAATTCCATCACTCTTCTGAGCAAAAGATACTAATAAAGTTTTATAGTAATTAGAGTCCAAGTAAGACCAGAAAAATCAGCATTACCACTGTACAATATGCCATTTATATCCATGGATATAAATATATAGTATATATATATATATATATATATATATATATATATATATATATATATATATAGTATCTATGAAGCTACTGATGATGTCAGATCCTGTTTCAGGAAAAGCATTCTAAAACAGAGGACTTTTGTCTTTTTAATGGAGTACTAGAAGAGCTGGCTATGGTGACATATGCTTATCATCTCAGCACCTGCAAAGCCAACTGAGACAGCACAGCCAAGTTCAACATATCCTGTGCTCTATTGCTCTTAAGCATGACCTTGTTTCCAAAATAAAAAAGCTGGAATGGAGATATGGATCACTGGTTAGGAGCACTTGCTACTTTTTCAGAGGACCCAGGTTGTTCCCAACACTCACTTGGTGGCTCACAACTATCCATAATTCCAGTTCCAGGGATCTGATGCCCTCTAGAAGGTCTCCTCAGGGACGGCATGTATGTGGTGCACATGCAGGAAAAATGCTCATGTACTTTAAAAATGTTTTAAAAAAGGAAAACCCAGCCGGCGGTGGTGGCACATGCCTTCAATCCCAGCACTCGGGAGGCAGAGGCAGGCGGATCTTTGTGAGTTTGAGACCAGCCTGGTCTACAAAAGCTAGTTCCAGCGCAGGCTCCAAAGCCACAGAGAAACCCTGTCTCGAAAAACCAAAAAAAAAAAAAGAAAAAAGAAAAAAAGAAAACCCAACCGGGTGGTGGTGGTGCATGTCTTTAATCCCAGCACTTGAGAGGCAAAGGCTGTCAGATCTCTGTGAGTTAGAGGCCAGCTTGGTCTACAAAGCAAGTTCCAGAACAGCCAGGACTGTTACACAGAGAAACCCTGTCTTAAAACACACATACACACACCAAAAAAGAAAAGAAAACCCAAATAAAATAGTCTCCAGACATATATTTTGATTATATATTGCTCTTTTTTAAAAAAAGATTTATTTATGTTATGTATATGAGTGCTTTATCTGCATGTATACCTTTAGGACAGAAGAGAGTATCAGATTCCACTAGAGATGGCTATGAGCCACCATGTGGGTGCTGGAAATTGAACTCAAGACCTTTGGAAGAGCAGTCAGTCCTCTTAACCACTGAGCCATCTCTCCAGTCCCTCTATATTGTTCTTTATGGAAGTTAAAAATTGGGCTGGGTCGTGATGGCACACGCGTTTGATTCCAGGCAGATTTCTGAGTTTGAGTACAGCTTGGCCTACAGAGCAAGTTAAAGGCCTTAAACTCACAGAGATCCACCTGCCTCTGCCTCCCAAGTGCTGGGAATAAAGGTATGCACCACCACCTCCCAGACCATTTCCTTACTTAGTCTCTTTTGTTACCAATAGATCATATATGCAAATGTAAAATAATATGGAAATAAAACCTGTTCCTGGAAGAAACAAACAAGGTCCACAGGGGCTGGAGAGATGGCTCAGTGGTTGGGAGTGCTGGCTTTTCCAGAAGACCTGGGTTCAAGTTCCAGCATCCACAAGGCAGCTCACAATTATCTATAATTCCTGTTCTAGGGGATCTAACACACTCACATAGACATATGGCAGACATATGGCAGAACACCAATGTACATAAAATACAAAATAAAAAAAACTATAAAAGAGAAAAAAAACAAAACAAAAAACAAGGTCTAGGACAAGCCCTAACAACCTTGTATCGATGTGAATATTTTCAAGTGTGATCACTGTTCAATAGTCAAGTAAGAAGCTGATTTGGGTTTTTTTTTTAATAATAATTATTATTATTTGTTGTTGTTGTTTTTCAGGACATGGGTTCTCTGTGTACCTTTGAAGCCTGTCCTAGAACTCATCCTGTAGACCAGGCTGGTCTTGAACTCACAGAGATCTGCCTGCCTCTGCCTCCCGAGTGCTGGGAGTAAAGGTGTGCGCCACCACCACCTGGCTGTTTCCTTTAATTTTTAAAATCACTTTTACTTATTTGTATGTAAGCCCCTGAGCTGTGCTCACCTGCCTGCCACAACCCATAAGTGGAGGTCAGAGGACAACTTCTTCTACCAGTTGGGTCCTGGGGACTGAACTCAAGGCATCAGGCTTAGCAGCAAGCTCTTTTGCCCACTGAGCTATCTGGTTGGTCCTTTTTTAAATTCAGTGGGGTTTTTTTTTTGTTGTTTTTTTTTTTAAGTTTTTTGAAAAGACAGAAACTAACATCTTTCTTCGAAGATTTATGCTGAAAGATTTAGGAGTGATATGTCATCACGTCTACAACTAGCTCTCAAATGTTCCATAAAAAACTAACTGTATTCATGTGTGTAGAGTGAAATGAAGCAAATGTAACCCAAATGGGAACAGTTGGTGACTCTGGTGAAGTGTGTCGGAGTGACTCAATATTCTCTTCCTGGAACTTGGGAAAGTAAAGTTTCCAAGTGAAAAGCTAGGAGAGAAAAAGAAAAACTGAGGACTGAAAGACCCCAGACTTAAGCCCTTTAAGTTTAAACTTTAGGGAGGGTTACCCCAGCAACCCCCTTACCTGTTGTGGTCAAACATCGATGCAGAGGAGCTAACATGGGCTGAAGCAAATACTTTGGAGCCAGCTCTGGGTGTTCCCTCGACATAGTTATGAAGGTGGTCGTGGCCACTCTCTGAAACTGCCGTGCTGTCAATTTATCTTGAAAATGGAATAAGTCCAGAATCTACAATAAAAATCAGCAGCAAATAAGAGAAAAAGGTATTTATATTTTTAATTTTTTAAAATGTGTATGGGTATTTTACATGCACGTGTGTCTGTTTACCACATACATGCTGTGCCATAGAGGCCAGGAGGAGCTTGGATCCTCTGGGACTGGACTTCTGAAAGGCTAGTTCCTATGTGGGTGCTGAAAATTAAACCTGGGTTCCATGGAAGAGCAAACAATGTTCTTAACCACTGAATAAGATTTATTCTTATTTATGTGTGTGTGTATGCACATGTGCACATGTGTGTGAGTACCCTTGAGGGCTAGTAAAGAATGTCAGATCCTCTGGAACTGCAGTCATAGGATTTTAGGAGCTGCCTGGTAACTTGGGTCCTCAGAATGAGCAGCAATCACTCTTGAGCATGAGCCATCCTTCCAGCCTAGTTTTTGCTTTTTAAATTGTTACCATTTTAATTTACTGCCTTTAACACTTAGTGCATTTTAGTTCAAAAACTAAAAATTCACAACAAGTGGTAATGAACCGGATGAAATTTTGGTGAGGCATTTTTTCCCCCAAAGGTGAAGTTCAAACCCTAGAGATCTGCCTGCCTCGATCTCCTCAATTCTGGAACTATAAGTGGGGGTCACTATGCTCAGCAGGTGAGACATTCTTTCCTTCTTTCTTTTAAAGATTTATTTATTATGCATACAGTGTTCTGTCTGCATGTATACCTGCAGGCCAGAAGAGAGCACCAGATCTCATTACAGATGGTTGTGAGCCACTATGTGGTTGCTGGGAATTAAACTCAAAACATCTGGGAAGAGCAGCCAGTGTTCTTAATCTTTGCGCTATCTCCAGTTCCTAACATTCTTAAACCTAACAATTAGGTCATATTTTTTTGTTTGTTTTTCAAGATAGGGTTTCTCTGTAGCTCTGGGATAGGTCATATTCTTCCACAGGTTTTTATTTATTTATTAAGTACATGCCTTTAATCCCAGCACTTGGGAGGCAGAGGCAGGTAGATCTCTGTGAGTTCCAAGACAGCTAAAGCTACACAGAGAAACCCTATCTTGAAAAGCTCCCCTAAAATAACAACAAAAAAAAGAAAAAAGAAAGAAAAAGAAAAGAAAAGAAAAGAAAGAAAGAAAGAAAGAAAGAAAGAAAGAAAGAAAGAAAGAAAGAAAGAAAGAAAGAGGAGAAGGAGAAGGGCCTGGGGCTAAAGAGATGGATTAGGCAGCTCACAACTGCCTTGTTCTAGTTTGGGGTTTTTTGGTGTGTGTTTTTGTTTTTTGGGTTTTTGTTTTTTGGGTTTTTGTTTTTGTTTTTAGAAACAGTGTTTCTCTGGGTTTCACAGAGATCCTCTGCCTCCCAAGTGCTGGGATTTGTTTTTTTGTTGCTATGATAAGATTCTGACCAAGAGCAACTTGTGGAAGGAAAGGGTTTTTTGGTTTGTTTTTGTTTGGTTTGGTTTTTGTTTGGTTTTTCAAGACAGGGTTTTTCTGTAGTTTTGGAGCCTGTCCATGAACTAGCTCTTGTAGACCAGGTTTGGCTTCGAATTCACAGTGATCCGCCTGCCTCTGCCTCCCGAGTGCTGGGATTAAAGGCATGTACAGGAAAGGGTTTCTTTATAGCTCATAGGTGATGCAGTCAAGTGAGGAAGGCTTGCTCCTCATGGCTTGCTCAACCTGCTTTCTTATACAACTGATGACCACCTACTCAGGGGTAGCACCAAAGTGAGCTGGGCCCTTCTACAACAATCATTAATCAAGAAAAGGCCCCATGGGTATGCCACAGGCCAGTCTGATAGAGGCAATTCTTCGGTTAAGGATTCCTCTTCTCAGGTGACCCTGGTTTATGTTAAGCTGGCAACAAACAAACAAATACCTGCAACTCTAGAGGATAGGATGGGCATGGGTAGGCACATGTGTGTGTAGGAAGAGGAGGTGCTGGTGCCCACCAGGCACAGCAGCTCACAACTGTAACCCTAGCACTAGGGAGGCTAAGGCAAGAGAATCACTGCCATCCTGGGTTGTATATTGAGTTCTGGGCCAGTATGAACTCCAGCAACTCTGTCCCAAACAAACAAACCATAAAAAGAGATTCACACACTAAACAGCCAAATGAAATACTATATTGCTCTTCCTTTACTTTTAGAATATTAACTGTCCTCTATGTGAATTAGCAGACAATGCTTGATGGGTCAACAGTAACAGGCAATTTACCTGCGGGCAGATGTCCTTGTAGTAGCTCTCTGGGGACAGAGACTGCTGGGGACAAGAGGCCAGAATCTTTGCAATCAAGTCACATTTCTTCCAGTCAGCAGCTGTGGCCTCGGCATCACTCCCACCAGCAGCACCCGCTGTCACACAGAAAGAGACACATGCTCATAGCAATTTTTTATTGGTTGGTTGGTTTGGTTTGGTTTTTTGGTTTTTGAGACAGGGTTTCTCTGTAGTTTTGGGGCCTGTCTTGAAATGAGTTCTTGTAGACCAGGCTGGCCTCAAACTCACAGAGTTCCGCCTGCCTCTGTCTGCCTCCTGAGTGCTGAGATTAAAGCTGTGGGCCATCATGAGTGGCTCAAAGCAATTTTTTTTGAAGTTGAAGCAGAAGGAAATATGGATTGAAATTTGTTTTTTCAAAGATTTATTTGTATGATTGTTTTGCTTGCATGATGTATATACACTGAAGAGGCTAAAAGAGGGCATCAGATCCTCTAGAACTGGAGTTAGGGATGGTTGTGAGCCACCATGAGGGTGCCGGGAGCTGAACCCAGGTTCTTTCTGGACAAGAACAGCCAGTGGTTTTAACCACTGAGCCATCTCTTCAGGACCTTTGTCTCAGTGCTCCTGAGTGCTGACGTCATAGCACGTACCAACACACCTGACTTGGGGACCTAGTATCTTTATAGCAGTCCTTCATTCTACGTGTCTTTCAGCAAAATCTACTAGGACTGCTACATGCTAGGTACAAGGAGTAAGATTTAAGGCAAAGTCCGTGATTCACCCCTGACTTAAAGGGAAACAGATACCACAGAAATATATTATTTCTTACCACCTGCTCCTTCTAAAATGCCCCGGACTACTGCCTGAACACCATTGGGTCTCATCAACCTTTCAGAAAGCAGCTGCCCGCACAGACGACGGAGCCAGGCTGGGGCCTGACACCTAAGCTGTGTCTTTACATCTGTACAGGACTGAGAAAAGGGGAGGTAGAGTTATAAACCAAGCATCAGTTTGAAGACACCGTTTTTTTTTATTTTTGTGTTGGGGAGGTAGCTCAGGTGGTGGATCATATGTTTAATATGTGCAAGGACCTAAGTTTGATCACACCCAGAGAGAGAGAGAGAGCAATACTCCCCCTACCCGCTCTCCATTCAGTGCTAGTAAATGAACCCAGGACCTTGTTAACAGTAGACAAACCCTCCCCAGTCTGTCAATTTCTTTTCAAAATAAGCAAGAACTTTCTCTTTTACAAAACCTTCTTCAGCATTACATTTTTGATTTGTTTATTCTCTCTCTCCCTCTCAGATCCTTTGGAAGTTACAGGCATTTGTGAGCTGCCCGATATGGGCTCTAGGATCCAAACTTGGGTCCTCATGATTCAGCAGCATTTCTTCTTAACTGATAAGCCATCTCTCTAGTCCCAATCATATTTTTGCATTTTTTAAAACAAGGTCTCACTAAATACCCCTGACTGACCTGGAACTTAGAAAGACCAAGATGCTCTCAATTTCACAGAGCTCTGCCTGTCTCTGCCTCCAAAGTGGAATTAAAGGTGTTCACCACCAAAATTTTTTTTCCCTTGAGACAAGGTTTCTCTAACGTAGCCCTAGATAGCCTGGAATTCACTTTGGAGACCAGACTGTCCTTAAACTTACAAGAGAGCCACCTGCCCTGCCTCTTAAGTGCTGGAATTAAAAGCATGTACCACCATGCCCACTCTTTCCAATAATTACTTTTGAGAGAAAAATAAATTAACTGGCCTAATGATGCAGGCCTATAATCCTAGCTATTTGAGAAGCTGAAGCAGGAGGATTCCCAAGATCAAAGCCTGTCTGAGCTACAGACCTGATTCAAGACCAGTCGGTAAATTAGCAAAACTCTCTCTCAAAAGAAAAAAAAAGCTATCTTAATGCCAACAATATATTTAGAATGAGACTAGAAATAGTAATAGCTCTAGTTTAAATTTCTTCAGCTCAAATTATTTCATTCAAAACAGAAGGAGCCCAAATACTTCTGTCAAAAAATATATTGTCGGCCGGGCGGTGGTGGCACACGCCTTTAATCCCAGCACTCAGGAGGCAGGGGCAGGAGGATTGCTGTGGTAAGCAAAGGCAGGCAGACCTTTGTGATGGTTCCAGGTCAATTAGGGTTACATAGTGAAATTCTATCTATAAAATAATAATTATTATTATTAAAGAAGTAAGGTTCAACTAGATGATTTTATAGGAAACTAAACTCAGCTAACTTTCCAGACAAAGAAGACACATCAACTCCCACCAAGTCTGAGGCCTGAATACCTGGGGTGGTCCTCCCTGAAGGATAAGTAATTCCCGGACAGCTAATGGTTGGTAGACTTGATCCAAGATGTCTCTCAAGGCCCCCCTCGATAGGGCTCTTTCCTCTTCCGTTAAAACCTACAAGACATATGCACTTGGCTTTAGTGGAATACAGACCAGGCAGAAAACAGAAGGTAGGATTTACTAAAACTCGAGAGAGGACAGGAGGAAGGTGTTCCCTCTTAGTCCCCTCTGCAACACTGCGGTCCGCTCTCCACCTCTCACCTGCTCTGCTCTGGGCAGGGGCTGTGCTTACCTGCTGGTGGCTGTGGAATGCACCTGCTTGCTGTCTACTGAGCACATGCTGCTCAGCCTGCTCCTCTCTCTTCTCTCCGTGGGAGTGAGACAGAGCAGTGTACATCCCCGGCCACAGGGCAGATGGCACCAGTTTTCCAGGGCTCCTGAGACTGCATGAGTAGTAAGCATATCTGACTGGACTGTACTGATAGAGCTCCGTCTTTATTTAAAAGATCTCTCCTCACCGGCACAAGTAGCCAGGTGGTGGTACACACCTTTGATCCCAGTGCTCAGGAGGGAGAGAGAGAGAGAAGAGAGATCTCCTCCACCTTTGTGTTTATAAACAACAGTAGTGATATTGTAGAACTGGTTCTCTCCCTGCACCTTTATGTGGGTTCTGGGGATTAAACTCAGGTCACCAGGTATACATGGTAAACATCTCTACCCGATGAGCCATCTTGCCACCCCCATATTTTGACTTTTCATCTCTTACTCTGGTAACTGGTTTTTTCTTGCATTCAGAACTCAACTATCAAAGAGGGATGAAAGTTGCTTTGGGTACTTCTAATGCCCAAGAGTACCAACCCCTTAGGTAATTGCCACTCACAGTCCATCAGGGTCCTGCCCGCTAATTACCATGTAACACACCAAGATGTGGGTGCTATACAGAGCAGCTTCACAATGTACTATCATGGGGTGGCCCTGTCAACTCCTAGCCAGGCTTCATACTTGTGTTTTTTCAGTATGTTTGCCTTTTTTCTCTGTCTTGCCTGAGACCCTCAGGACACTGAAGGGCCTCAAAAACAATAAGATGCCGACCTCAGGCCATAGACACTGCTGGTTCTGCCAATGCTTTACCCTGTAGTAAAGAGCAGGTGCTCTGTTTTGGACACTGTTGAGTGACACCGCTTGGACATAGTGGCTTTTAGGTAAATACATGGAAAATGGTGTGTTAGGGTTACTAACTATAGCTGTGATGAATACCAAGGAAGAAGCACAAGGGTGACCCCAGCAGGTAAGAGGCATTTACTCACCCGCATGACCTTGACCCATTTATATTTTAATGGCAGTTTCTAATCCACTAGGAGAAGACACAATGGTGTCCTATTTGTAAATCTTATCTCCTCAATTACTGTATGTTATATGAAGAGAAAGACCATGTCTATTCTAGTATGTTTTCTGTTAATTTGATAAAACACTGACCAAAAGCAAGCTAGGGTGGAAAGAGCTTATTCTAAGGCTAACATTTCCAGGTCACTGCTCATAACTGAGGGAAGTCAGGGCAGGAACAAAAGCAGAAATCATGGAGGAACGTGTTTACCTGCTAGCTCTCTGGTTCTCTGCTCAGCTAGCTTTTGTTCACAGCCCAGGACCACATGCCCAGTGACGATGCAGCCCACAGTGGAGTGTGCCTTGGCATTAGATAGAAATTCTAGATCTTAGTGGGCAAAGTGGTACACACCTTTAATCCCAGCACTTGGAAGGCAGAGGTAGGTGGGTCTCTGAGGTCTACAGAGTGAGTTCCAAGACAGCCAGAGCTACACAGAGAAACCCTGTCTCAAAAACCAAAAAACGAGGAGGAGGAGGGGGAGGGGAAGAGATTCTAGATCCTTCAATCAGCATGTTCTAAAGAACTAAGAAATGTACTCAGGACCTTACACAAATACACATGCTATCAGTCATATTCTCTCTTCTTGCCTTTGTACATTTACCTCTTCCACAAGGGCTGGTGGTTTTCTTTTGGTTGGGCAGAATCCCAGCTGGCACAGACCTGCTGCAATATCCCCAAAATGGCGGCAGAAAATCAAGCTCCCCAGAGATGCATGCTGAGCCAGATCTAGGAGGACCCTGCAGCAGGTGTACAGTCTCCGGGTGGCATGGGGGGCAGCCTCCAGACGTACTACGTCCTGAACAACAGCTCCAAACTCAGTCCTGTGTTTCAGGGGAACTCCCACACCAGGCATGAGGTAGGGGCAGACACCCAAGGTGACTACAAACTGCAGAACCGACTGGACGGTCTTCTGTTGGGAGACGCTTAGTGTATCCGGGCTGAGGGCGGGAGCAGCTTCAGGAGTCTTAGGGTTGGGTGTACCTGGACTAAAATCAGCTACAAGGCGGGTCATGGTTTCCTTCAAACACAGCAGCAGCAACAGAGTCTGAGAGGTGAAACTCCAAGTGATATCTTCAGAGCTCTGCAGCCACTTGGCCTTACCAGCAGTTTTGTCTCTTAGGACTTTAAGCTTCTTCCACTGAGCATCCTCCAGAAACTTGGCCTCCAGCACAGACAGATTAGATTTTAAAGTCTCCAGCAAGACATTATGCTTTGTGTTCTGTAGTGAACTTGAGCCTGATCCTTTTGAAGGAGAAAAAAAGGGAAATAATGAACCAAGAAAACAAACGAGATGTTCTTCTGTATGGAACACACTGCCCACTCCAGCCAGGAGATGGCTAGTGAAGAAGGGAAAAGTTGGGGTGCTGTGGATGAGATTGTTAGGCAGCTGGAAAGTTCTTTTTGTGGGGAAATCTTTCTGCGGTGCTGCAGATCAGCCCAGGCCCTTATGCATGCTAAGCGACTGTTTTGCCACTGAGCTGCAATCCTAACCTCAAACCTTAAAAAGAAAAAAACAATCTATGGGCCATCACGATGGCTCCGTGGGGAGAGCACTTGCCAAGTTGAGTTCCATCCCAGAGCCCACATGGTGAAAGGAAAGAACTGATTTCTGAAAATTGTTCTCTGACCTCCACATCCATGCTATGGCATGTGTATGCCCACACCAACATAAGCATACACGCCCACACAGTAACAAAATAAAAAATTTTAATCTATGGTAGATGCATGGTATTATAAATTTATCCAAACTACTTATCAGGAAAACTAATGCAACCATGCAAGCCATGGATTTAGGTTAATAACAGTGTTTGAACACTGCTCACCACCTGTAACAAATGTACCACATTAAGGCATGTTAATAAGAGGGGAGCGGGGATTCCAGTGGATAATGGAACAAGCACATGGAAATGCTCTCAGTTTCCTCTTTCTCTGTGACCCGAAAGCTGTAATCAAACATATCAGAGCATTTAGGAAGCTGGAGCAGGAAGATCTTGAGTATCAGGCCAGCCTGGGATGGCTTAAAAACCATACATACACACACACACACACACAGAGAGAGAGATAGAGAGAGAGAGAGAGAGGTGCATGCACACTGACACACACACACACACACACACACACACACACACAGAGTCACACGCTTACAATCACACACATAAACGACATTCCCTAGATGCTAGGATTTCCTGTATTTTTCTTACTTTCTTATTTTTTTAATGTGTGTATACATGTGTGTGTGGGTACATAAGCATCTGTGTGTGAAGGCTGGAATTCAACATCAGTTGTCTTCCTCAATCGCTCTAACTTATTTTTTGAAACAGGGTCTCTCTCTGAACCTAAAGCTCACCGATTTGGCTAGACTGGCTGGCCAGAAAGCCCTGAGGATCCCTTTTTTCTGTCTCCTGATGCTAAGATTACAGCTCAAACTACTGCTGCCCCAGCTTTTACCTGGGTGCTAGGGACCCAGACTCACTTGCACAGCAAGCACATTACCAAATAAGCCATCTGCCCAGTAGGGGTTTTTTTCCATTTAATTACATTTAAATTTTTCTTCTTTCTTTAAAAGATTTATTTATTTATTATGTATACAGCCTTCCTTCCATGTGAGTCTGCACACCAGAAGGGGGCACCAGATCCCATTATGGATGGCTGTGAGCCACCATGTGGTTGCTGGGAATTGAACTCAGGACCTCTGGAAGAGCAGTCAGTGCTCTTAACCACTAAGCTATCTCTCCAGCCCACATTTAAATTTTTCTATAGTAAATCACGTTACTTCTGTACATAAAAAAGTATTTAAAGATTATAAAACTAGGGCTGACCAGGCCAAGTAGCATTGAAATGCAGTTCCTTCAGAAAATGCACACCTAAACAGTAACCATGAGCCTGTAGCCACTAACCAACATTCAGGTCAGCAGTCAATCTCCCCATAACTCCCTATGGTGCAGGATTTCTGCGGCCAGGAGTGAAGTACAAAGGCTGTGGTTTAAAGCAAGAGCTTGGTGGAGTTCTGCAGGGGGGGTGTGGGGGAGTGTGGGGGGTGGGGGGGTGTTTGTGATACAGCAGTCGGCCCTGCCCTCTACTGGTAACAGTGATATATGTTGGCTCTTTTTCAACAGCAACCTCCTCCCTCCCCACAACCCCAGCTTGGTTTAAAAGTGTCTCACTACTTGGACTGGCCTCTGCCTCCTGAGTGCTGGGATTAGAGGCATGTGCCATGCCTGATACTAAAGCATTTCCTAAAATATGGCATAAAGGACCCTGGTTGCCAAGACATCTGCAAGAACAAAAGAATTCCATAATAACTGTCCTAGTGATAAACACCATGACCAAAAGCAAGTTGGGGAGGAAGGGATTCCTTTGGCTCACAGGTTAAAGTCCATCATCTAGAGATGCCAAGGCAAGAACTTGTTCGTGATAAGAACTGAAGTAAAAGCCACGGAGAAATGCTGCTTACTGGCTTGCTCCCCATGGCCTGCTCACCTTGCTTTTTATACAACCATGACCACCTGCCCAGCGATAGCACCGCCCACAGTGTGACCTCCCACATCAATCATTAATGAAGAAAATGCACCACAGACAAGCCTGCAGGTCAATCTAATGGGGACATTTTCTCGGTGAGGTTCCCTTTTAGCTTGTATCAAGTTGGAGGAAGGTAGGTAGGTAGGTAGGTAGGTAGGTAGATAGATAGATAGATAGATAGATAGATAGATAGATAGATAGATTGATTGATTGATGAAAACTGACTAGTACTGAAACACTGAGACAGGGCTGGGGGTCTACAGAGGTACACATGTCAGCTCCTAAGTTTCGTCTCCAGCATCACACACAAAAAGAGACTTAAACATGTAAAATAATGCTGCTCTTCCTCAGTTATTTTTCCTTTAATATATCGTTACAAGGTAGACTAGAGATGTACATCTGTTACTGTAGCACTTGGAAGGATGAGGCCAGCCTGGTCTACACAGTAAATTCTAGGATAGCTTTAGCAAAAGAATAAGACCTGCACCATCCACCCCCCAAAATCTACCCTCACCAAAAAAAGAGCCAGGTGAGTGGCACAGCATTGCACTCTGAGAACTTGGGGGCAGAAGCAGGCAAATCCCAAAGTCTGAGGCCAACATGTTTTACACAGCAGGTGCCAAGGGCACACAGCTAGACCCTGTCCACTTACACACATACACACGCACGCACGTACACACGCATGCATTGCAGCAGTAAACTAAACTGGTAGAACATGCATAAGCACAGACCTGAGATTTGATTTGATGCCCAGAACCAAAACCAAACAGAATAAAAAAAAAATCAGCTTGGGGGAAAAAAAATAAAAATAAAAAAAAAGCCAGGCAGCGATGGTGCACATCTTTAATCCTATTGCTGCTAAGGAGGCAGAGACAAGCGGATCCTCCGTGAGTTCAAGCCAGCCTGGTCTACAGAGCAAGTTCCAGGACAGGCTCCAAAGCTACACAGAAAAACCCTGTCTCAAAAAACAAACAAAATTTTAAAAGTCATTAAAAAAAATTTAAAATAAAAAAAGAAAAACAGCATCCCGATTCACACAGTACATACATATACAATCTAGTATAATTTTAGAGGGATGGAGATAAGGCTCAGTAGCTGAGAGTACTGGATGCTCTCTCCGAGAACTGAAATTGGGTTCCCAGCACCCACATAAAAGAATTCATCGCCTCATGCGACTCCATTTCCAAGGAATCTAATGACCTCTTCTGGTCTTCATGGGCACCCAACACGTGTGCATATACACACAGGTATACACATACACATAAACAAAAATAAAATAAATATTTTTTAAAGATTTATTTATTTTGGGCTAGAGAGATGGCTCAGTGGTTAAGAGGATTTGCTGCTCTTTCAGAGGACCAAGGTTTGGTTCCCAACACTCACATCAGGAAACTGACAACTTCCTGTAACTTTAGCAGCTAGGGCTATGATGCCCTCTTCTGGTCTTCATGGGCACCCAACACGTGTGCATATACACACAGGTATACACATACACATAAACAAAAATAAAATAAATATTTTTTAAAGATTTATTTATTTTGGGCTAGAGAGATGGCTCAGGGGTTAAGAGCACTGGCTGCTCTTCCAGAGGTCCTGAGTTCATGTCCCAGCAACCACATGGTGGCTCACAACCACCTGTAATAAGATCTGGTGCCCTCTTCTGGTGCAGGCAGAACACTGTATACATAAAAAATAAATCTTTTCTTTTTTTTTCCCAGACAGGTTTCTCTATAGCTTTGGAACCTGTCCTGGAACTAGCTCTTGTATATTAGACTGGCCTCAAACTCACAGAGATCTGCCTGCCTCTGCCTTCCAAGTGCTGGGATTAAAGGTGTGCGCCATCACTGCCCAGCTGCCACAGACTCTAAATTGAGGCGATAGTATACTCATGCTTTTAGTGAAAGAAACTGCACTTAGTCGTTTTACTCTGGGCAATTCCCAATGTACCTAAGCCTTGGCACCTTCCTGTGCAAAAACAAATGCAAGCACTTCCTACGTCAGGAGACTAAAGGATATACACATAAACGGAACACTGTGGGGACTGCCACTCAGTAGGCTTTCATCTGAGACTAACTTCTTTTCACTTCCCTCTAGCCCAGTATAACGTTTGGGATCGTCTTTTGAAGCAGAGAGCATCCACCTGACATGTGCCTTTCCCTTGATAGTTCGACCTCCCCGCCCATACATACTGTATTTGTAAGTAGGGCCTTATTTCTTCCCCGACTCCCTACATTTCCAGATAGCATCAGACGCTCTATTCTGAATAATTTGCCTTAGTCCGAGAAGGAGATTGGGCAGAACTGAGTTCTAGGTCCATGGTCGGCCCACTAACATTACCACGTGATTTGGAGCGTGAGGTCCAGGACAGCCTGACTAACTAGAGGGAGATACCCTGTCTAAAAGAAAGAAAACCAAACCAAACAAAAAAGGTGCATGGTGATGCCTGCCTAGTCCCAGCACTGGAGGCAGAGGCAGTCAAACCATCACAAACTGAAACAGGAAAGGGCAGCGCAAGGTTCCACCATTCCCTAGGTGCCTTCAGATTCTAAACTGGGAAGGGTGAACTCAACACAAAAGATTAGAAGATGTCACTGTACATCCCTGATACCAGAATGGAAATCCCTAAATATCTTCCTCAAACTCAGCCAAAATGCCCCTGCTCCGCATCTCTGGTCACTAGGCATTTTGCACAAATCTCGAGCGTGCCCGGAGCCCTCTGGCGGCTGAGGCCTCACATTACACCTGGGTGAAGGTGTCGCCACAGTGCCTGCTTCAGAGCGGGGCTGGAGCCAACTGTGAGGCGCCCAATGGACCTCGGCTGGTATCAGCATTCAGCGGATCGCAGGCCCTCCGGCGCTTTAGTTTGCTTAAGTTTTTTTTTTTTTCTAAGTGAGGCTGGACAGGGCCCAAACGACCCTAGAAATGGGACGGAGAACCCGGGAGGGCCTGAGGGGAGCATGCTGTGGCAACCAGGGCAAGCCTAGGAGACCCGCGGCCCCGCGAGCCTCAGGGCCAGCCCCACGCCAAAATTCGTCCTCTCACCTCCCGGGCTCAGCAGCAGCTTCAGCGCTTCTAGAATTGGCTCCAGACCACATGTCTCCAGAAGTCCGCTAGGCGCAGCCGCCGCCGGTTGCGGAGCCGCCATGATTGGAGCGGAGTTCGGCTCCTGAGATGCGCTCTGACGCACTAGTGGACTAGCGCGGCCGCCATGTTGAGTGTGGCGGGAGGCGTGCCCGAGCTCGGGGGCGGGGCCAGCTCTGTCGGGAACGCCCCTTCCCTGTAATTGCTTTTTCTAGTTTTCTTTATTCCTCTGAGCATGATGAGAAACAAAACACTGTTTCTTGTGTTGTTCTTTCAGAAGATCCAAGTTCAATTCCCAGAATTCATATCGGTCACCAGCCTGTTACCCAGGTTCACCGGGAATGTAAAACCTCAGATGCACACAAAAACACACACAAGCATAATTTAAAATGTTTTTTTTTGTTGTTGTTGTTGTTGTTTTTTGTTGTTTTTGTTTTTCGAGACAGGGTTTCTCTGTGGCTTTGGAGCCTGAGCTGGAACTAGCTCTTGTAGACCAGGCTGGTCTCGAACTCACAAAGATCTGCCTGTCTCTGCCTCCCAAGTGCTGGGATTAAAGGCGTGCGCCACCACCACCCGGCTAAAATGTTTTTTTAAAAGAAAATATAGGGGGCTGGAGAGATGACTCAGAGGTTAACAGCACTGAATGCTCTCCCAGAGGTCCTGAGTTCAGTTCCCAGCAACCACATGGTGGCTCACAGCCCTCTTCTGGCTAGCAAGCATACAGACAGACAGAACACTGTAAACATAATAAATTTTAAAAATGTACATGTATTTAAGAAAAAGAAGGGGCTGGAGAGATGGCTCAGAGGTTAGGAGCACTGACTGCTCTTCCAGAGGTCCTGAGTTCAATTCCCAGCAACCACATGGTGGCTCACAACCATCTGTAGAGGTCTGGTGCCCTCTTCTGGCATGCAAGCATACATGGAGGCAGAATGTTGTATACATAATAAATAAATCTTTAAAAAGAAAAAAGAAAAAGAAAAGAAAATATAACATAATATAATATAATATAATTAAAAGTCAAAAGAAAGGACAAGCGTGGTGGCACAGATCTTTAAGCCTAGTACTTGGAAGCAGACACCAGCCTGGTCTACATAGCAAGTACCAGGTCAGTCAGGAACCCTGTCTCAAAAACAAAAAAAAAAAGGAAAGGACACGATTTGTCTTACACATGCCTCTAATCCCAGCTACTATAGAGGCTATAGCAGGAGAATTAAAAGTTCAAAGACAGCCTACGCATCTTAGTGAGACCCTGTCTCAAAAATAATAAAAGGTTTGGAAATGTTACCCAGCGATAGATCACAAGACCATGAGTTCAATCCTCAGTATTAAAACCACAAAAAAAAAACAGAGCTTCTTGTAAAATAATAAGCATGTCAGTATGAAAATGCTCAAGTACTGAAACCCTATAACACAATGTTTACAGTTGTGCATAGAACCAGGAGGAGCAGTTCACACCAATGATACCAGCATTCAAGGAGGCTGAGGTCAGAGGATCATGGATTCTGTTACTTGCTATCGAACTCTGATCAATGCAACCAGATTCTGCATTAGTAAAGGTTACTATTACTGTATGATGAAACATCATGACCAAAAGCAAGCTGGGGAGGAGAGGGTTTATTTGCCTTATTGCTTCCACATTACAGCATCGTCAAAGGAAGTCAGGGCAGGAACTCAAACAGGGCAG
>JAQHUG010000532.1:735158-757459 GCA_028555095.1 Dicrostonyx torquatus | reverse complement strand
AGTGAAATCTGCAGGTTAACGGATGAACCCCCCAAAAATTATGTTGAGTGGGGTACTCCAAATCCAGAAGGGCAATCGTGACATATTCATTCTCATTTGAGGTTCCCAGCTCCAGGTCTTCAGATATGAGTATATAGCCTGGCATAGAAACCAGAAAAGTAAAAATAGCCCATGGTGGTGGTGGTGGTGACTGGGGTGCAGAGTGGACACAGGACACAGATATAGACACAGATGATGTCAAGAGGGAGATGGGAAAAATGGAGAGGTAGCCTTTAATTGGGAAAGGGAAAGGAAAATCAATACATAAGGAGAGGAAGGAGAAAAAAAACACTAAAAATGTTTGAAAAATCCTTAAGGAATCCATTATTTTACATTTACCTAAAATAACAGATAAATGTATGTATCCCAACAGGAGGGAACTCATGCCTAGTCCTGGAAAACCTAGCCACATACCTGGGACTAGTGAGGTCATGGACCTTAGAGGAGAACCAACTATCACCACTGCATTAGGCCAGCAGACTTTACAACTGCATTTTAAAACTCATCCTCATACCCACAGATAAGTGTACCTCTCATCATAGAAGCATCTCTCTGTAGTAGAGTGAGACCATTACAGAAAAACACAACTGGCCAAAACACAGAGGTCAACTGTGTGATGCCCAATCCCAGCGGACACATCTACAGCACAGCCCCTGTACCTAAGGCGCAGGAAACACTGTGGATTAGGGGGCAGAAAACTGTAAGAGCCAGAGGAACAGGACTCTGCGTTGAGGTTGTGTCTCCCAGAAGTGACAGGGAAGCTACACCACAATAGCATAACAATATAGCTGCCTAAACAAGACCTGACCAACAACAACACCAATAGACATATGGATGTGGAAGGAGGAGATTTCATGGGGCCCCTCCTAAAGAACAATAGGTAAGTAATGGATTGTAGTCTTTTCAGACCCTGCCCTTCAGCACGCTGAGCATCACTTCCCCTGAAGATGCCCTCTTCAAACTCTGCCCCTGAGACAGCCTTTCCTTGGTGTTCAAGACCATGCCTACAGGCTATTTAAGACCTGGTAGCCATATTTGCCATGTGATACCTCTCACACCCTCCTAATGATCAGATTAAATCTGGCCTTATTAGTTCGATTTGATTGGCTTATTACATTGGTGGTGGATTCCCATTAATTGGGGATTCAGCACTTATCACTAATGACTGCTAAGAGGGAGAATTAGTCATTCCCAGGGAAAAGTCCCTTAAATGGTTACTCAGCACCAAGTCAACCCTGACATCATGGACAGACAACACTAAACACTAAGCAGAATCAGTACATTGTGTTCATTTATTATGCATATATATGGTGAATATATATATCTCCAAAGAAAAAGAAGCCATGAACTTGAGAAGCAGGGAGGATATGGGATAGGATGGAGAAAGGGGACATGGGAAGGATTGGAATGAGGAAAGCAAATGGGGAGAATGATGTAATTCCATTATAATTAAAAATAAAAAATTGAGAAAGAACTGACACAATTCTGCAGATTTAGGGAGCTTATCCCTAGGATAAGCTTAGTACTCCTTAGTTCGCCTTAATTCTTTATATAGGGTTGGGGCCTCAAAGTTTTTTCACTGTCCACTTTGCTTATCTATTGGTGTTGTCCTTGTTTGGTTCAAGTTTAGACTGCCATGTTGTTAAGATTTTATTGGTGTAGCTTCTGACATCTACAGGAAACAGCCTGATCCTCTGCCTCTTACAATCTTTCCATCCCACCTTTTGCAAGGTTCCTTGAGCCTGAGGTGCAGAAGTATTTTGAACTTAGTAATATTTTGTGATTATTAATATAATGTGCTCTTGCTAGGTTATCTGCTCATTATTCTGTGAAACTGACTTTATTCTTCTGCACCCCTCCACGTGTGTATGTGTCTTCATGTGTATGGCTGTGGGCACACGTGTGTCATTCTGTGTGGAGGTAGAGGACAGCCTCAGGTGTAAGTGCTGCAGGAAGGTTTACAGCTAGTAATTACCCGCCTACTGGGGCGTGGCCTAATACACTATTTACCTGGATGCTGATGTGCATCCGGCCCCTTCTCTTCCCGCCCCCCCCCATTCCCATTTGCTCTTTTGGATTCCATCTCCATCCACCGTTTAAGCAGAGAATCCCGATTTGTAAGTTTTTCCTCCTAAATAAATATCTGTCTCTCAGTTCTGAGCTAGTGTGGGATTTCTTTTAAGCGTCCGATCTCTCCGCCATCATGTAAGTCTTTGTCTTCTGGCTTGTTTGAGACAGGCCTTGGGTTAGTCATAGTTGCGTATGCCAAGCTAGCTGGCCCAGGAGCTCCTGGGGATTCTCCTTCTTTGCCTCCTGTCTTGCCATGGGAGCACTAGGATTAAAGATAGAGTGTTTATGTGAATTGTAGAGACCCGAACTCTGGTCCTCACTTTTACTCAGGCAGAGTTTGCCACTAACTCATCTCCCCAGCTCCTAAAGTATTGCCAGTGCAGCATTTTCATATTTGTTTTGCTCTTTGTCATCCTGGGGATTGAACCAAGGGTCCCCAGAGGTGCTCTAAGCTATAGCCCTAACCCTGAACCTGTTTTATGTCCATCCTAGACTGGTCACCATGTAATTTCTGTCCTCTGGATTGCTTCTGTTTTTCATTAGAGTGTCAGCTGGTAGTCTAGAGCCCAAGCCCTTGCCTTTGGAAACAAAAGACTTTTTCTGTTTCTCTCTGTATCTTGTACTGTTTCAA
The DNA here is from genome assembly GCA_028555095.1 of Dicrostonyx torquatus. Taxonomy (NCBI): domain Eukaryota; kingdom Metazoa; phylum Chordata; class Mammalia; order Rodentia; family Cricetidae; genus Dicrostonyx; species Dicrostonyx torquatus. The sequence continues at coordinate 754,719 of JAQHUG010000532.1, read as the reverse complement.
ATAAGAACCACGGTATATCATTATTGTCTACTTCTTAATTCTTTATTTGGTATAAATATCATGAAATGAGAATCAATTCACCTAATTTAAACTGAATCATAACTGGATAATTAATAATAAATGAATTACTTTTAAATTTATGTTTTCCTAGGTAATTCCCCTCATTGAATTACCAAATCTTTTGAGTTTATTTGTGACTTAAGATTGCTCATGAACTTCATCTGTTTCTCTTTAAGTTAAAACTTAATTGTAAAGAAACAGAAAACAAAACCATTACACAGTGATATTAGTCTTTTTCCTTAAAAAATACTTTTATTTTTTTATTAGGCGACCCATAAGAACACCAAGCTACACAGCTATGACATGTGCAGAGGACCTAGCGCAGACCAATGAAGGCTCTGTGATTGTCCCTTCAGTCTCTGTGAGCCCCTACGAGCCCTGCTTAGTTGATTCTGTGCACTGTGTTCTCCAGGTATCTGTGAGTCCTCTGGTTCCTATAATCCTTCCTTCTCCTTTTCTATGAGGTTTCCTGAGCTTGGCCTAATGTTTGGCTGTGGATCCCTGCATCTGCTTCAATCAGCTGCTGAAGGACGCCCTCTAGGGTGATTGAGCTAGACATTAAACTGTGAGCATAGCAGAATAGCATTAGGGATCATGTCACTGAATTTTTTGTGAGTCCTGTTTTTTTCTACACTGACTTTCTGAATCCTGCTCACACAGGCAATATCAAGCATGGGATCCCTCTTGTGGTATGGGCCTCAAGTTAGACTCATCATGGTTGATCATTCCCACAAACTCTGAGTCACCATTGCCCCAGCACGTCTTGTAGGACAGGTATAGGTCAAAGGTTTTGTGCTGTGGAATAATACTTTTGTACACTGTGACAATTTGTCACTGTGATTGGTTTAGTAAAGAAGCTGACTGGCCAATAACTGAACAGTATAAAGCTAGGCAGGAGAGCCAGACTGGAAGAATGGTAGGATGAAGAAAGGAAGTCACTAGCAGACACAGAAAGAGCAAGATGGACATGCCTTACTGAGAAAAGGGACCAAGTCACCTGGCAAAGACTAGATGGAAAATATGGATTAACATAAATGTAAGTTAGCTAGTAACAAACCTGAGCTACTGGCTGAGCATTTATAAGAAATCTTAAATCTCTGTGTTGGTTATTTGGGAGCAGGAAGTCAGGATAAGAAAGTTCACTTCAAATGGCACCCAGCATCCAGGGCAATGTACATCCACATAAAACCTGAGAAAGCATTAAAAAATGCACAGAAACACAGACAAACACAGCTTCCCAGTCTCACAGTCTCGTGCCAGTCACTGTGCAGAGACGCATCTGCACAGCTGCCTGTGAGACGGAGCCAGCTGCCAAGCACCATGAACTAAGTGGCCTGGCAGATTCCCACATTCCAGAGAGGCTTCTTCCAGCCACTGCCTGCAGGCTTAAGCTACCAGTGCCAGCATCATCAGCACAGTACATGGCATGTTTGGGGTTTCTCCTCCTACAGACAGAAAAGGTTTCAGATACGCAGTAAATTGGGAGCATGGGGATCTTGGGAGAGGGTTGAAGGGGCGGGGAGAAGAAGGGAGGGGAACAGAGAAAAACGTATTGCTCAATAAAAAATCAATTAAAAAAGACAGATTCAGATGGTAAAAGCTAAACTGGTTACAGTGCTTTTAAAAATACAGATAGACTTGGAGAGAAAAGAGAAAGGGTAGAGATAGTCACAGATTAGATTTATTTTTAAAAATAAAGTCCTTAAAAAGGAATTAGAGTAAAAAATATAATAAGACATGTAAAGACAGAAAATACACAGAGAGTCTGGATTATGCATGTTATTGTGGTATTTGAATTTTGTGGTTACTAAGAGACACTGGGTTATAAAAGCTGCTAGATTAAACCAATGTATATGTTTTAAAAATATCTTGACTTCCAAAGTTAAGCCAAAAGATATCTGCTTTGTGGGAGAGGTTATGATTTTATTTCCACAGAAAATGAGAAGCTGTGGATTCATTCTGGGTTAAGAAAAATCAGGTTTGATCAAGGAAGACACCCCCAAAAATCTGAATACAAACATGAAGAAGTAAACCTAGAAAAAGTATAAGAAACATAATGTACATTTTACCTGCTTAAATATAAAAAAAATCATCTTTGGCTGACTTGTATACAATGCACGATCTATATTTATATTGATGCAAATATGTATGTTACCTTTAAAAGCTTATGTATTTTCAGAACACGGGGACCAAATACCAATGAAAACAGATGGTCCAGGTGATACAGCATTTCAAAATGCCCCTTTTACATTTTTCTCAGAATTATGCATCAAGAATAGTTTCAAGGCCTCACAGAATACTCCAGTCAGGACTTGACCATGATTCTAAGTTTTCTCAATGTCTCCCAAAGATAACAGTGCCCACAAACCACAGGACGCAGTCTAGAGAACTACACCTACATTTCCAAAACATGGATTATAGATGTTTGCCTTTGTTCGGGGCATAGAAATTATTATTGGTCACTGTAAAAGAAAAAAAAGACTAACCAAAGGAGTTAGATTCAAAGATCTCTTTCTGAAAGAAAAAAGGGGGGTATGATATAGAAATTACAAAATCTATTTTAATCCAAAAGCAATTATTAATCTTAAATATTTTATATTGATATAGATTTTGGTTTAGTGATACAAATTTAAAGTGATTTCTGTTATACTGTATTATGTTTCTACTCTTGTTTAGGATATTATGTTTATGCAGCTCATTTAAAAATGTAATGTATGATTAAGAAATACAGATTAATAATCATCTATTATAGTCATGTTAGGTACATTTTCAAGGTCATAAACAAACATATTTAGACAGATAGATGATCTTCAACCACTTCAAAGACCTATACAATATGGCATTTAATATGTTCCTGGCAGCACTAATTTACTTCAAAGGAAAATGACTGTCATTGAAAAAAATAAGCATATGGACTTTGCTTTCTTTGTGGCAAAAACAAAACAAAACAAAACAAAAAACCAAAAAAAAAACCCAACTTTAGCTCTTTGGTTAAGAAACTGCCCTTGCCTCGACTGCTGATGGTTACTGTCCAAACCAGAACAACAGAACTCAAAAAAAAAGTAACTGCTGGCCAGAGCCAGCAAACTCCGCTGGACCAAGCCCAAGCCAGTGACCTCTGCTGGAGCAGGTGCGAGAGAGTGACCTCTGAGAGAGCAGGCCTGAGCCAATGACTTCTGTGGGTCAGGGCCGGAGCCAGTGACCTCTGCCAGACCAGGTCCCTGCCAGTGATCTTCCCTAGAGCAGGCCTGAGTCAACCACCTCCACGGGACCAGTCCTGAGCCAGCTATTTAAGTGGGAGCAGGCCCGAGTGAGCAACCTCTGTGGGAACAGGCCCAACCAATTTCTGGGCTTGAAAAGCAACCTCTGGGAGCACCCAGAGACCTCCAGCTTGACTGTAATTATGGCCCTGATTCCATTATGAGAAACAACCATTGTCACCTGGAAGAGTGATCACCAGAGACAGGACTCCTACTATACCAATCAGAGGAAAAGCTGGGTAGACAAGGTACTCATACATTCAACACCATCAAGAGAAGCACAGCCCCAATGAAAACTAATGGCTCTACAACAGCAAGGCTTCAACACCTGCTTCTTGTACTTTTTTTTTTAATGAATTGGTTCTAATTTTTCAGTAGGAATATTTGCATGATATACCAAGCAAAACATTCTAAAGTCGTCTAATCTGCCCAGTTCCTACCTGTGGTTGTTCAAAACAGATGACTCCATTGTGAGCATTTTGTATCTGTCCAGGGATTGTTAGCATACACAGACATAAACAAGCACCGAAACACATATCACTGCCTTTTTTGTTAGAGATTTCAGAAAAAATTTACAGACCAGTTGATATTTGGCTCTTTTCACGTAAAAAATATTCATTAGACTCAGCTTTCTTTATTGCTGCAAAAAAGTACTCCTTATATTTCTAAGCTACTATAGGATATTTTGTTATGCGTATACACACTAATGTCTTTAGATAGTCCTCATTGATATACTTTTGCTTTTTGTTTCATTGTTATTACTTATGGATGATGATAAAAATATTAGTTTGCATTAGTTTTTAATTTCTGCCATAACACAATTTACTACAAACTCAGTGACTTAGAACTCCCATTTGGTATTTCAGTTCTGAAGCTCAGAAGTCTGGGTGTGCTTGGCAGGGTCAAAACTCAGTCTTAAAAAGGAAAAATCAAGTTGTTGGTAATTGGGATCCTGACTGTAGGCTGTGCTTCTAAGATCACTGAAGTGTTGGCAGAATCCAACACCTTGAGGTTGTGGTTTCGTGTTCCTGTTTCCCAATGGCCCTGAGCCAGGAGCCTTGTGATTCCAGAGACCATCTCATTACTACATAGCTTCCTCCCTGCTTAAACTAGAGAGGAATCGGGCTTGAAATCTCCATGACTTCCCTCCTGCCACGGGCAGGAGAAGGCTTTTTGCTGTTAGAAGTTACATGGTTAGATCAGGCTCATCAGTGTCATCCCTGGGAATGATAGCTCATCACAAAGACAGATGGAAGAGTTTGAAAATGCTGCCTGTAATATATCGCTCACTTTATCCTTACTATTTTCCATTGTTACATCTCAGTATTTTAGTTGCATTAATTCAGTCATTCCTGCAATCCACCAAGGGCCTGGGGTTACTTCTGTCATACAGATGAGTTATCTGAATCACAGAGAAGTCAAACGAATTGCCAAAGGTCATGAAACTTGTAAGTGATGGAATCACTGTCAACAAATTTATGCTCAAGCACTGCTTCTTACCCCTCCAAATGGAGTTGCCCTGGATAGATAATTCTGTCCATTAATTACTGCACAAGGCAGAGACCTGTCAGAAACAGAGGTGATACATTCAAGAGTCAGCTGAAGAGAGCATATTAAAGCAACTGTTCCAGAGAGATGGGCAAGGTGAATAAGGATGGTGAATGGGTCTTGCTTCACCATCCCCAGCTGAGCAGAGGGGAACAATTGTGTTGCCTGAGGCTGGCAAGAACTGGAGCTGTAAGATAACTCCTGTCATGTGACCTATGACTGAGTACCACCATTGCTGGAAGGATAGCAGGAAGGCAGCAAATGGAAGCAGAGGAAGACGTACCTCTGCTCGCTCTCTTCTTGATTTCCAAACTCCTTGCAATGGTCAAACTCAACTAGAAGCCTGGATGATGTCCTCTCTAGAGCTATGTTCTGGAGAGTCAGCCATAGAAGATTAGAAAATAGTAATGACTGGGAGTGACTGTAGAATGACTGAATAAGAATAGAGAACAGTTATGAGTTAGTAGAAATGATTATGAGTGAGAATTTGCATCAAAGTGTTGACCAAGGTTTCTGTTCTGCTTGGTCCTGCAGCCGTTCAGTCCCAAAGAAACATACAAAGGTCTACCTTAATCATAGGATTGGCCTATTAGCTCAGGCTTTTTATTAACTCGTATAACTTATAATAGCCCATAATTCTTGTCTGTGTTACCCACATGGCTTGGTACCTTTCTTCAGTGAGGCATTCTCATCTTGCCTCCTCTGCGTCTGGGTAACAGCTGCAGACTGAATCTTTTCTCTTCCCAGAATTCTCCTGTTTTCATTGCCCCACCTCTACTCTTTGCCTGGTCACCCCACCTCTACTTCCTGTCTGGTTGCCCTACCTACACTTTCCACCTGGCTACTGGACAATCAGCATTTTATTAAAATAATACAAGTGACAGCGTAAAAGACCATTTCCCACAGCATCAAAGCATGCCTTTGAGTCCCATGGTTAGACATACAGTTTCTACCAGTACTCACCTCAAAGATAGAAATGTTTCTCAAATAAGCACCAGGCAATAATAGCAGAGACTGTAACTGAAGACTACCCTATGATGCCGGGGCTTTTAGACATTCACACAGTATTTGGAAGTGTATCAGATTCCATCTGGTTTGCTGATTCTCAAGTCCCTAAAAGGCAGGGCAGACTGCATATTAGTATGCCATACAGCACACACTGACTGGAAAGGGACAACCATTTGGAGCTGAACTGGTTGATGACACAATTTTAACTTGAACTTGACCACGTATGGGAATTTACTTTGTAAAACTAAGTCAATGCTACAGACTAAGCTTCTTGTTTTTCTAAGAAGCTGGGGTTGGATATTAGTGTACCACTGTCCTTAGCTAGTTCTTTGTCTAAGCTCTAATTAAACTGTTGATCTAGGTTTTCTCAGGACAGGGACTGAAGCAATGCAACCCAAAAGTGTGCTATCCTGGCAAGATTTCTCAAAGAGCTCTCTGTATATTGTCATAATTCTTTGCAAAAAGGACTCCATGTAAAACACTTGCCCATCACCCAGATGCTAAGACCACTGAGCCCTAGAAATTTCATCAGTGAGGTAGGATTCTGTGCATCTGGCATGCATCTATCATACAGAAACATTTATGGTGCTCTCTACTTCCTGTTTATGAATGCCAATTAGCATAGTATCAATTTAATGAACCAGTCAAAACACCTTGATTACTATTGTATCTCTGTGACTCATTAAAATAATCACTCCCATTTTATCTCTGACAGCCAAGCAGAGACATTTGGCATCTTCTTTCTACTCCTGGATCCCATTATTTCCATTTCAATCAGCCTTGTTCCATGGTAACACATCCCATCATTATTCCAGACCTAATAACTTTGAAATTTTAAGTAGAGGATTTTAAAGCATACCCTAATACTCTAGTAAAGGAAAAGTCTTGAGACCCTCTTGCAGTTCTGGCTGCAATCTATGTGTAAATCCACCCACTTCAACCATATTGTCTTTCATAAAAAATAGTTCATTACCATAACCTCATTAACTGTAGGCTATTATTCGTTGTCTAGACTTCTGGTAAGCGCACTCAGTTCTAGTGATGCACCAAACCAGGAATTATCTGTGAGCCTCCATATTGATCCATTTGACTCACTATAGACTCATGATCCACCTTCTATTCTCAGAGTCAGTGTCTGGGTGTGTACACTAGACCCCTACTGGTTTACAGGGCAAGATTTCCCCTCTAAGCAGAAGAACCTTTGTCTCTTCTCCCTTTGGGCTATGCTGACATCAAACTTTGATTATAGGTCTGGAGGTAATTGGGAAATGGAGGAGTTTGGAGAGGCAACCATCCTATTGCAGGGTGGTTGCCCTAGAGCAGGGCAGGAAATAGGTGTAAAGGAGTCAAACTTCCTTGGGGAAGAGGGAAGATATAGGTGTATTTCAGGGCTCAAAACACACAGCAAACCCTGGTATGTACATGTTTCTATTCCAAGTCTCAGAATCCCACTCCTTATTCACAAATGCCTTAGTCAGCCTGTGACAGCTGGAGAGGTTAAATGTTCAACCCATGTTCCCCTCTCTGTAGCACATGTAGTGAACATATGACCAAAGTTTTAGTCATATCTACATGCTTGGTAAGAACAGTCAAAGGCCACCTTTTTGGCTTTTGTGTTTGTGTTTTTATTTAGAAGCTTAATCTTGAGTCTCTCCGTTCCCTTCCCTTCTCCTCCCTTCACCCTTTGTCTTTTTCTTCTCTATTCTTTTTATTTGTCAACTATCCAAGTTAGTTAAGAGCAGCTAGACTACAAGTCGTAATTCTCATCCTGTTAAGAACCGGCCACCAGAGGACCTGTTATTGACGTGCTCTGCATCGCACACCGGTGATAACTGGACTAATCTTAATATTAGTGAAGACTGCTGCCCTGATTGTCTTAGGCAGATATCTTTGGACTCATAAAAATTTTCACAGCATGGGTGATATGGCTTAGTGATCTTGCTGATCTTGAAGAAGACTGGATCAGTCCCTAGATGCCTAGGTTAGGTGACTCACAGCCATCTGTAGCTCTAAATCCAGAGGATTAAATGTCCTTTCTGGCCTCCAAGGACACCTGCATTTGCCTGTACATGCACACATACACAAATAATGAATCTGAAACATATAATGTGCACAACAGAAACCCCAAATCCCATCTGAGGGTCTGTTTCTTTGGGCCATTCTCTATACAGATTATTATATCAACCAAGATACACACAAGAAACAAATATCATAGTCAAATAATTTTAAGAGAGCATAATGAAGAAAATATTTTAAGTACAGAATCTCCTGAAAAAATAGAAATATGTAATTGTGTACATATATTTGCATACATATATCTACCCCTCCTCCAACACACACACTTGGCTAACCATTTAGGGATGCAAGACAGTCCAAAATTAGCAAAATTCATATCTTAGTTTGAGTCTGAAGATTGACTGGCATGGTTCTCTGTGTGGTGGTTTGCATGAGACATGTTCCCCCATCAGGCCCAGGTGTTTGAACATGTCTTTCCAGTTGGAAGTACTGTATGGGGAGACTTAAGGGGTTTGGCTTTGTTGGAGGAAGCACATCAGTGGTGGTGGGCGCTGAGGCTTCGCAGTCTTCTGACACTTCCACTTGACTTTCTCTGCTTTGCGTGCTTTTGACCATGTGAGCGCTTAGCTGTCATCCTGCTGCTATGCCTGCTGCTTTCTGCTGTTCCTCCCTGCCTGATGGACTCTTCCCGCTGGAGCCACAGGCCAAAGCAATCTCTCTCTTCCTTCAGCTCTGTTCAGTCATGGTGTCTTATCACAGAGACAGAAAAGTAACTAATACACCACAGAACCAGGAGGAGCTGATAGCAGCTTTTTTATACACATATTATATATGTAAGTATATATTATATATATTAATATATCCAGTCCTTCAGCTAATTGGATGAAGCCAATTTGCAATTATAGGGGGAAAGGAGGCAATCTGTTCCACATAGCGTACTAATTTGAAAGTAATTTCATTCAAAATTCTTTCAGAAACCACCCCAAGAGTGTCTGAACACAGAGGAGTTTGTCGGCACTTGCTGTGTTAGAGAACATACCTCAATATACTTTAAGTTGACATGTAAAATATAGGAATGCTTGCTGTATGCCGCAGTTACTAGGGCGCTGGAAACCACAGCAGGGTTCTGAATTAGCTGCAGCACAAGTCTGTCACCAGCACCGAGCTATGAGAACCGTGGAGAAGGACTGACGCTGCCGGGGTCTGTGATGGGATGGTGATGGCCATGGAAACGAACCTCCGTCTCACTCTGTGACCACACTGAAGCACAGTCTCTGTTAGATTCACTCTTGATAACTCAGGGATCCTTCTCTTTTACCCTCTCACAGTGTTCTGAAAGGAGAGTGAAGGACAGAGGAACCGCCGGGGTACTCAGTAGGTCAGCTCCTGGAAGACTAAAGCATGGCCCAAAGCACTGAGGCCAGGCATGGAGAAATGGAACACCCATGGGGGAGTCGTCAGGACCCATGGACATAAGGACATTTGCATAGACTTGTGTATATGCATCCACGGAAAAGTTAATTAATATATTAGTCACAGTATGAGAGCAATGGTAACTAAAACTACAGTATACTATAATAATATACGACAATAAGAGTTAGGTGACTGTTCTCTCTCTCTGTGTCTCTCCTTCTTTCTCTTTGGCTCAAAGCATCTCTTTGTACTCATCTTTTGTGTTGTGATGTGAGAGGAAAATGTGCCCAGACCATGAGATGATGCGAGGTGAACGAAACAGGCACTACTCCATAGAGTTAGATGACATTCAGAACGAGGAGCAAGCCTCAAACCATAATGATGATGTCAAGGGTCAGATGTAGCAGTGTGGGGTCTGATGTGGTTACAGGGCAGGGGTGTAGAATGCAGGTGCACTGGGAAAAGGGATGGCTCATTCTCTGGGCAGGATGAAGTGGGGCTGGATGAAGGCTCATTGAGTTTCTCAGAATAGTGTGTGACTTAAATGTTATGAAGTGTTTATTTCTGGAATTTTTCATCTAATATTTTGAAATCAAGGATGAACATTGGGTACTAAAACCATGAACTATGAACCCGTGAGAAAGGTGCAGGTGCATACTAAGTTCATAGAGCTGGACTTGCCTAGTCCAAGGGAAGGTCTACTTGTCCTTTTCCCAGCATTCTCAAAGGCTCCTAAAGCCGTGTGTGAGCCCTGGCCCGCAGCTTCTCCAAGCACGTGCTATGGAATATCAAAGCTTCTGTCAACACCACTGAAAAACGTTATCTCCATGTAGTTTTAATTTTTTTTATTTCTCTCTTCTATGAGGAAGCTTAATATCCTTTAATAGAAATTCAACCTCAGTCGACAGAGACTGCAACTCAAATCATTTTGTTATTAGGAAGAAAGGCAGTCCACAATACAACAAAATAAAGCATCAACAACAGCAAAACACCAGCGGGCTGTCTGGATACGCATATTTATTCTAAAGACTTAAGACATCACCAAATCTGACTTTGTGTAGCACCCCCCCCATACCAGGCTTTCGGCCTCCCAATTCCAATGTGTTTCAGCAGTGAGACCCAACTCCGCAGTCCTCAGCTGCACCGTGTCTTTGCCTATGATGCATTGCTGTGCATAGGACATATGCAACTTTCTTTGAGATAAACCACAGGCTAGCATACCCTTACACCTACACATACGTCTTCATCAACGTCCGTATCAGCCTCCCTCAATTAGACAACTCGCAGTGTGCATCCCAGGGGGAGCAAGGGTGCATAGCCCTGAACAAAAATCAACAAGCCTGGGACTGCTTCAAGTTCAGAATCTACAGGAGAGAAATATTCTTCCTGGCTAGGTATTAATGTGATTTGTCAAAACCCAGCAAAGTGAATAAATGAATACCATAATTCACACTGTGCTTGCAGGGAGATGATGACAACTGAGATTAAACCTTTCATAAGGAAAAACAAACAAGGAAACAGGGCCTACTGACCTCTGCCTCCAACAGCTGCATATGTGGCAAGGCCCCAACCCTGAGGTGAGGCCAACTCTCTAGTCAGATAATTTCAGGCACTTTGGAAGCTTGCCTTTCTTTTTCTTCAATCTTCCATGGCTCCATAAGAGCTTGGCACCTTTGGAAAGAATGCCTCTCCTGGATGTGTCTGCTCAAGGTCTTGTTTCCTGAGGAAGAAGATTTGAAGTCCTGAAATCATCTCAAAGACTGACAATTGCAAAAGACTGTTGGATATGGAGTCTCTCTGGATATGACAATCTTTTAAAAAGGTATGAGACAACAGCCTTGTGAAGCCAGTTTTATTATACTCCTCTCCCAGCTCAAAAATATGAAATGACCGGAAGTCTTCCATGTAGCGAGGAGTCAGAGCCAGCAGGTGCAGCTGTGGAAGTCTGGGTTACCCTGCTCCTCACCACAGCACAGTTATGCCACCCTCACGACAGCACAGCTATGCCGCCCTCACCTAGCACAGCTATACGACCCTCACCTAGCACAGCTATGCCACCCTCACCACAGCACAGCTATGCCACCCTCACCTAGCACAGCTATGCCACCCTCACCTAGCACAGCTATGCCACCCTCACCTAGCACAGCATTGCCACCCTCATCACAGCACAGCTATGCCACCCTCACCACAGACCAGCTATGCCACCCTCACCTAGCACAGCTATGCCACCCTCACCTAGCACAGCTATGCCACCCTCATCACAGCACAGCTATGTCACCCTCACCACAGCACAGCTATGCCACCCTTACCTAGCACAGCTCTGCCACCCTCACCACAGCACAGTTATGCCACCCTTACCTAGCACTTAGTCCAGACATTTCAGAAGATAGACACACTTAGTTCACTGTGGTTCAGGGTTCTGATAGGCCAGATTTGAACCAACCACTCTTGAAGCCAGGGACAAAGTCAGTTACCTAATTATATGGAGCGGGTTCAGTTTTACAGTGAGAGATCAAGTAGGTACACTATGAAGAAGGGTAACTACAATTGGCTGGTATATAGCACAGGTGTTTCTACAACCATGACTTTGACAGCACACCACCACACGCTTGCAACGGAATTCATGTATATCCCTTCGAGAATACTCATATCGACTCAATCAAGCCGGCTTTAGATGCCTTAGACACTACATCTGCCGCTGACTGAGGGGAACCACACAGATCCATCTAACCACTGCTGTCAGCCGGTCCTGGACCGACCCTAGTGGGTCTCCTCTTGGCCTATTACTCCATTTTCCAGCATAACCAGAGCACGGAGAGACGGGGGAAAAATAAGGCAATTACAGAAGACATCCATTTGGCTGACAGGAAAGTGGAAAACTTCGGTCCATAAGGAGTCCCATGATGTGCAGACCAGACCATCTCTCTGGCCTGGGCTGGGGTGATCAACTATTGAACTGGAGACTCTGCAAGGATTTCCTTTGTCTTCTGCCTTAGGTGGCCCCTAGGGGCAGGAGTCTTTTCTGGAGCCCCATTTCCTTTCTCTTTAGCAGCTGCTCACTGTGGGGATTGCCTGAAGACTGTTGTTTTCTGATTTGGAGTTTCTCTGGGCAGATACTTTATATAGCACCCTCCGAGGCTTTAGCCTATAGCGTAAGTCGCACATTGCGTGTTTCATGTCAATGCACAGTTTAGCTCAGAAACATTCCGTTCCCCTGCTATTTAAGTCATATAGTTGAGTTTAAAAAAAAAAAAGAGCGAATGGCAAGAAACTAATGTTTGAAAACAAGTGTCAGGCCTCCAGCGTGTGTCCGTGAAAATTCGGCTACTCTGAGGAAAACGGCGGCCCCTCACCAGTGCCCTGCTGACTCCTCCGGTTCCCCCAGCTGCGGCCGGCAATGAGCAGAGGCGCTCAGCTTGTCCTGTAAGCGTCCGTGTCACCACCGGATATTTCTTTCCAGCTTTACCTCTGGTTCTCTCAGGGATGGAAAGCCTGAGAAATTCCAGAGTATGAAGTCAGTTCACGTATTATTCTGTCTGAGTGCCTTTCCCACCCCCACGCGCTTGAGTCCAGGGTTCTACGTCTCCAGTATAAAGCAGGAATCTTCCCATTTACCTTTGTATTTCCACATTTTAAATGGGCTGCACTAGAAAAGGATTCAAAAACTAAGTGTACGAAGTATTCATTAAAAACAAGCTCCTTTCATCTCTGTCAGTTACCCACCAATTTCCTCTCCCTAACCTCCATCATGGTCATTCATTTTTCTATTCTTCTAGAAGTCTTAATGCCTATGCAAGTAAATGTCAGCACAGGGCCTTCTCCACCCTTTGAACACGTGACAGGAAGCTGGTCATAGCGCTCTCTTCGCAGCTACTCATTGTGTGGGCCTTTCTGTCACGAACTCTTCCGATGGACTGTAGAGTCCTGCACCATGTGGTTCAAATTGCTTCTCTGATGGATCCTTACTGCTTGCCATTTGGAACAATGTTGTACCCAGTAATTTCACGTATGCCTCATCTTACATATGTGTGGATGGCAATTTCTGGGCCTGAATCTGAATGCATTAAAATCTTAACAGATAAGCTTAATTTGAGTTTTTAAAGGTTTGTTCCATTCTCACTGGTAAAATAAGAGAATGTCTATTTCATTGTTAATGTGTCCTCAGTGCCAGCTTTCTTGACTTGCCAACACAGTAGGTGGAAACGCTATTGCCTCTTAGTTTCTACTTGTATTGTAGTGCGGTTAGGCAGTTTCTAATATAAAATGCTTCAGAGAATTTTAATGGCAGGAGGGAATCAAACAAACAAACAAACAACCTTCGAAATTCTGAAAAGGGGTCCTGTATCTTCAAACTAGAAAGCCCAAAGGCAAGACCAGTGCACATAGCCTGGATTCAAGGATCCGATCCCCGGTCCCAACGCTTGTGCAGCTCTTTCTCACTTCTCTCTCCTTTTACTCCGTCTTTCTCTGGCTGCCCCATCTCCACGCTACTCCAACAGTCTTCTTTGCTTGTCGGCTGAGGAAGCTCCTAGATTGTGTAGTCATAGCTTCTTGTCAGGGCTGCATCAATTGAGGCCTTACCTCTTATCAGTGTAGGGTTGGGCACTTAGGATTGAGGAATCAGTTTGTAAGACAGACCAGCCAGGATGTACGTCAATGAGGTCGATGATGAAGTAAAATCGTCAAGACACATGGCTAGGAGAAACATCTTAAGGTAGAGACATTTGTGTAAAACATTTGTGCAAAAATAAAGGGGGGAGGAAATATCTTTTCCTATCTGCAGGGTTGTTATTTTAAAGTGACATAATTCACTCAAAATATTAGCATACAACATTGTATTCAATATATATGAATATGCTATTCATATATATATGAATATATTATTCATATTTGACAAGTGAAGAAACCATGGCTTTAAAAACCTTAAATAAAATATTGCACTTTATAAGCACTGTATACTGGAAATACAATGTTTAAAATAAACTATTGAAAATTGGCCAAAAAAACTTTAAATGCTTTTGTCTAAGGCTATGCAGTAATGATACAGGCAGTAAGCATGGCCGTGAACCTCTAGTTGTGGTCGGCATGCGTTTTCCCAGCATCCATAATAGAATCTTGCTGCCAGCACACAGGTTCTAGCTCCTCATACTGAGAAAAAAGCTGAAGATTCCCATTGTGGCCTCTAGATGGCAATGTTGCCACAGGCTAGCTCTGCTGCAATGCGGCACAGACAGGGAAGATGTTCTAGAAGGTGGGGGAAAACGGCTCATCCAGTTTATACAGCTCCCTTGGCAGAGCCCGCACTTAGACTTGCAGGGGGCAATTCTATTGTCATTGCATTTTCCTTTTAAAATATACATTTTGAAAATATCTGTGAAGCGTTTATAATGTTATAACAAACCCCGCAACTCAATTTTATTCCCTAAATTTTATGCTACCTCATAACATGAATAATCTGAATAAATATTCTCTTTAGATATATCCACAGACACAAGAGCAACTATGAAAAGATATCTCCTTTCCTTCTTTGTTTTCGTTACACAGATATCTGTTTTAAGATTACTGGCAATGTGTATTGGAAAAGAATGTCTGCATTCACATTCTTCACAGCTTCACAGATTTTCAAATCTTTACTGGCTGCGGTGTTGACAGGTATGTTTTATAAGCAATGACATAATCAACACAGCTTTATTTCATGGACACGTACAACTGTAACGTAACTTCTCAAAGCAGAATCGGAGCTTCAAGGTATATGTGTTTGTAATTTTGACAAACCTCTCCAGATGGACTGTAGCTCCTAACACCCTCACCAGCACATATGGTGGTTCCTAGTTCTCCATAAGCTAAATCGTTAAGTGTTGTGAAGAGAATGGATATTGAGCTATGATGGCCGCTGAGGTGGCGGGGTCGCATCTTTATCCGCAATGGTTTGAGTTAGGATAAACATCTATTTATGGAGGAAACATTTCTTCTTCTTTCCATCTGCAAGAGTTAAAGCTCCCAGCTCCGAGGGACCAAAGCAAAAAGAAGAAATTTAATCTTCAAATAAGGGCCATCCATGTATGATTCGTATTCTCTCTCTCTCTCTCTCTCTCTTTGTTTCTCTCTATCTCTGTTTGTCTCTGTCTGTCTCTCTTTGTCTCTGTCTGTCTCTCTCCCTCTGTGTGTGTGTCTCACACCTTTATCTTATGTGGTTTTGTTTTTTTCACCTGAATGGTGAGCCCTAGCGATTCCAGGACATCAGGTTTTATGAATTTTCTCAGCCAAGTCTAAGCTTAACTCCTTGGGTCCAGTCATTTTTACCTGATATTGAGGATAGTCGTCCTCAGTCAATGTAAAAGCTATTTATTAATAAACAATAACAAACTGCGATAAAACCCTGTGGGGAATGCAGAAAGAGGACCATGACAGAGGTGACAGGCACGCGGCTGGGTTGCACTACCGGCTTTCCCGGGAATAAATCCTCAACTGCTGCGGTTCTATTCTCTGGGGGATTTTTCTTATTGAAGGTCTCTTTCCAGCCGTGCTTTGGGCATTCCCATGCTTAGGCTTGAGTCAGGGAGACTTGCGGTTACCTTAGGAATTGAACCCCACTAATTGATCTGAGTTCAGAGTTTTAAACTGATAACAAAACCCTAACCACTACGCCTCAGACAGACAGGGAGCCTTTGCCCACAGTTGAACCCAGGCATGTTCCTTTCCCCAGTACACTGGGGTCTTGATGCGCTTGCTCCCTGGGACCTGGCTTTCTCTGTAGCATTCGTATGACTTTTCTATCAGCAGCAAAGGGACATCCGTGGTCCCACCTCCAACCACACATGCAACACCTTAGCTCTTCTGCCTTTAAAGGAAAACAAAGTAATCACACTTCTCAGTTCATCCTGAAGGGGTCATCTGAGCCACAGAATAGCATTTCAGATCGTTCACACCTGCAATAGATTAGAATTCTAGAAGGACAAAGAAGCTTGACAAGCCAATAGCTAGAGTTAGCAATTTAGTGCCCGGGGCTCGTGCACGGGAATAGGGATTTACGCTTCTGATGAGTTAGTTTACTCTATTGTTTTTTAAATGTATCTATTGGATATTTAAATAATACATTGCTAGCACCCCCCCCCGCGCGCACACACACACACACACACACACACTTGTGGGCTCTCTTTCATTGTGGCTCCTATCTGTTATGTCTTCATGCTTGTTTTCTCGGTGTGTTACAATTCACTATTTTCTTGCATGTTGTGCCTACCATAGCGTCAATCAAACAACATATCTTAGTATAATAACACAATCTTGGTTTGTTTTTCTAGAGTATTTTATTTTAGAGTGCTCTAGCATCCGGAGACGCTTTACCTCCAAACCAGCCCCCTTTGGTGGGCATTTTGCTTTGTTTGTCTATCTCATTGTGACATACTTGTCATTTTTCACTTGTCTAAGTGCATTTGAAGAGTAAATGTACAAACGTGGAACTGCTGGCTAATAACCCATGAGGTTCTTATTTTAATAAATATTTCCGCATTGTTCTTTTTAACCTCGCCAGTGTCCACCTCATCAGCAATGCATGGAGGCGCTTATTTCATAGAGTGGCCCGTGTAGCTTAACAGCTGGGTCCCCCTCCCCCAAGTCCACTGAAAACACCTTAAACAGCTGGATCCTTCTCCTCCCCCCCCCCGCCCAGTCCGACAGGTAAAATGGTACTTCTCTCCATTCTCTCCTCTGCAAACAGCTCCTCTTGTTAGGAGGAAGGGTTACGAGAGGTTAATGGAAAAGTCAAGACTTTGCCAGTCTCTGGCATTGGCAAACCAAGTAAGTTAGGCTTAGTGGACAAGAGGACATACAGTTCGTGAGCATAGCTTCCAGGTTTCTGGGTAAAGGAATCTCTGGGAAGCACATTGGCCGAGTTTCCTCTTCAGAGCCTGTGCTAAGGGACAACGGTGCCTCCCTGGTCCTGGGTGTACAACCCTTCTTAGATTGGACTCATCCATACTATTTGTGACTCAGGCAAGCAGCTCATATACAGGTGTGGGGTGACACAGTTAAGAAATCCTTCCTCTCCGGGTGGATTTTACTGCCATTTCCGTCTCTACTCAGTTTGTAATACAATCTTCCTCAGAGCGAACATGCAGAGCCATGGCTCCAGGAAAAGATGGCTGCACACATGCTACCTTTTCTCTTCGCCATTTTATAGATGCAAAGACAGGCATCTGTCTTTGCAACCTAGCACTGACTTCTTGTGTAATGTGTAGAAGCAAAACACAGTAAAAGCTGTATTTTTCCAGATTCTAAATCCAAATAGGAAGAGGAAACAGAATGCACAATGGAAGGCTGTGCCCAGGGGTGCCCAAGCAACTATTCCAGTATGAAACTGGTGTCCTTCCAATGTGCTATTTATTTCTTTTACTAAGTTGGTTTAATTGACCAAATGTTTTGTTTTTATATGCACCCAGCTCCAGACTGCTGTTTGATGACCAGAAGCCACAGCTAATTAGAAAACTCAGAAAATATAATGAGACCCTAGAAAACTCTTTAAGTATTAAGTACTTCCTTATTACAGCCTTTTCATCAGATGCCCTGTGCGTTTCTGTGGAAAGACGAGGAGCTTTGGGAACAGCCAGCCTAGATCAAATGTAGCTCCAGTAACAGCTCTTCATGTGATGCTGAGAGGCTTATCAAACCTCTAGGAGCTTATCTATAAGATAATTAAGGATCTGCATTCATCCAGCAAATTAGGTCATTAGGTCAGCACTGTGGTATCTGCAACCCATGAGTGCTCAAAAATATTTGTTGCTGAGTCTCCTATACCCAGCCGACACTGTGTTTAATCCCATACTCAAGTGAACAAAACACACTTTCCTGCATTAAGACGACTTTACATTATGGTATTGTTATGATGTCAAATAAAGAGATTGGGTACTATGGGACCATTAATAGTCCTTTTAAAGAGAAAGTTGAGAAAAGAATAAAAAACAAAATAGGAAGAGATTATAGGAAAATTTGAGGAGTTTTGGTTTCTCGTGTGAGCACATGCCACAGTGCAGCTTTTGAGAATGGTTTGAATATTTGTTGATTTAGAACAAGAGTCATTTTATTTTCTGAATGCTGTGAGGGCTGTCAGAGAAAGAGTCAGAGGGGTTTGGTAAAGGTAGGTGCCTGGACAGGGGAGCTGGGTGTTTGGACTGGCATTGTTGTGTTTGAGCAGAGGTTTACAAACTTTAGTCATCTCCTTAAAATGCAGTGCTGGGAGCTGGACAGATTGGTCATCTCTAAGACCACTGGCTGCTCTTCTAGAAGGCCAGGATTTGATTCTCAGCACCCACATGGTAGCTCACAAGCATCTGTAACTCCAGTTCCAGGGGATCCAAACCTCTGTGAGCACCACCCACACAGGTGGTACACAGACACACATGCAGACAAAACTCCCATACACATAAATAAATAAGATTTAAAAACTAAAGTAGAATAAAAAAGAATGTTTTGAGACTCAATAGGTCTGGCCTGGTTTCACATGTGTATGTCTAACAAGTTCTCGGGTGGCAAAAGCCGTTCTTAGATGCCAGTTTAGAAGTGGTAGAAGTGGAAAGGATAGACACGGAATAAATCACCCTATCATATGAGCTGGAGAGATGGTCAGCAGCTCAGAGTGCAGGTGGCTCTTGCAGAGGATCTGACTCTGGTTCCCAGCACCCACATCAGGTGGTAACTCCAGATCCAGAGAGACCCTAGCCTCTGGCCTCCATGAACATCTGGACTCATAGGAACCCCTACCCACCCCGCATGCACAGGATGCTTTAAAAAAGAAATAAAGATCCTAACAGCCATGGAAGAGGAATGAAAAGAGATGTCCAGACAGATATAGTCGGCCTAGCAATGCCGAGGCCTTAAATGCAGGTCCTGGTAGTGAAACCAGTCTACCTGCTTACATGGCCTTCTCCAGTTTATTCAGCAGCTCCCATGTGGGAGCCCAGAAGACAGATGAACTCTGTGAGGAAGAAACTTTATTTCATTTGGAAAATACCTGTCATCTTACCACACACCTATAGGCACATTGAAATGCTGATATTACTCAAATGGAAAAAAGAAAGCATATTTAACAAGTGGTGCTGGCACAGCTGGATATCAACATGTAGAAGAGTGAAAATAGATCCATATCTATCACCATGCACAAAACTCAAGTCCAAATGGATCAAAGACCTCAACATAAAACCAGCCACACTGAACCTTATCGAAGAGAAAGTGGGAAATACACTTGAACACATTGGCAC
>JAQHUG010000532.1:704380-724783 GCA_028555095.1 Dicrostonyx torquatus | reverse complement strand
GTCAGGGATTGTGATACCTCCAGAAGTTCTTTTATTGTACAGGATTGTTTTGGCTATCCTGGGTTTTTTGCTTTTCTATATGAAGTTAAGTACTGTTCTTTTGAGGTCTGTGAAGATTTTTGCTGGGATTTTGATGGGCATTGCGTTGAATCTGTAGATTGCTTTTGGTAAGCTTGCCATTTTTAGTATGTTATTCTAATCAGCTTTTATCTCTGATTTGTGTGAGTTGAACAAATCTGAATCTCTATGCCTTTCCTGTTAGAAAGGGACAAAGTACAGAAGCGTAATATTCATTTGTCTAGTGCGGCAGTTCTGAGAAAGAGCAATTAGACAGAGCAGTATGCTGCAAATTAGAAATGTTAAGTGTAGCAAAAGCAAACAGAGGTTTTCTAATAATGAATTTTAATTATCATAGATTGATAAAATGCATTTTGTCTGAGGATATTAAAGTATATTATAACTACATTAGAATCTCTTGAAGAGACCATGAATGTTTCCAACCCAGCAACCACAGAACAATAAAAGGCCATTTGGGATTTGATTGTAAATTGAGTATTATTGACTCATATTTTGAAGATTATAAATGCAATCTCTAGAATGCTGTACTGTTGAAGTAGGGTTTTCTCAGAACATGTGTTAAGTAATCAGAATGACCAGCTTCAGTGGTGAATTCTCCCAGATCCCCAGCTCGGAAGTGAGAGAAAGAGTCGCATATACAAATAGCTTTTATTGGAAGCAGGATGAGCACTGGGGGTCACAAAAACAGGAGTCTCTTTTGTTGTCTTGCTATGCTCCACTGTCGTTTATTTGTTTGTTTTGTTTTTGTTATGGTTTCCTCCAGGGAAAACAGAGTCAGATGAAAAGATTCTTCGCAGTTAAGTGTGAGTTCAAGCCTGAAGCACTTAGCATCTGGAGAAGATGTCACTGGAAAGCTGCCCTGGCTCTGTTCTTAACTGACAAAAGACTGGGTAAGGGTACCATCAGAGCCATGAATGAGGGCGTGGTTGGCAAGGCTAACTTTTTCACATTACGGATAAAAATTAAAGAATCAACCTTATTCCCACGGTATCTTCTAGAATTGATTCAAACCAGCCAGCCCTTACCTTGAGACATATCAAGCAGGATTCAGCTACACATTCCTTCTAAGAACGACACCAAATATCAGAGACAGCTTGTTAATGCTGTCATGACCCTTCCTGCTGACATTTCTATGATTTCATGACAGTCAGACAACTGATGTGGCCTTGACAACTGCTGAAATATGGAAGGATTACCACCATAGTGCTCAGTAAAAAGCAGATGAGTGTCCCAAATGCCTGGCCAGTCAGCCCTTTTGGGGTGTCTTGTATTCCCAGCCCAGACTACATCATAATGAGGATTTACTCCTGACCTGGGAGCCACAGCCCAGCTCTGTCACAAGAGTGTGTCCCTGAGATGTAGTTCTGCCCACTGATGACATAAGTTACATGTTGCCCCCGTGACCAAAAGGGCTGAAATCATACTAGCTTCTCCATGTCCCTCTAGCATTGCCAATCTACATGTCCTCGCTCTCTGACTCTATGAAGGCCATTTGCTGTGGCTAGAGGTCCATTTCAGATCCTTGCCTTGCCATCAGTATTGCTGTGCGTGCTCCTTCCCACTGTGTCGTAGAGTGTTAGAGTCACAGACCCAGCTAAGGGCTTCATCATTGGTAAATGGATACAGGAAGTGCCGTAAATGTACAACATGCCCTGTTGTTTGTGGCAGCATTAGTGACTCTAATATAAAGAAATTAGACAAAGAAAGACAAGCATCGCATGTCTTACTTTCATGCAGAAATGTTGGTTTGTCTCTTAGATGTAGGAAGCAAACTACTGGCTACTCAAAGCTGCGAGGAAGTGAAAAGAGATGGACAGGTTTTCATAGGTTAAGGAGTAAAAGGAATAATTTTAAATACTGTGTGGCACAGTAGGTAGGGTATTACCTGTGGGGTAACAACAGCTGACAATTATTGATTAAATGTTTCCAATGTTCCAGTACAAAGAAATTGTAATTATCAAAAGTTAAGAACATGCCATCTATCTCAATCTGCTCATTTTGCACTATATACACTATTAAAATATTGTACTCACTGCTCAAGATTTATAATTATTGCTTGTGAATGAATTTTTAAGCACATCCACTGTTTTTAAAACAAAGAACTGTTTAAATACTGTGAAGTCTGACATTTTCTATCATTTTATCTTGTTAAGACAAAAAAAACCCCACTAATTAAACGTAATTTTCTACCTCTGTTGTTCCACATAAAGAAAAAATAGTGAAAGCCACCAGTTCGGAATAAAGAGCACGAAATTACTCACCTTCTGAAGTGTGCACTGCTTAGTTTTTCCTCTTTTCAACTGTACCGAGAATTAACTATGGTGGGAAGTGATCCACGACATTTGTACCTAATGAATTTCTTCTGACTGAAAATCGCCAACTACCCCACGTGCAGTGTGACACATTTTGGAGTTTTAGACCTGAGGCTTCAGCAGGGATCGACAGCTTGAGGCAAAGACAGTGAAGTGTTAGCACTGACTTAACATTTCTTGCCGCACTGTGGAGGAAACCATGAGCCTTGTGATCTCCCATGCCTGCACAGCTCATCATCCTGAGGCTGGACCCCAGCCTAAGAACTCAGTTCATCATTTTCCATGTATTATATTGGCATTGTAGACTTATTTATGTGTATGTTCTTCAATAATGTGTTTCCTGGTAGCATGAATTAATTTCATACCAATATGTAAACACAGTGTGAAATGCTGAAGGCCAGAAGTGTTTTGGATTTCAAATTTCTCTACTATTTCTTTGCATGTTGCAGTATTTACATATGGATAATCAGAGATTTTGGAGGCAAAGACCCAAATCTAACATGTGGATTTATTCATGTTTCAAACATGCCTCAATCACATAGCCTAGGGTAATTTTATATAGTATTTTATAGTATAACATGTATGTAGTTATAATATAGTATGCAATGTTATATCTGCAATAAAGTCTCATAAAGTGGAACTGCTCTATTTGCATGTCTTGTCAGGACTCATGGAGTTGGAGACTTTGGAAATATAATTAGGCATTGTTACAGGCAAAATAGTCCATGCCTGCAGTGGAGAAAATGAGTGTCTGACTTAGATAACAGTATCTGTAAGAACCTTTACTGTCTCTTTCAGCCACATCAAAGAGTGGGGGATTTTGATGCTTATTATGAAACAACAGAGTAGAATTTTATCTGACACTTGATGATTTCGCCATATTGTGTTTGGGGGGAAGAAGAGGTCTCAGAGGTCTTTGATAATTGATTAGTCTATTGGGGTGCTGTTACAGCAGGAACAGCCATCCGAGGAGTGTAAGAAGATTCGGCTAGAATGGTTTTCTGACATCAATAAAATTAGTTGTTTTTCATCTCTGTTGTGAAATTTCTGACTCACTTTAGCCCTGTGTATTATTCTATTATGGCATGATTATTCTCATTATGTGTCCCCAAACCTATCAACAGATAGAGTCTAGACTCTAATTATCTCTATATTTAGTCAAAATAGTCAGGCTTCATCTGTTTCCAGAATAGTTAATGTGTTTGGCTCATTACTCTGAAAACACGGAGCACAATTTCGCTCTGGCATTAGCTTATGTAAGGAGCATAAAGGTCCGCTGTGTGACGATTCTATTCGTTCCTCATGGCAGTGAGTCAGGAAATAATAGCCGTCATTTCTGATCACTTACTGTGTACCAGACACTATGTTCACCTCTTATATGTATTATTCATCTAATTCTCACGAAAACAAATTATTCCCACTGTCCCGGTTTAGAGGCTTTCCACAAGTCACAGGCTGAGGAAGCAGGGGCAGCAAACTCAGGACATCTAATGTCAAACCCAAGTCTCAACTACTTTGTTGTCCCTGATTCCGCAGACTCTGATGTTAAGTTTGGTGTTCATATAAGCCACATACAGTTATGTGTTCAAAGGTTCAAAGGATGGAATCTGTGTCTCTCTCAGGAGACAGTTCTCGTGTGTGGTGTGTGTGTGTGTGTGTGTGTGTGTGTGTGTGTGTGTGTGTTCAGTGTATCACTATGTATTTCTGCATGGCTTGGAGCTCACTATGTAAGCCCAGGATTCCATGGGGGCACAGAAACCCATCTGCTGCTGCCCCCTCCGTGTTAGGATTAAAGTCACATGCACCATGCCAGTGTGAAGTTGTTTGTTAATATGAAGATAGCATCCATTTGGGCGTATATCTCCAGTGGGATTAGCATGCCATGCTCTAAACCCTAGAATGATTTCCTATTGCTGTATGTGGAAAACCCAAGTTCTGTCAGTTCTAGGACTCTTGAATTAGCTTTCACCCTTCCACCCAGACATTCCTTGCTCAGGCTCTCTGCCCTATTCCTTCTGATTCTGATGATTTATGTCCCTTCAGTTCTTTCAAACTCCATTATGTATGAATACAAAGATATTTCTAGAGACTGGAGAGATGGTTCAGTGGTTAAGATCTCTTGAAGGTATTATAGAAGACTCAGGTTTGCTCCTGCCATCCACATGGTGACAAAAGCCACCTATACCTTTAGCTCTAGAGGATTTGGCATGGTACATAGATATATATGTAGCAAAACACTCACACACATTAAATAAAAATAAGTAAATATAAAAGCCTTGTTTACTGGTTTCTTTCCCAGGCTGACCATGGTCTGGCCAAAAACCTACCAGCGATCCAACAGAAACACTTCCAGAGATCAAGAGAAAGTCACACCTGTTGGGCCACTGGTTATAAACCTTCTGTCTGGTCAGTGGATCAAAGCGTTGGAGACAGTCAAGCCTGGAAGCAGACAGAATGCAATCAACCGAGGGAGCCAGCAGGAGAAGACTTGAACTGCAACACGATGATGAAGAAAGAAGCGTGTTGCTTCAAACGGGTGGACACCAGTGCGAGGCTGCAGACAACCAAAGCCAAAGCAAGCACAGCTCCATCAAAGTGATCTATCAGAGCTCCTCAAATTCCCGTAATTAGATTCCCTCAACTCTCAGCCCAAATCATGTCCACCTTAATACCCCTTCCATAGAATCCTTTGAATCTGCTATCAAAAGTTATAGACATAGCTTAGTTTTCGGTATCTGAACCTTTACTTCTAGCCCAAAATGTATAATTCATCAAGTTCAGGCTCACCGTCAAACACTCGTGTCCTCAGCCCTGTACATGTGGCTAGGAAGGGTCCGCTAAATGATGGGAAGGGAGTGCTATGGTGGTGTCCTCTGTAGGCAGAAGCCATGCTGGTGGGATAACTCAGCAAAGCTCTACAGCCGTGCACTTGAGTCTAAGTTCTCAGCTCTGAAGCTAGACTAAAGGCTTCTGTTTATTTCTGGGCTACTCTTATGAAAATTCTATTTTTTAAAATTCAGAGAACTACTTTCATGAAGTTTCTGAGAAAGCATAAGAAGAAGGGTAAGGGAAGCTGGGATTTATACTGACAGATCGTTAAGCTGGAGATGCCATGTGCTTTTGACACTGTTCACAACACTTAAAAATATTATAGATATGTATATAATATTTATGTTATCATTTATTTACAATATTATCAGTATTATATTATATATTATATTTAATATATTTATATTATATATACATATGGTGGTAATAAAGAGCACAGATTTTAATTGTTGGACTATTTTCATCAGATAAAATTTCTATGTTAAGGAGTAAAAAGAATAGATGTGAATATACGTTCAACATCATTTTTAGAAAATCTGGTAAGGGACAGTGAAGGCACTCATGACTTTGTGACCAACAACTGTTAACTCCAAAGTTTATAAACATTGTTTTCTTCAACTATTAAAAATTTGGGTCTGGGGAGATGACCCAGTTGCGCTTGATAGGCAAACATGTGGATCCAGCACCCTTAAAAAAATAAAACAAAAGCAGGATGCAGAGACCTGCTTGTAATCCAAGCACTGACGAGGCAGAGGTGGCAGGATCCCAAGGCCTTGCTGACCAGTCAGCCTAGCCAAATCACTAATTTTTAGATTCAGTGAGAGACCCTGTCTCAAAAAACAGTGAAGAGTGACAAGGGGAAGTTCTTGGCATTGTCTCAGATCTCCACATACAGACACAGAAAGGCTGTATACATACACACACGCATGTACCAACCACAATTTTACCAAAATAAGAACTTGAAAGGGAGCATCAATGAAGATAGATATTCCTAAGCTGGGCGGTGGCGGCGCACTCCTTTAATCCCAGCACTCGGGAGGCAGAGGCAGGCGGATCTTTGTGAGTTCGAGACCAGCCTGGTCTACAAGAGCTAGTTCCAGTGCAGGCTCCAAAGCCACAGAGAAACCCTGTTTCGAAAAAACAAAACATAATAATAATAATAAGATAGATATTCCTAGTTCAAAATCTGATTTCATTACATAGACTTCATAGAAATTAATTACAAGGATAATACACACGCATCATTAAAATGTTAGAAACATCTTAAAGAGTATGAACAAAACACTTCAATCCCAACTACTGCAGGAAAATCTAAGGACCATATGGTCTATTTCCTTTCATTCTTTCTCCCGTCGGCTTGAAGTAAACCATATTTGTGATGAATTTGTATTATGCAAGACTGATTATAGTTTTTAAAGTTTATTTTTATGACATGCAAAGTGAAGTATGCATGCAATGCACAATATTTTTGGAAAATAGAAAGTACAGGAATAAGTGAACAAGCCCCATATGTCACCGCCCCCACACTACTATTACTGAAATCCCAGCATATGCTCACCAGACTTTTTCTAGACTATTTTCTCCTGCTGTGTTGGATATTGATTTGAGCACAGCTAACATACAAGTCTTCACAGGTCCCATGCTGTAGAATAATTTCTGAGGGCTAATCATTTGGTATCTGTTTTGGCTCATCTGCATCTGACCTTGTGGCTCAACAGAATGATACTCAGAATAGAACCAGCCTCTAGTGTTAAGACCCCCCTTTTTCGAACTCATAAGTGGGCTAATGCGTAAGACAAGAATGTCAAATCTGGATCACTCGGAGATCCAATGCAGCAACAAACATTGTTAATAATTACAGAGCATGGGCTACCAGGAAGTATGGACAAAGCGAATTGTCTGGGACATAAAAGGACATTTCACAGGTCCTGACAGGAACTCTGACCTAGACCGATAGCTGAGGTTTCAGATGAGAGTCCGGATTGTATCTCACAGGAGGAAGAGAGTTTCGTTTATAAATTGTCTCCACCTGAGACTCAAGAGTTGTCTGACACATGATGTCCTTCAGAGACACTGTGTGGAGGACCTAGAGGTGCTGGGCCTGTTTGCTGAGTGGTTCTTAGCAAGGGTAGCCCACTGAGGTGTCCTATAGATATGAACCTTTCTATTTAGCAAATATTTTTAGTTTATTTTTCTAGAGTTCCCCTTGACGAAGATTAGATGAAGTTAAGCCACCTTTGTTCTCTCTTTGGGACAGTTTCTCCCAACATGCTCAGAAAAATAAGTCTTTGGTGACAAATGCAGCTGCTACCCCCTGAACAGGCTATCCCTCCCATATGGTGGGATTTGTGGT
This sequence comes from Dicrostonyx torquatus, assembly GCA_028555095.1. Taxonomy (NCBI): domain Eukaryota; kingdom Metazoa; phylum Chordata; class Mammalia; order Rodentia; family Cricetidae; genus Dicrostonyx; species Dicrostonyx torquatus. Next base: position 717,211 of record JAQHUG010000532.1, on the reverse strand, counting down.
GATGACCGCTGGTGGGTCTGTTCTGAAACATGCTTAGCCACTTTCTCCTCAAGACCCACCCCCTGGACTGTTCTCTTATTCCTACAAACCTAACATATAAGAAAAGTAGAAACTCCTAGAAAACAATATGAGAGAAAAATCCAGACTATCTTGGTTATGGCTTTATCTCCCCTTATTAATGCATATCAGCTACACAAAAGAGTGGAGTTTTAAATGATATTTTAGTGCTTATGTGTAAGGTACTTTGATCACATTTGCCTCCCAGAATTAGCCCCTCATCTCTCTGCTCTTCTGATCTCTTTCTACTTTTTAGTAAGTCCTTGTCCATTTTCAGGTCATTTTCTAGCTTTATTGTAGTTTCAGCATATGCCAGAAAACATGCTTTTTTTTTCCTTTGGAAGTCTGGCTTATTTCCCTTAGTATGATGAACTTCATCCATCCATTTCCTGGAAGCGTTATTAGATTATCCTGTATGGTGCGGTGATACCCCATGTGTATCCTTGGACTTTCCTTAGGCAGCCATGTGCAGGTGGCCACCTGTGCTGATCCACAACCGTGAACAGCAGCAGTGACAGGAATGCACCTAAAGTTACCCAGCAAAAGCTAACGATTCTCTGTGGGTCGCTCTGGTCTCCACTCTGAGTTTCAGGCTTTGTGTAACTTAACCGCTATAAAGTCATGAATTCCTGTCTACCACTCCTCCCTTTCCTCTAACTCCTGGCCTCCCTATAACCGTTGGGCTTCATTCTCTCTGTAATTTTGTGTGTCGTACAGCCTCCCGCAGCTAGAATCACATGACATCATCTCTTATACACTTGCTTCCTTGACTTACTAGTGTGTTTAAATTTCTCATCTGTTTCTCATAGCTTGAAGTTGGGGATTTTTCTCTTTGTTGAATAACATTCAGTTGCATGGACATACCACAGTTTACTTGTTCACTTGCCCACTGAAAGATATTTTAACTGTTCCCATGTTTGGGAAATAACATCTTATGCTGTTGGTAAATACTGTGTAAAAGTTTCTGTACTGATATTTTTAAACTTTCAGACATTTCAGCAAATAGCTAGCAGTGCGTGGTTGGTGCGTAGCTGTTGCTAACATTGTAAGAGATTGTCAAATTGTGTTTCTAAGTGACTGCGTCATCTTGCATCCCAACAAATGGTAAAGAGTTCCTGCAGTTTCTCTCAGCAGCATCCTTTATCCAGCGCCCTTACCATTGCTTTCATCTGCACTTTCCCAACAACATGTAGAAAACACTGCGTATCTTTCTACATACTTGTTTTCCATCACGTATCTTCTTGATGAGTTGTCTAATTATTGTGTCTGCCTCCTTTTCAAGTGGGTCTCTTGTTTCCTTATTTGTGAGTTTTTAATTAGCACAGCAACCTGCAGTCATATTACATTTTAGCAGTCATACCAAAGTCCTTACAGCGGGGTTGCTTTTATCGTTTCCCTTTCCTCACAATGTTTTCAAGCTTGTCCCTTATTTAACTTAGAACCTTGCTATTTAGTAATATTTTCTCACAATCCTCATTTGCTTCCCCACGCCTATGTGTTCGCTGTGCGTCAGGTCTCCTTGCTTCCTACTGCTTGGCTTTCAAGAGCCTGACCATGCACTGCAGATTGTCCTCCAAACATCAGATGGTCTCTTCCAGGACTTAGGTCTAAACTCATATCTCTGCTGGAATCCTTGAAGCATTAACAATCTATGACAAATTTAGGCTAAAATTAAACTAAATAAATAGCTTGATGTATTTTGGGCTGTTTAAGTGATGTCTTGGGACTGAAAACCTTTGCTAGTACTGATTTGTAACGATGGCTTCTGGGGAAGCGCTAGCATTCCCTACATTAAGACAGGCCCCCAAAGAAGGTGTTTTAAAGTCCAAGAGACACTGCACACTGGAAAGTTCATCTTACTGAACCCAAACCACCAATCCCTGCATAAGATCAACGCTTGGCTGATAACGTAATAGCCACTGGCGTGAGTAAGTGAGCATTTGCCAATAGCATTGCAGTTCTACGACGAAGGAATAGGTAAGGCCAGCTTCACACAACAAAGGAAGGGCTGTGAAACTTGCATCCATCTATATCTCAAGAATTGTCATATGTGTATGTGCAGAAATGAAAAAAAATCACTATGCTCTTCTAACCAGGGAAGCACAAAAAAATATAGGGAAGTCACCAAGTAGATGATTTTTGCAACTCATATTCCTTCCCTAAGGCTGGATGCCACTGACAACCTTTGTATCCCGAATGGGCTTTGAACTAATTGAAGGCAAGAAACTCTTCAAGAGCTGACTGCTATTATGACAGCGATCCTGTTGGACATCATGCTGGATTTGGAAAATAAAGTCAGGAACTGCAATTTATGCTAAAAAATAAAGGAAATTCATTTACAAGCTTTCTCATTTCATTGCTTGTTGATGAAATCTACTTTTAAAAGCCAAATTAACCAGACTGTCCGTTAACATTGATCACATTAGCAGATAATTTCCAAGGCTTCATCTAACTGTGCTAGGTGGCTACAGCTTGCGGGGGTAAGGGAGTGGAGCAAGGGACCTCAATGCAGTGTCCTCTTTGACATCAACGTCTTTCACAAAATTTCTCCAAAGGCCTGAGTCCTGGAATGAACAAACCGTGTCCCTACCATTAGCTGGAATTTTTTATATCATGTAAGATTAGGGACAGGCCTGCAAATACCTGCCTTCCCAGATGGAGGGCAATGACTGAGTCTTGCAACAATGTGCCACTCTGTAGGGAGCAAATGACTGGGTTCAGAGACAAATATAAGCAGGACTTTGCTAAGAGTGACATGGTATTCCTTGAAATAATACTTTGAAGGGGAAAACAAAACCCTCATCCCTCTCATTAGCTACTGTAAACAGACCTGCCCCACACCTGGGGATCTTATCACCCAGGAGGCAAAGAGCGAGCTTTGAGTCGTCCAATGTAAATCTTATGTAATTTTGCCAATGAAAATCGGACAAGTACGTTTTGTACCACACTCGTGCATAGGAAGAATAATCAAACAATAACTAAAAACAAGACACAAAACATTCACATTTTATTTAGCGAATGAATATAGATCCAGTGAGACCTATATACTGAAAAGATATATTTTAATAAACAAGGGCATATTGTGTGTGGGGGGGGGAGAGAGAGAGATAGAGAGAGAGAGAGAGAGATATCATGGCTGGTTTCTCTGGTTTTCTAAAGATTATATTTATTTGTTGTATCAATGGTAGGACTACTCTAGAATTTTCTGAATTTCAGAGTAGAAAAATAAACACTTTTGTGTATAGCTCACTCATATGCAGAATGTTTAATACCAGTATTTGTCTTCCTGAGAAAAATGAATACCCAGCTCAAAACACTCAGTGTGATGCACTGTAATTATAACTTTTAAACTGTAATCTTGCTTCCTGTAAAAATTGAAAAAGGACTCTGTTTTCCCTAGTTGACTATGGTACAAAGTAAAGAATATTTTACTAAAACTCTATAGAATGTGCATTAGAGAGATATCAGATTGCATGCTGTTAATTTCTTTAATAGAGTGGATGAAACTGTAATGGGAACAAAAGATGGCCTGGCGTCCAACAGTGATGTGTCACGTAACAACAGTTGAGTTTGTTTCCCAAATGACTTTCTTTTTCTGTTCTGCTAGTACATTATTCAGACCATTAGAGGAAGATGGTGCATTCCACGAACAGAATTATGTATGGTCTACTCGGTGATGCAAGTGGGATCTCTGCTCCCTGATTGCAGCATTATAAGCTCCCATTACAGCATGGACTATAAATCATCTCGCACCCAGGGGACAGGGCCAGATCCTCTGGTAATCTGTGAACAGTGACACTCTTTATAACAAGGTTATGCCATTCTGTCCTCATCACCATGAGCAGAGCTTCCAGAATACATGGCTCCATCTTTCCATTAGACAGTTAGCAGTAATGATCAATAAAAGAAGATCTATTTCTCCTCCATGCAGCAGTTTCAGAATGGGGAATGGGAGGACGCACATCCAGCCACACAGCTGACTGCGAAGCCCATCTACGGCTTACTCCTGCAGAGCACGTGTGCAGACGGGGATGGGGACAGAGATAGAATGCAGAGTTGGCTTCTGTATGGTGTAACTTGACCTTCAAAACATCCACATGCAGCAGGTCTATTGGCATTTTACAGAGTTCTGCAGTGGTTATCTGGCTTGCTCAAGTTCACTAAAAAATTTTTAATTTACATTAAGTTTCTCTTTGCAATGTGTCTGACTGTGCAAATAGAGGCAAGAATGTTTCACCGTATTACTTTATTAAAACTTCTGTTTCCTGACATTCTTAAACAAACTGGAGGAAAGGTGAACTGAGATGTGAAGGGAAGAAAAAATGGGAACTTTCTCCAGGCTGCAGGAAGCTCTGACATGTTACAGTCACATCCTCATGAGTGGCACAAGATGGCCTCAGGCAGCTGAGACTGGCATGCGATATTTACTCCACCTAGTTTTTGGTAAGTTTGCTCTAATCTTTATGGGGATGTCTTAAAATGATTAAGGGATTAAAGGATCCATTATTTGGCTTTACCTTTTCTTCAGTTTTTAAACTCTTGTGGTCATGATTACTGTGGTTATCACTGTGTGCATGTGACATGTGAGTGCACAGGCACAGCCCTCTGTGTGGTTAGAGACAACTTTCAGGAGTTGGTTCTCCCCTTCCACTTGTTGAAGGGATTCGTCATGTTTTTGCTTCGTGACGTCCTACAGCCTAGCATTTGCCTGATTCGGTCACCACCTCCTGTCTTGTAACAGGAGTGCTTTCAGATGCACTGCACCATGCCAACTTTTAACTTGAATTTCTGGGATGAAATTTGTTTTCTGGCTTGTGCAGCAAGGTTCTTAACCACTGAGCCATCTTGACAGTTCTGATCTGTTTGCTTTGTTTGTTTTTTTTTTTTCTGAGACTGAACTTGGTATACATTTGACCTCTACCTTGCTATGTGGTCCAGGCTATCCTGGAACTGGTAATTTAGCCTCATCCTCCAAACATGCACCATGACACCCAAACTTCATCACTTGGTTTGGGCTGTTCTCTACCACTACATTGGCATCATCATCCAAATGCCATCTACCCCTGTTATTTTCTTGTGATGCTCACCAAATAGATTAATGATACTTGTATTGACATGTATGTGTTCACAGCATGTGTGCTAAAAATTTCTAATTTCATGTTTAGGCTGGAGACAACTGAGAGCTCACCAGCAAGGGGAAGCTTCTCTGTGTTTACAGAGGATACAAGGTTGACCCTCAGAAGCAGGCGGCACCTCACAACTCTCTGAAGCTCCAGTTAGGGTTAGGGCATCTTATTGCCCCTGACAGCACCAGGCATGCCCATGGTACACATGTCTACATGTATGCAGACAAAAGGCTCATGCACATCAAATTAAAAATAAATCTTTAAAAACAAAAAAGAATTACAAGGCCAGATTACTTTCTGGGTCCTCCAGAAATCATTACGCAGATGGTTTGAAGAGAGTTTAGACTTTTCAGCTGTAGGTATCTCTAGTTAGGGCCATACATTTTTAGAATCAGAAATTTAAGATGCAGGTTGAAAGAAAATCCAATGAATGAAGATAAGTATAACTTAACTCTAGGACTTTCAAGGGTAGAGCCAGGTTAGAACTTGGCTTCCTCGTGACCTCTGTGCTTTCTGTGTCCACCATGAGGCAGGCTTATGCTCCGTTAGAAGAGGAAACTGGAGCTGTCATACGTACTTTGAGTACAACTTTTTATATGAAACACACTGGAAAGTTTTCTTGTAATATTTAAAAAGAATTCTCTTTTAATTTGTGTATTTGTGTGTTGTAATGATAATTCATTCGTATCTTAATAAATAAAACTTGCCTTGAAGTTCAGAGAGTAAAACAGTCCCACTGGTCAGCCTTACAGACCAGGCAGTGGTGACACACACCTTTAATTCCAGTAGCCACACTAGTTTGCCATAGAAACCAGTCAATAGTAGTGCACGTCTTTAATCCCAGCAGTAGAAAGGAATATAAAATGGGAGGAGACAGCTCCCACTCACAGTGTCCTTCGGAGGTTCCTGGAGACAAGATGGCTATTTTGGACTGAGGTAGAGGTAAGAGCCAGTGGCTGGCTGTTTTGCTTCTCTGACCTTCAGGTTGGACCCCAATTTCTATCTCTGTGATTTTATTAATTGTGCACAGTGTGTGTTTGCATGGGGTCATGTGCTTGTGAGTTCAGGGGCCCATGAAGATCAGAAGACACTTGGATGCTTGGGAGCTGGTTAGAGGTGACTGTGAACTACCTGATAAGGGTGCTGAGAGCTGAACTTTGGTTCTCTGAAAGACTGTACACACTTTTAACTGCTGAGCCATTTCTTCCGCTCATATTCATTAGTACAGAGATCCAAAAGAAGACAAAACGTTAAAAAAAAAACTATCAAAAATCACGTTTTTTTCATTTCACTTTTTGTTTTCTTAACTCTTTGACTCAATGAGAGCACTAAGAAATAGGGAAGAATCTATGGGTTACAATGCAGTTGCATTCATTCTTCCCAAATAGAACAGGCTATGTTGCAGTCAATGCCCCCTTACAGAGTAGGAAACCAAGGTGCGAAGCCTCCTTGTTTGGCCCATGGAGTGTGAGTACACAAACTGTGCTTTCCTGTCGGCCTTCTTCCACCGTCTCATGGTCCTGGAACCTAGCTCTTTCTCTGTCAGCTCCAGGAAAGTGATCCTCACACAATGTATCCCAAAGGTACTTAAAAATCTGGAAAAGTGTTAAAGTTAAAAAATAAAACTTTTAGGCTCTAAAGAAATGAAATTATAAAGGCCAAAGGACAAGTTGTAGTGGTTGATATGTTTGGCCAGAGAACCATATTCACAGTTCCCCTGAAGCTATATTCTCAAAAATATTTTAATAATTGATATATTAATGCATTAGCATTAATTTTCATGCAAAAATGAAATAATATTTTATTCAATTGTTACATTATTATCATGAATATACAGAGATTAGATGTTATCCTTAATATTTTCTAGAGTGCAATTAACTGCAAATGAGATTGTTAAAACATTTACATTCTGTTTTTTATATGTACATTTCAATTTGAATTAATTTTTTGCCCCCAAAACATGAAGCTCTATTGTGTCTCTGGAGTGTTGCCTCTCAGGAACGCTAATAGAAAGACATAGTTTAATTTTATTTATTCTTTTGTGTCTTACCTACTAACCATTTCCCCTTCCCTTCATTCCATGTTTCTTTACTGGAGTCCAGAACTCTAACTCCCCCTGAGCTTAGTTTGTAAACTGTCCAGGAAATACTAAATACACAATGTGCAGTGCGAAGGCTGGCTTCCCTAAAAAGGATAAAGTAAACAAGCACCTTGAAAGTGGAGCCAGGATGAGCATGCTTACAGATAATCCATAGGATTATCTCGTCTCTTTTAGTTATCTCTGTAATAGGTGATAGAACTAGACAGTTGATGGAAATAGCCCTGCTATAGCTGATAAAACCATCTGTCCCAGCGGCTCCTGCAGCATCTCTGGACCTGAAAACAAGCAAACTGAGTGTCCTCCAAAGGTGTGCAAAGCATCCCGGTGACTGCTGAGCGAAATCCCACCTCTCAGCCCAAAGCAAGGCAATGGGAGGAAAAGACTGCAGTGATAAGATCTTTGGGAGTTTTGCCTGTCACAAACAAAGTTTGTTTCTCTTCTTTTTTCCTCTCTATGGGGCCATGGATCTGACTCAGGGGCTTATGAACTTGAACAATGTGTCATTATTTTCATTAAAGTCTAACTGAAATTTAGCATTTCCTTCTCTTGAGAACATAGGTAAGAAATCTATGCCTTTTTCATCAGAAGAAATTATAGTTATTTTCTTATTACATTAAATTGGCAAGTATCACAAAAGGTTGTTTGGATTCTTTTCTAAAGCAAAACCAAAGACATTATTAGACCATCACTAGATGTTATTTAATGTGATTTTTGAAAAGTACATACATCACTATAGTATAAACATTGTCTAATAGCTTAATAACTGTATTTAAGTATAATCATCTTTCTTTAAAATCTTGCATATTTTACCTTATTATTGTAATATATTTTTCTGATAAAAGGTCTGTTTCCTATTGACAGTGCATTCCTGGCACAAAGTAACCTAATTTTTCTCATTTCTTCTGCTGGCACCAACATTCTCACTTATAAACATTTTGTAACATGGAAAAGGGGCATGTTTTGTGGTGGGGATATAAAATCAACTTAAAATGGATGAAATGAGATTATATAGAGAGCATACATTTGTAAGAAAGTTGTATGACTAAGTCAAAACAAGTATTTTCAGTGAAAGTTTGAAAAAAATCTCACTGGTCCATTCAAGGGGAAATGTGGGGTGTGTCTTGCAACAAAAGGCAGTTGAATTCCTCCTTAATCACCATCATTGGGACCCTTCTAATCAACAAGCCCAGTGCTCATACCAATCTCCAACCTCAAGAGGCTCCAGTACTTTGTCCCTAAATATGCATCATTTCCTCGAGAGGAACTTCCGTTATCACTTAATACACACAGACACTTTATACTTCAGTTAATACAGATACACAAAATACGATTATAGTTAATATGATTACAAATTTAAGAGAAAATATTAATCCATGAATTAAGAACGAGAACCTTTAAATCTATTAAAAAAAAGAACACTCAATATATAAGAAAACCAAAGCAGTAGAAATTTTAAAAAGATAAACTATAAGAAAACTCTAAAACTCACTAGAAAATGTAGTAAAGGTGATGTTTGCTTTCTGCTGCAACATGACATTTCAAAATCATACGAAAATATATACAAGGCCCTGGGTTGGATCCCAAGCACTGGAAAAAAAGAAAAACTAGAGAAGGGATCCCAGAAAGTCCCCTCAATGGCAAGCATTCCATGATTACAGATTGAAGGAAAAAGGAGAGGATGAACTGCCTTCTAAAAGCCAGAGCCCGAGGATGTATCCAACAATGGGTGAAACAAATCCTAAGTCACCCATGTGATAGTGAACTTTTACTCTCCTGTTGAAGAAAACAGTTCTCTAAGTTGACCCAGAGAAAATCAAGGAAGGCCCATGAATCAGGGACTTCCACTGTAGAGATAAAAGAACATTTGGGACTCACACAGAAAGAAGTGGCATGTAGGGCAACTGTGCAGATGGCAAGGGATAAACCTCAGCAAAGAAAGGTCAGATTTCACTGAGCCATAGGTGGGGGCGTGCACCTACAGGTCAGCTGACGTGTTCGTTATGAGGAATTTTAAAGCTTTGTGAGATAAAATATGTGGCTGCATCATTAATTAATAGGTACATAGAAAAGAAAGGGGCGGGGAAGAGTAATTCAGGAAAGAATGGGGAAAGGAAAAGTGGCTGTGGAATATAACATAATATGGTCTAGCTTATATATATATATATATATATATATATGTATGTATATATATATATGAGACATTATTAAAGTGAGTGAGCAGAGAAGAAAGGGTAGTAAGTCTAATATTGGTTTTTACATTGTAAGAAGGCAATGTGTGATACACACATTCTAAAAGTATGTATGATTTCAGAACTGGCTGTTTGTATTTGCCACCGGACAACCAATTGTTGTACTCTTCCTACAGATGGCCACCTCTCTCACTCACAGCTGTACTTGGTTGTCTGTAGCTCTTTGTGTAGGTTTGGATCCTTGTGGACTGTCCCCCATCCTTGCTGTTGGCATCATCCTTGTTCAGTTTATGTTTGGGTGGGCGTGGTGGGGAGACTTTGCAAAGGTAGCTTCTGCTGTTAGGAGAGTCAGTCTCACAGCCAATTCCCTGATTCTCTGAGTGTACAGTATTTTTACCTCCTCTTCATATATATATATATATATATATATATATACAGTCACATATATGAAAACAATAACAAGTACTCAAATACTGAAAAAGGAGGTCATGAACTTGAAGGAAATAGGGAAAGGGTATATGGGAGGGTTTGGTGAAAGAAAAGAAAAGGGAGAAATGTCCTAATTAAATTACAATCTCAAAATAAACAAACAAGCAAATTTTTTAAAGAAAAATTGACATATAGGATTCTAAAAATGAAATCATTTGCTGCCAGTAATGGCAGAATAAAGTTAGATAGCCATTGATAGAAATGTATTTTCAATAGAGCAATGTGGGGTAAGTGATTTCTTTTGCATATTAGAATGATCTTACTTGCCTTACATAGAATTCAGCTATAATGTTCCCAATACAAAGTTAGACCCCAGGATTTAAGGTCATCAGGTACTGATCCCAGTGAGGGCTTCTTAAGTGTTACAGCTCAGAGGGCAAAATATCCTGGAAGTCTGAAGCCAAGGAATACTACAAAGTCACTCTGAGCATAGCAGCTCCAGAGAAACCCATGTTTCTTCAGTGCAACTGTAACAGCTCTGCTCTGCTGCAGAGAAGTGCTACATCCCTGCTCCAGTTCCCTGGAGTGTAACAGCTCTGCTCTGCTGCAGAGAAGTGCTACATCCCTGCTCCAGTTCCCTGGAGTGTAACAACTCTGCTCTGCTACAGGAAAGAGCCCCCAAGTGAAAGTGTTACCGTTCTGCTCCACTCTCCTTTGGCAAAGGTTGTTACAGCTGTGTTCCGCTCTGCTGAAAATGTCACACTGCACAATAAACTTCAATCAAGAGATTTATCGGGAAGGAAAAATCCAGGAGGGCGGCTGCCTCTAGGAAGAGAAGCAACAGCGAACTGAACTGAGTGCGAAGCTCATATAGGGATTCCTGGGGTGGTTGCGGGGAGCCTTTTCCAGGGTGACTTGGGATTGGTGGGCTTTTGTAGCCTGATGGTGGGGCAAGCTCAAGAATTGGTGGGATGTTGTGCTCAGGGATTGGTGGGATTCTGCAGCCTGACTCTGAGGTAAACTCAGGGATTAGTGGGATTTCAAGCCCTGTTCCTGAGGTCGTTAGGGTCAGAGTGCTTTTCCCCTGATCCTTTTGCCATACAGGCCTGGAAACAGTAACTGGGAGCCAAGCTCAAGAGGTTACCCTATCTGGCCTTTTAGAGTTTTGCTGGCTTTGCAATTAACTGCGCATCTACTCTTACTCCTATTTTTGGAATGGCTGCTTCTGAGGACGCATAAGCTAAGGTGGATGGATCAAGAATGATCCACAGAGCTGCCTCTAGGTCCAGGGGGAGCCACCAGAGAAGCACTAGAACGTCTGAACTGCAACTCCAAGTTACCTGAAGAGAACACATGGCGAGTCTCAGCTCTGCCCGGGAGTCATTTTGTTCAGCTCATTCCTGACAAGTGTAAGAGACTGTGCATGATTCACAAAGTATCAGAAGATAGATTTGTGCATAGTGAAAGGTGGTTCTCAAAGAGGGAGGGACATAGTTAAGTAGAAACTCTAATACAATCCATTGTAGTGTTTCAGAATAGATATATTAGGGAAATAAGGCATGAGAGGAAATAATTCCAGGCAGAGGAAAACCTGGGGCCAAGCAAGCAAACAGGTCCTCTCTAGACAGCCATACATGATTCATTTAGCTAGCAGGCATGTGGAGGCAGAGAGAGACATGAAAAACTAAAAAATATATGGAAATAGTTTCTATAGCCTTCAGACCTAATTCCACGCTTTTGTCTTTGTCCCTGGATGAAATAGCCAGAGTTGTGTTGTTTGTTCTTTTCTTTACCTTGCTGTTCTGAAGTGGTAGGTTGCTCAAAGGACTTTAAAAACACAACCAGTTAGGATCAGTTAGTAAAAGCTTATGGAAGGAGCTATTAGAGTTCCTTATGAATCTCCGGGTGTATTGCTCCAGACTATGAAAGGGGATATCTCACATCCTGATCCCCGTGCTGAACTTCCTTTGTGATTTTTCCTTCCTTGGGATTCAACACAGATACATACTTAAGATACACTGACCATAGTTGGATTCAACACAGATTCATACTTAAGATACACTGACCATAGTTGGGAGCAAAATAATTATTTTTCAAATATCCAGTGTAATATCAAATCTCAAATGTCACTGCTTGACAGAGGAAGTGGTTTCATAAGAGAGTAGAGAAATTTTCTGGGAAAAATATCAGAATAAAACATATATCAAGACTCTTTGACAGAACAAAGAGAGCTGACAGAGACCCTGGATATAGATTTTGAAAAGGTGAAAAGGCACTAGTACACAACACTGGGAAGAAGAAATCAACAATGCTCCAAAGGTTACAAAGACAAGAAGATGTTGTTGGGAATGACTTTATGGTGTACCTGCCAAAGCTCAGGGGAAATGAGTACATCTCTAGATAAGCATTGTGACTTGCTAAAATTTACTTAGCAAGAAATAGGGAATGTAAGCAGTATAATGTAAAATGTATAACCATTGAAAACTGAATAAGATTAGAAAACTCTCACAGGTTCTTTTTTAATTAGGTGGTCTATTTGGTGTTGGTTAACAATTTCTAACAAATAATAAAAATACAAAATAATTGTGATCTCACAAAACTTAACTGAATATAGTGGAATAGCTCCAGATGACTTTTACACAAGTGGAAGCTTGATAGAAAATCCAACAAAGATGATTAACTGTAGGCAGAGACTGATCATTTCCCAGCCACCCAGACTCAGAATAATCACACAGAAACTGTATTAATTAAAACACTGCTTGGTCTATTAGCTCAGGCTTCTTATTAATGAACTCATACATCTTAAAAAAACCAGTTTCTATTATTTTTTATTTTACCATGAGGCTCGTGGTTTACCAGTAAAAGTCAAGGGCCTCTGTCTCCTTCTGCAACTGCATGGCTTCTCCCTGACTCTGCCTTCTTTACTCTT
>JAQHUG010000532.1:615766-645686 GCA_028555095.1 Dicrostonyx torquatus | reverse complement strand
TGTGTGTGTGTGTGTGTGTGTGTGTGTATGTATGTGTGTACATTCACCTACCCAACCCCCACTTAGGACAACTCACCCTAACAAATGTTTGAGTTGTCATGCAAAAGTGGTATGCATTCAATAGAAATTGCTTCCGTTCTGACTCCCTTTTGCTGCTAGCAATATGTGATGTGACATTCTCTAGATGTTGGATAGTAGAGGACAACCCCAGCTTGCAGTTGTCACAATCTCAAGGGGACATCTTATATGCCACAGTGCTTTCTTTGGCTAATCTTAAGCTATGATATTTGGAAGGTTATATGATAATATGCATTATGACTTGTCAAAATTTCAAGGTATGATGGCTTTACTAGAATAAAATGCCTAAAAGAAATCCATTTTGTGGGTTTGGGCTATAGCTTGATTTGTAGAATACTTGCCTAGCATGCATTAAGCCAAAGGTTTAAGCTTCAGTACCATCTGAAGTGGGTGTAGCTTGTGATGCCAACACTTACAACGTAGAGGCAGAACCATCAGGAGTTCAAGGTTATCTTTAGCTATGTAGTGAGTCTGAGGTAAGCCTAGGAAACATGAGATTCAAAAAATATGTAAAAAAAAAATAAAGTTCAACTAAATCAAATAAAGTTAGTTTTTGAAGTCTGGTTCCTCCAAGACGTTGCAGTCTTAATGCTCCTCATTATTGATGTGTGTGTGTGTGTGTGTGTGTGTGTGTGTGTCATCAATGAGACCAAGTACATGAACTAAAAGAGAAGACTTTGAAGATAGGAAGATGATGGAGTAGCCAAAGCCCTCAAATATTCACTAACATAATTCTACCAAACTCACTACACCAATCTTGAAAGAGGGTTTGAAAACGAATTTGAGGCCTGAATTTGCACACAATCAAAAGATACTTTATGAAGGAAGTCTCTGTGGCCCACCCAGTAGACCTCAGAGACTTAATAGCTTATCTACATATTTAACATTGGGAATCACCACAAAGTAAAAGTTAACTTTTATCTGGTGGTAGTTTGAATGTAATTGTTTCCATAAGCTCATAGGAAATGGCACTATTGGGGGCGTGGCTTGTTGGAATGGGTATGGCCTTGTTGGAGGAAGTGTGTCACTATGGGGATGGGCTTTGAGGTCTCATACATGCATATGTCATACCCAGCATCTCAGACCACTTCCTGTTGCCTGTGGGTCAAGATGTAGGACTCCGCTCCTTCTCCAGCACCATGTCTGCCTGCATGCCACCATGTCTCACGCCAATAAATGTTTTTCATCTATAAGAACACCATGGTGAAGGAGTCTCTTCACAGCCATGGAAACCCTTACAAGAGAGTCAGCTTATTTCAACATATTTAAGCAAAAGATGTTGTCCTAGTTTGTTCTCTATTGCTGTGATAAACAACATAACCAAAAGCAACCTGGAGAGGAAAGGGTTTGTGGTCTACAGGTCACATCCATCATCCATTGAAGGAAGCAAGAGCTCAAGCACAAACATGGAGGCAGAAACTGAAGCGGAGACCTCAGAGGAGGATGGAGAAATGCTGCTTACTGAATGCTTCCACCGGATCGCCCAGCTGGTTTTCTCACACAGCCCAGGCTATCTGGCTAGAGGTGGACGGTTAACCAAATTCTAGTTAGATTTATACCTATCGATATATTTTAAATCTCCAAAAGAACAACTTAATAATGCATAATTTCCAATCCACATTTGAGCGTGACACTATTCCTCAGATTTTTTTTACGGAAATGATTTCTAAAGATCACACAGAGAGCTTTGCTTTATCCCTCTCCTTATCAACAGCTTTAAAGTAATTAAACTTTGGGTGCTAAAGGAAAAGCATGTGCTGGTTGCCAGCAAGACCTCAGGAAAATGTTACAGCAGGGGCAAACTATTTTTCACCTACTTAGTGAACTTTTGGACTGAAGAAAAATCAATACTTCACTAATTCTTGACGGTGTTGTTTATCTGATGTGTCTCCTACGATACTCAGAGCAATATAAGCATGGCCTTAATGAGGGAAATAACCGATGGCTGATCTGGAACTGTCTTAAATGGCTCTGTAGACAGTGTGATGCTTGTTTAAAATGTTTCTTAAAGGACAAATCCATTATTTGTTGCCACTTTTTCCAAGGTCCATGGAGAAATTAGCTTAATTATTTCTTTGGTTACCAGAACATAGCAAATCTTCCCTTCTTGAGAAAGGGCAAATGCTATTATTCATTGGCTTTTATAAATTCTTCTATAAATCAAAATTATTAGACACCTTTCTCTGAAGGACAGGATGTATTATATTAGTTCTTCAGTGCTGGGACAGAAGGAAAGAAAGAGTTTCATTAGAATCTGTATCAAAATATGGAGGAAAGATATTGAAAGCCCAGACATTTGAAGATCTCGTAAATATGTCTAAGAAGAGTGGGCTCCTATCTGCTACCAAGTTGTTGTAGTGTATAAATTCTTCAACTGCACCTTGGAATGTAATATCCATTAACAGTCAAGGAAGGGTGTGGATAACTCAGAAGCAGTCATTCAAAAGGAAATCAAAAGAAAAGTAAGAGGATAGTAACTAATGGAGAAAGTAGACCATTGCTACCTCAATCTCTTTCCCTAGGCTTTCTCCTTAGCACGAGTCATGTGATCATTCAGTACTCATTCCGCATCCTCTCACTGTGCAATCCATCCACCTGCCCGTCCTTGCCTCAATCAAGGACAATCTGCCCACCACCCCATCATTTCAGATATGAAGAACAAACATGACCCTATCTTAGCTGATCCAGTTTTCTTTCAGTGGAGTTTACATCGGATAAATTTCCACCTGGGCTGTGAGCAAGTGAGTTCTTTGTCTTTTGAATATATTCATCGTGGAATGTTGGTGGTGATCAATCCACATCTTTCAGGGGTGGCAGCTCATATTTGTCTAACTCTAGAAACCATCTGAATGGAACCTTGTTTGCAAGGTCTCTCTTAAAACAATGTCAAGGTAGCCTCCCAAACACAGACCTGCAGGTGCTATAGAATCCAGAACCTACTAAAAACAAAAACAAAAAAATCTAATAGCCAACTTTGTAGTGCCAGAAGCAAGGGAGGGGCCTTGAGACCCCAAGTTTTTATTCTAGAATCTTGAACAGAGATTTTATATCAGTCCACATAGATCTGAAAGAAAAGTATTGATTTTAAAAATCTCATCATAAGCATACTTTCTGCCTCTGTTCCTGTTTATTTTTTTAATTTTGTTTTTATTTTAGGAACATTAATGTTTTGCCTGCATGTAGATCTGTGTGAGGGTGTCAGGTTCCCTGGAACTGGAGTTACAGACAGTTGTGATCTGCCATGTGGATGCTGGGAATTGAACCCAGGTCCTTTGGAAGAGCAGTAGGTGAACCCAGGCCCTTTGGAAGAGCAGTAGGTGCTCTTAATCTTGGAGCCATCTCTCCAGCCCCTGCCATTCATGATCTAGAAGCTGATGTCATGGCCTACTTGTTCATCACAGCTCAGTGTGGAACATGCCTACTCCATGCCTCTGCTGGCTTTCCTAAGCCAGGTTTTTAAGACACTTTCAAGTGTCTTCGCTGGGTCCGCCTGAGGACCGACTGCTGCTCTGTTCTAGAACAAGTAATAAGAAACCCCACAGGCTCATTTATGGAAATGAATTTGTAAAAGGAATCTCTTCCCTTTCTGCTATTCATACTATTTACCTAACATAAATCTGTGAGCCTGCAGGCTGTTTTATTCCTCTTAGTCGGTACTGGGTGTCCCCTCCACCACTTTACAATCTGTTTTTCCACTTGGGCAGCAGAATTTAGAAAAGCCATGGGGTATGAGCTTAGTCTCTTGTCTAGGAAGCTGCTGGAATTAGGCATGAGCTATTCTAGGGCCACTTCTAGTCCGTGTAACCTTTCCCCTAGAGAGCTCTAGTTCCACAAACAGAAACCAGATGCCTGAGAGTTGACGCATGGAAAGTTATTAGTGCAGAAGAGTGAACCTTCACCTACTAAGCTTCCCCTTGTTGACTTCGCTGCCAGGCGGTGCAGGCCGGACTGTTGGCGTGGGCGTGTGACTGGCCTTTCATCTACTTTATCTGGCTCTGGAGAGCAAGGAGGTACCTGCTCAGCTTCTGCAAGACCCGCAGTTTCTTTCTTCTGAAATAATCCTGATGGAAAATGTGGGGCAGGAAGTTCTGTATTTCAAACAAGACATGAGTCTCTGCCCTGACAGAGCAGAGCGTCCTCTTGACCAAACAGCACATTTTCAGGAGCTTGGGCATTGAAGGAAGAGTTGGTGATCCCAGTGTGGAAAGAGCAGAGGAAGAATGGAAAAGCAGAGCCACAACCTTCCCTTCCACCATACCTAGGTCCTCTTTAGCACCAGCTCTGGTTGTTGGAGTCCAGCCAGACCCCATCTGTCACTCAAGATCACAAACATGGTTTTTGAGCTCAGCACTTCAAATCCTCAAGTTTATTTTTGGAGCAAAGGTTCTAAATAAGGAGAGGACTGTGTGTCTCTGTGATGATTATTAAAATTGAAGACGTTCGTGGAGATGTTAGAGTCACAGCCTGGGTCCTGGCAGCCCTGACAAAGTAGGCTCCACCACCGGCCCTCCATAGGGCAACTAAAGAGACAAGGAATAACACAGAGAAGATGTACTCAGTTGCCCACCTTGTCAAGAAGTCCGGTCCTCTCATCCCAAGTCTAGCCTTGGGACAGCAGTTCTGGTAGAGGTGGGTGCCAGCTCCAGTCTTACAGGCTAGGCAGTCCAAGAGGTGTCAAATCTCTTCCTGGGAGAGACATTTCTTCTATGGCTGGCACCAGACTTCAGGAGCAATTCCAAATTTCCAGGAGAAATTTCAACCCGTTGGGGACCATTGTTTCAATAGTCTGGTAGCCAAAAGGAGAGAACAAGGCCAGGTGGTGGTGATGGCACACACCTTTATCCCAGCACTCAGAAGGCAGAGGCAGGAAAATCTCTGTGAGTTTGAGGCCAGCCTGGTCTACAGAGTGAGTGCCAGGACAGTCAGCACTGTTTCACAGAGAAACTCTGTCTTGAAAAAAAAAAAAAGGAACAAATATCTCTAGAATATCCTCACTCCTCCTCTTGCCTAGATCGTTACAAAAGCAGTCTAGTTTCTCTCAGTCTGACTGAAGTCTACATGTAAAAGAGCATTGTAAATCATCAGTATCACTGAAGAAACAAAAATATTGAATACTCAGGAAAGTTTGGTATGTTTTCAGTTCAGTTTGCATGTTGCCTGGTTTTTGACTAACAAAGAAAACAGATATTCTTATTAATGGAATAGCAAAAAGACTATGTAAAAAAAATTTTACTGGCTGAAAAAAAATAGTATTTATCAGCCCTAGGCAAATAAAGTGGAAATGTCTGTTCAAATTGAGCTTAACGAGCTCATGCTTCCTGATAACTCTCTCTGTTCACTCTTGCAAGGGAACAGAGCACTAAGTAGAATGATTCTGATTTTTACCTCTGATAGTTGTGCTATGGGATTGTCCTTCTGTGTTGTAAAAGGAAGGCTCAGAAGTCCAGAAGGTGCCATTCACAGTCCACTTGGACTCCTAGATCAGAAGTAAGAAGCATCAAATCTCTCCAAGCTAGTAACTAATTCACCAGCATCTGGAGTGCTGAGTGGCAAGGCTCAGTTAGACCAAACAGGAAAGAAGCTAACCATCTATTTATAGTGTAGCAGTCTCAGAGGGATTGTGAAGGACTAACCACCACCTGTAGAGCATGCTTGACTCAACTGGTATTGCCAGAGGTTTCTGGAGAACATCTGGAGCTCTGTCCTTAGACTGTCAAGAATTGACTTACTCAATGCAATGTTGATATAATTCCAGTCTTAATCCTGCTCTGAGTTAAGCAAAGAAGTCACAAGATGACCTGTACTGAATATGTGTCTTCACGATGACCTGGTGCTTGAATGTGAGTGCTTGACTATGTGGAAAAGTCAGAACATTTACCCAAGAATGTCACAGCCACGTGAACCAAGGACAGAACAGGACAAGCTTTGGAGTCTTCTACATAAGAAAATGCTCTTTGAATTCTGAGGGACATGGCTACAAAACATCCTCTTTGGTAATGCTCTCAGGATAGCTAGGTAATGACCAGCAAACATGGGAAAGTAATAAACCATGGAAGGATGCAGAATTTCAGCTTACAGTAGCTCAGTACCAGTTTCCAGAAGATGCTGGACCAACAAGGAGCTGAGCCCTCGGGTCCTAAGTCTTGTTTCACGGCAAGTGGATTGAGTAGAAGGTAAAGGTTGCTGGCCCATCTCTATTATTTACCTTCCAGTTCATTTAAAAATAAAGTCTGTTTAAGAGAATGCATTTGCCAAACTCTTCTGGTTCTCTTACTGCATCTATTAGCATTTCAACTTTTGATACAATATTGATTCTTTTGTTATTAAAAACTAACACTCCATTGTCTCACATTCAGAGAATCATATTATAAGCAAAGATACCAGGACCTCCACCACCAACATATTGTCACTATGGAAAATCTGGTATTTCTTCATAGTGTGTATAACTGTGCATAAATTTTCAAAATATTAATCACAAGTGTTTTTTGGAAACATTTTTTGTGATACCATGAACCTCTCTACCCTTTAGGAGGAAGGGGCAAACAGCCAAAAATACTTAGGTGGATCTCTGTGAGTTCGAGGCCAGCCTGGACTACAAAAGCTAGTTCCAGGACAGTCTCCAAAGCTACAAAGAAACCCTGTCTGAAAAAACCAAAAAAAAAAAAAAAACCAAAAATACTTAATAGAAATTTAAGGTCAAACTTTACTGAGGAATTAAAAGATTGGTTCACATTTTTTTCTCCAGAAAAAGCCATAAAATCAAAGCATGGGCTCTATGACCTATACACTAGCTGCTTTTATAGTTCATCTGAACCGTTGCCAGTTCTTCTCCAATTTTTATTCCCTCTATGCAAAGAGAATCTTTTCTAGCTTCAGGGGTAATTGTGGGAATCTTTATGTGATTTATTATGGATTCATAATGCTGCAAATGGCTTCAAATGTAAAACTGTTAGAACTCATGCTGTCCATCAAGACAGGCAGCAGGAACAGCCCTGACTGCACGGGGAGTATAGTCATAGGTGTAGAAAAGCCTTGTAAGGTTTGTGGCAGCCCAATGTCTTATTCATGTCAGCAAAACTCAGGGGTGAATGATTGTAAGCTTATATGTCAGTACGCTTCAGGGACAGCAGAATAAAATACTTCCTAGAGACTTGGAACCAAAGTACTGGGAAGGTACGCAGACAAAAATTGGTCTTTTGGATGGAGATAAACATATTGGATCAATAGCTTACTTGAACTAGCAATCTAAGACAAGATTTGACAAGAAGTATCTCAGTAGATGCTAACGTACTAGATGTTCTGTCGGGGACCGTCGCCCCAACATAGAAGCTGGTGTTTTTCCCCAAATGTGTTCCCAGAGGCGCGAGGAAGAAACAGGCTTTCACACCATCACCATTCAAAGGCCGCTTCGGATTTCTCTGTCCTTTACAGCATGACCTTGCCGTTTATTGTCCCTCTCCCAAGCTATTTCATGCTCTGAATGCTCCCCCAACTCTTGAGGAATTTTCTATTCATATTCCTTTTCCGGGGCACCTCCCCACAGCACACACACACCTGTATTCCTTTATCAGCTTTGGAGTTAGCGACTTCTCATTGAGCAATCTACAAGTGAAAAGGAAGGCTGGAGCCAAATTCTTATCTATTGTCTTTCTAAATTGTTAGCTTTCAGCTACCGAGTTGCATGGCATCCTCAGGCTGGCGGATATCAGAGCCCACAATGTTCATTACCCTGACATTGATACACTCCTAGGAAAATAAACGTAGCTCTGACAAAAAAAAAAAAGAGGAGTAAAATCTTATATTAGTAAGGGACTTACAATCAAAAGGAGAAGAAAGCAAAATCAGCATTTGCCCACTTGATGTTTATGGACTAAAGTTTGTACCTTCACTCTGTATTTGGAATGGTTTAACAAGGGTTGATTTGTCAAGCAGTGAAACACAGTCAGTTAACGATTTTCTCATGTGAAATTATAAGGTTAGACCCTGGAGGCATTGTTGGGTAAGAGGGAGGTGGAGACTTACAAGGAATGCAGGCAAGTGAAACGGGAGTCTCCATAGTACTGAGGTGTTGTACTTGAGAAAGGGTTGACAATGCCCAGAGTATGGAAGGCAGTTTTCAGGAGATGGGGTGCTCACATTGCATTGTTTGGACATGGTGGTATCTTCTGTCAAGACATAGAAGTGGATAATTGAGTTGATTTCGGAGGAGACAGTAAGGTGAAGAGATTAGTTATCTGGGGGAACAAATGTATGTGGATTATTGACAGGAGTGTTGCCTTCAACCACAACAATGATAGAAATCACACTGGCAAAAGTGATAGCAGCCAGATATTCTATTAGTGGCAGCAGTGAACAGTATTGCCTGATGTCTTGAGGTTCAGAGTCCCTGTGATGCTCAAGAATGGATGTGAAGTATGTGAAGGCAGGAGAGCGAGCAGATGAGATGGAGGATGACGAGGCCTATTCCCCCTTCAGGCCAAATGCCCTGTGTTATGAAAAGTTATCTGTAGTTGAGGCTACGTAAGATGTGGTGTCCCAGATTATTGTAAGAAAATGAAAAGAAGATTCAGAAGAAACTGAGGGTGTGGGGAGTTTGAAAACAAATCTGAGTTCCAGGGAGCAGGAGTGTTTGGAAGAATAATGAAGAGATTGAGGGGCTATGACAGATTAGAACAAGTGGGAGGAGCAGGTATCAAATATGGTAAAATGAGAAGGAAAGTGTTCAGGGGTGCTTCAGTAAAATCTCGGTACGGTTCAGGTAGGTCCAGTAGGCGCTGGTGATTGGTGAACACAACACAAATATAGTCATTTAGCTGTACTATTCAAATCAAACAGTACATGAGTACAAATCAAATCCTCACTCCTGCATCTATATATGCTACTGGGGGAATTCCCCCATGCACAAAAGGTTTAGCAAAGGCCTCATCATTTATCTGCTGTCATACTATGATATTATAGACTGGGGAAGGGGTGGGAAGCATTATTGGAAAGATGATGGTTACTAGCCTAAAAGCCAGAAGAACAAGAAGAAAGTCAAGGTGAGACTGAAAGAAGTGATGAGGTGATAGGCTGGAGGGTGGAAGGGGATGGGTTACCATCAAAAGATCCTCACAGATGGATGTCTGGCAAGATTAGGAAGAATGAACAAATGAAGGAACTGGGAGAAGACGCTCTAGGGAGTCAAGAGACATGGGATCTCCATCCTCACTGTTTGGGGATGAAATAATCCCACCTGAAAACCACAGATCATACCAACTCTTTGTACAACGGCAGCATAATCACACAGAACAAGCACCGGCCTTTAGCAATAGTAGATGCCGCATGCCAGCTTCCCTCCAAGTCACTGCTGGCGCATCATGTAAGATCCCAAGAAAACAAAACCCCAGATTAGTCTGCCTTCCACACAGTTCCCTCAGTGAGGGTTGTTGCTGGCTTTGATGCACTATACCCTGAGGTGAGCACCATGGAGAACATAAGGAGGAGTTGACGAGTAAGAAGTGACAGTTCCTGCCGTGTTCTTCTGCGATGCCACGATTGCTGTGCTCAGTTCAGTTCATATTCATCTTTTCAATAAAAATTAGATTACACTATATTTAAGCCAATTTCAAAAGTGCTTTTTCCTAAGATGATACACATGTATGGCATTAGTCTGTATCTATTATCTTTTCAATAAAAATTAGATTACACTATATTTAAGCCAATTTCAAAAGTGCTTTTTCCTAAGATGATACACATGTATGGCATTAGTCTGTATCTATTCTTGGTGTGAAAAGCTGAGTATGCCAGGCTCTACAGGACAGAGCTGAATAATCACAGTAGCATTAGCTCACCAAGTTGGTAGCCATAATTTTTTTATATTTAACACAAATCTATTCCTTTTGAAAAATTCTCTGGAATTTTTAAAGTAATTAAATTAATTTTTAAGAAGTATGACAATACATGGTGTGCACACAATGTCGTGATACATCGTGGAATGGTTGAATGAAACAAACTAACATATTACTTTACATGCAGTTTTTTGTGGTAAGAACATAAAATCTACTCAGTAATTTTCAAGTATGCACGTAATCCACTATTATAACAATGGTCTTCCTGCAAGGAGATCTTTTGTGTTCGTAATGCTGAAGTTTTGTGAGTTTTGACCAACATCTTAGTCTCCAGCCTCTGAGCCTCTGGCAACCATCATTTTATTCTCTGTTTTGATGGGTTCAGTTTTCCAGATTTCACACACAAGCAAGGTCACACAGTATTTGTGTCCCTGCCTAGCTTTTTTTTTCACCACACTCAATGTCTTCTGGGTCCCTTGGTGTTACCACAAATGATAGGAATTGAAATGACTGGAAATGAAAAATTAACCAAAGAAGAAAAATAAATGCACAATAAGCAATCAGAAGCATGCTCAAAGCCTTAGCAGCAGATTCCATCAGTTTTTTTTTAATTTGTCAATCTGATGGCAGAAAAATAATACATTAACATCTTACGTTTATCTTCTTAGTTATTATTACTTTGAGCATGTTTCTGTTTGCTTATTATGCATTTATTTTCCTTCTTCGGTTAATTTTTCATTTCTGGTGTTTGTCTTCCCTCATTGTTTGATAAAAGCAAACATCAAATCTAATTGGAGAAATTCTTGAGAGAAAGATGAATACCAAGTTAGGAAGTGACAAACACTCTTCTTGTCCAACTGCAAAAATGTCAAGAGCCTCAGGATTCTCTCTCTCTCACTCTCTCCTCTCTCTCTCTCTCTCTCTCTCTCTCTCTCTCTCTCTCTCTCTCTCTCTCTCTCTCTCTCTCATTGGTTTGGAGTCACAAGGGCAAAAAGAAGAATGAGCTGGTCTTCCTGTGTGTGTGAGACACTGGGGTCTTTCCGTGTGTCTGAAAGTTGAGAATGAGACAAAAGCCTGTTCCGGAAGGACTACGATCCAAGGGAAAGTGAGCTACCCCTGGAGGCTAGCAGAGAAAGCGCTCAGGGACAATTCTGGGAACAGAACCCACAGCCACGCCACTCTTCG
Source organism: Dicrostonyx torquatus (assembly GCA_028555095.1). Lineage (NCBI taxonomy): Eukaryota > Metazoa > Chordata > Mammalia > Rodentia > Cricetidae > Dicrostonyx > Dicrostonyx torquatus. Next base: position 634,596 of record JAQHUG010000532.1, on the reverse strand, counting down.
GCAGTGACTGGGTGACCTCTGAGTTCTCATCTTCCCTTCCCTGGTAGTTGGGACTCTCCCACGGTTTCTCATTAGGAAACACATTCCCAGACAAGCTCATAACGTGAGCTGTTTTGCAGTCAGTCCAACCCACCTGCCTGACTCCACCAATGGGCTTGCTTTCAGTGACGAAACCACTTCCCCCAGTAGCACACAGACTAAGAACACAAGAGAACGTTAACAAACTAAATAAGTAAACTTCATTCTGGTCTTTGTGAAGCACAGAGGTCCTACAAACACAGTGGCTTCCTCTTATTTCTCTTCCTCTCTAGTCGGATGCCCTTTTTTCTTGCCTGTATATGAGGAATTAAAACACACATGGTGTTTCCTGCTCCGGAGATGTCTTTTCTAACTGGCCCTAGCACCTGTCTTGGTACCTGCTACACAATATGTCCTCAATAAAGTTTAATGGAATTCAATTGTTGTTAATAAATTTAAGCAAGTATCACAACCTCCAATTCTCTCTTCTCTCAGGATGCTCTAGGCAATAGGCAGAGTAAACTAGTCATTAATTCTTTTGTATGTCTGCAGTTTCAATACCTGTAGTTTATCAGGACATAAACACCCTCCTTCACTACCTACCAATCATTTGGTAGTCTTACTCATCCTTTCAAGAGTATCCTAAACACCAGTCCATAGAGGCAGCAGTCTCTGATCACCAACTTAGCTCGCCCTCCAAATGCCCTTGACTTCAATAGCATGCTGCTTGCTGTCTGGTATGATCAGTGTCACCACAGCCTATGACACATTGATTGAGTCTTTCTTGTAGATGGTTGCTTTAATGCCTTTAGTTATAATAATTTTTACACTGTGGATTAAATTAAATTCTCATAAATTTAAAACTAAGTGAGCACTGTTTTTGGCCATCCACTGAGAGTCTGGGGCACTTAAGAGTAGATGACACTGCAGCCACCAAGACACCTAGGTTAGTTCTGGGGCCAGCTATCTTCTAAGCGATCAGAACTGCAAGAAATATGAGGTCCCAATCTGCCTAATTATCTACACCAACGTGCTTTCATGAACATTCTTTACAGAAAGCTACACCACTTCATCTGTCATTCTCTCCAAGAAGCTATACATGACCATCAAGCCCAAGGTCACTCCAATTCACATGTTCTCCATGTGCATTTTCTTTATAGCTCTTATCCTAACTTAATGTACAAACTCAGTGTCCATCTGCTTTAGTAATGACTATTTCCCTGTCCAAGTTCACAACACCAAAAGGGAACAAAGCAATGACAGCTTTTATCCGACTGAAACATTTTTGAAATTGCCATTTATCTGCTACACGTTTTCTAACTATTTCCTTCAAATTCGCTGGTCATCTTTATAAGTGTCCTATGATCAATCTTCTGATTTTTCATCATGGGTTTAGAGCTACTGGTGTGTGTGTGTGTGTGTGTGTGTGTGTGTGTGTGTACGTGTGTTTTCCATTGCTTTCTTGAACTATTTCCTTAGAATGGGGAAGAAATGAATAGATGAATAGGCTTCTCTTTAAGGGTTTTGCCAGTCTGACTCCATCCAAAACTTTGTTCAAACTGTGACACCCTTAAAGCTCCCATAACAATGTTATATTATTAGATTTCTGCCAGATAAAGGATGCAGAACAATTTAATGTAGGTGAAATTTAAAGTACACTTGAGAATATAAAGAACGCTATGTTGGAGCTGGGCTGTTGTGTCAGGCAGGTCCCGCGAGGTTTGCCCCTCCCAGCACTGAGTCAGAGGGTAGATTTCTCATGTTTTGTCTTCACGCAGATGAACACGAGTTGGTTCACACCCATGAGTCCCAAATAATGTTGTGTTTCACCTTTGTCTCAATTGACTTCCCTCCAAAATTTGTAGTCAATCTGAGCATAGAGATCACAGGACAGTCTCTAATCACAGTACCACATGACACATTAGCCAACTAGGTAAAAACCTGACCTGACCATTCCGGCTCAGCTGCCACTGCTGTTGCCAATTATAACAACAGTTACCATCGCGCTGAAATGACATAGAGAAAAGCAGTGTGCTAAGAGCGACCTGGTAAATATTATTGGATGGGATAGCATGGCGACAAAATATTGGTGACCTCGGTTCACACTTAGCCTTTAGTCATCTCTTTGAGCATCATATGACTCTACCTGATCCTTAATCACCTCATGGCATCACAGGGTAAGTAAGGCTGAGCACGCAATGAACCTGAGAAAATGGGACTTCCTTTCTCCGTGAGACCTACATATCATACGCAGTTTCCTTCCCTCACCAGATTAAAATATTGTGCTATGTAGTATGCAATTTTCTCTCTACCTTATCTTATGTGGAAAGAAATGTGAGTCTGGACTTCCATTGTTGGGATGTAATCCGAGATAGAAAGGGAAAGTCTACCTTACTTTCACCTGCTTTGTCAAAGAGTCTTGTTTCATTTTGACCTTCTGGACACATCTCTGTTCCTCAGAGCTTTAGATCAAGGATTCTGCACACAACCCAGGAGTTCTGGTGCTGTCCCTGTGACAGCTCAGCACTGCCTAGAATCCTTTCATGCATAAGTGCTGAGCTGCAGTGTGGTAAGGTCCATTTAGTTTGGCCATTTTCTTCTTTTCCCCCCACCAACATGCAGTTGCTGATGCTTTTTCATCCATCTCCAGATGATTTATCAGTGTCTTAAAGAACCCACACCATACCCTAATTGCCAGAAAAACTATGAATGTTGAATGTCGTCACGGGCTTTTCCCCATAGATCTGAGCAAAATGCCTGGGTGAAAAGGCAATTGTAAATGCTAGCATTTATAGGTGATGGCTAGACAGAGGCTGAACTGGAAGGAAAGCCAGTGTGCTGTCTCTAACCATGTCACACGAATCGATACACACTTTAACAGGACTATATCAGATCCCCTATAATGGTGATGGTTTTGAAAGGAGAAAAATGGATGCTAGTCTTGTGAATGGAGAAGCCAGATAAGCCGTAGAACGCTGGAGTCGGGCTCCAATGATGAGCTTGCATTGGAGATAGAAATTGAAAATCAGTATTGTTAGTGGGTGAGATCTCATAGAGAAAACTGCAGAGTGAGCTTGCTCTGGGGTCACCCATGACTTCCATAACCCCTGATCCTGCTTAAATACAAGGGTCAAAGGCTAACCAGGATCTTTGAAAACAAATGGCCTTCATCTCCTCATTAGTTCCCATTCCATTGCATTTGTAACCCAGTCATTACTAGCTTCCCCGAACGCTGGCTTCAGTCTGCAACCCATTTAGAGCAGATGGAAGGGCGGAAAAGGTTAGGATGACACTTTTGTGACAGGCGAATATGTTTCAATAGCAGCCATTAGCTAAGCAAATATTGAGTAGTAACTAAGTGGGGTAGGCCGCAATGAGCATCTGACAGAGCTCTAATGTGTCAGGGACAGATGCCAGAGAGCCCCCCCAAAATTGCAACATGCTACAAGGGCTGCAATCGGAAGCAGGGCAGTCAAACAATGAAGAGAGGGCTTTTGGAGTAGTTTGTGGGGGGCATTCGAGAGCAGACTAGAATGTCTTAGTCAAAAAGCAGATTTAAAAAAATTCTCTAAAGGCAAGAAAACAAAGTCAAGCCGCAATCTCTCTTTATTTTGCATTTAATTAACAGGTAGAAAGTGTGAGAGAAACGAACTGGCCTTCCGCCCTCACCGTCCACCCGGGCACACTTTTAGGGCAGTTTCTAAACTTGAATAGGTGGGCTATTTGCTGAGAAGAAAGTGGGGGAAAGTAGACGGTGGCCATTCCTTCAGTGGTCCAATGGCAGGGAAGTCCACACACTGATAAGCAGTTGACTGGCTACTGTGAAAGTCCCGCTCTGAGCAAGCACCAATGCGCTCTCAGAGCCGAGGTTCTTGGAAACAGTTTCTGGCAAGGAATGCATGACATTGAGATGGCTCGGGAGTTGTAAACAAGGACGAGTCTGGGCGGATCTGAAGCCCCTGGAGTCCCAAGGGGGTAAACTCCAGCCCACACCGTCCCAGTCGTACCAGATGCCCCGCCGTCGCCCCCCTCCGCTTCCGCCCCCCCCCCGCGTCCTCCTTGGCCCCTCTCCCCCTTGCCCCTCGCTGGTCAGGGCTTCCAAGCCAGGCCTCTCAAGGGTCACAGGGCCAGGCCTTTCTGGTGACGGCATCTAAGGGGCGGAGCTCAAAGTTCTTCCTCTGAGCGGATTGGTGTGGCTCCAAGTTCAGAGTCCCAGTGACTCCTCCCGGTTGGAGTAGAGGTGGGGAGGGCTGGGAGGTAGATAAAAGACAGCGGGAGGTGGGAAGACCTGAGTGTCCACCAGTCACCCAGCCTGGAGCACCGGGGACCCCGAGCCCACAGCGCACCTGCTCCGGCCCGACAGATCTCCTGCCTCGCAGTTTTCGTTCCCCAAAGGGTCCCAGCCACCACCAGCCTAGGTGGGCGTCAGGATGAAGGCAGCCCGCTTCGTGTTGCGCAGCGCCAGCTCGCTGAGCAGCGCTGGCCTGGTCCCTAGGGAGGTCGAGCAATTCTCGCGCTACAGCCCGTCCCCGCTGTCCATGAAGCAGTTGCTGGACTTCGGTGAGAGGAGACTCGGGGGTCCAGGAGGGTGGCGCTGAGGCCGGGGAGGTCCCACGATAGGAAGGGTTGAACTCAGAGCTAGGACAACTGAGGTCCACTTGGCTGAGAAACTCAGGAGCCTCAAAAGGCTGTGCACCTTGTGGTGTCTTAATTTGGCTACTTTCTGACTGTTTGTACCACAAGTGTAAGTCTCCTGTAAACCTACTGATGCTCGGCTTCGACTCCACTTTCCTCTTCTGGCTGTCTAGATCTCTGAGTTGAAATATATACATATACATGGGTTTGCTTTCAGCTACCGTTTTAATAATGGACTAGAAACTTCCTCCGTTCTTCCTGTTGTACAACTTCCTAATAACACAAACTCATCTTAGACTGCTAGGTTTAACACATATCCCTACACACACCTACACTGTCGGCCTCTTAGCATGCCAAACAAACATCTTTTCCATTCTGCTTTTATTATTATTATTATTATTATTTTACAAATATTTACTACTAAAATAAAGCCAGCTACTCCCTTTCTGCAGCAAAGCCATAAGGAACATTTCAAGATGCTAATGTGGTTGTTGATTGTTAGCCTGGAAATTCCTCTGCCTCCTTCCACCCAGTCTTTCCTAGTCCATTCTTACTAGAGAATGTTGTTGACTTCGTGGGAAAGGTTGGCCCTGCTGTCATGGAAAATGGCCTGATTTCTCCAGAGTGAATTCTCCTCAGCCAGAAAATAAACAGTGATTCACGTATATTGGTTATTCTTAAAAGAATAAAGGGGGGAAATGGAAAGAAAATTATACTAAAGATATCTATTCCTAAAGTATTTATAAACACTAACCTGTGATTAAGATACCATTTTCCAATGTCCTTTATAGTCGATATTTATTTTCTATCCCCCCAACTGAACATGTTTTATCCCCTGCAGGTTCAGAAAATGCCTGTGAGAGGACCTCTTTTTCTTTTCTGCGGCAAGAGTTGCCCGTGAGACTAGCCAATATCCTCAAGGAGATTGACATTCTCCCTCAGCGGCTGGTGAATACGCCCTCTGTGCAGCTAGTGAAGAGCTGGTATGGGGCACACCTAAGTCTCCCCTGAGTAGCTCTCCTAATGCCGGGCTAGCATCACACTCAGATCACACGTGGTCTTGACAGAAAGTAGTTTTTAAAGTTGTAAGTAAGTTTGTATTAACTTAGGGCAGGTTGTCATTAGGATAGATAGAAATCAAGAGTCGACTTTTGTTAATACGCTAAAAATCATATTCCTTTATTTTGGGGGGGGATTGTGCATTTATTTTTGTTTTATTTTTTTCCTTATGGTTTGTCTTTCAAGGCAGGATTTTGTGTCCCACAGGCTTCCTGGAACTCTTTATATAGCCTTGAGGGCCTTCACCACCCAACTGCTGGGTTTATAAGTATGCACCACCATACCCAGCTTTCACTATAATATAATTTTGACTTGTGGGATAAATTTGAAAAACAGTCAATATATGTAGTTTTATTTTGTGCTTTACATAATAAAGGATGAAATCTTAAATTGCACAAACAATCCATTGTCTAGAATTAGATGAGAATGTCTGCTAGTTAGAGAGGGTCTAATCTTTGTTTCCTTGTTATCAGTAACTAGCCAAAGTGAGCCCTGGGTTCAGATTCAGATTCAGCCTTTGCATCTCCCTGAGTGTCTTAGCAAGTGTCTTAAACCCTTTCTGCGCCAGCTGCCCCACCTACTGTTACAAGAGTTGTTGTCTATAACTAACCTAGGTAGTTTATTTTTTTAAAAAAATACTTAAACACACACAAAGTACATGGCCAGCATTTAATGTCAGTTTGTATGATTTTGTCTTGAAATTAAGAGTATTGATACCTAGCAAGCGGATTTTTGGAGGGCAGATCCATGCTGTAGACAGTAGTAGATAAAGTGCCCCACCCAGTGCTGTGCAGCATTTCATCCAGTGACTGAAGAAACTATGATCTGCCCTTAGGATGAGTGCAGTCTGCATTGTATGTGCAGTCCCTTGCGCGCTCCTGAAGACTACAGTCTGAAAAGATACGAAACATCTTCTCAAAAGTTGACTATGAGTCTTTTCAGTAGAAGAAATGACAGCAGCTGTCACCCAAAGTGCCAGGAAAGCAGAAGGTGGAGAACTGCAGCTTTAAAAACACCTTAGCATGTTCTTTCCCAGTGCCCTGAAGGAAAGTTGCAATGCTAAATACAGTGGTCCTTTCCCCTTTCCAGTAATTTCCACAGGTGTTTTATTGGTAGCCATTTCTTTGCATCTGATGTTAATTCTAAAGCTTCTGCCCTGCCAGGTACATCCAGAGCTTGCTGGATTTGGTGGAGTTCCATGAGAAGAGCCCAGAAGACCAGAAAGTTCTATCAGAGTAAGCTTTCCTTGTGAGGATGCATGTTTATAAATCTGAGTTCTTCTAGTCATAGCTCAGATTGTTTTTAGACCTTTAAACTAAAGAGCTCCAATGCCACAGAAAACTCTTACTCCTTACAAATTTTGGCTTGCTGGTTTTAGAAGTGAAGAAGCGTAGAGTTGAAATGAGTGCTGTGTGTGAACGAACATAAAGAACTTACCGTGCTCATTTCCCACGGAATTCCATATGCACCTTACATTTAGTCCAGTGATTCTGTTTGCTGGAGAGTTCACTGTAACTTCTGGGTCATTGCTGATTACATATTTCCTTTTTGCGTAACAATTTCTAACTTGATAAATAATAATATTTTTAAAACATGAAAAGAAACTTCAAGGGTTTTGTTTTCCACAGTGTCATGTAGAATCATCTTTGATTTTAATTATTTTCTAGTAAGTAGGCTTAGTGAACATTTTTAATGAGTGTGCCAGTCATACAGTGAGTGGTTTCACATGGGACCTCGACACACAAACCCTCTCCTGAAACTGCCTTTTCCACTACAGCAGAAGAATGTGTGCTGACAGTCTGAAAGTAGCATCGTCCAGCATTTTATAATTGGCTGTTCTTGGCCTGCTGCTGAAAAAGAATGTTAGTTTTCTGAAGCAACTTAAGAAAGAGACACATGGGAAACTTCGTTAATGTCTACTAACTATAAATGTTCTGGCTTAGCTTTGTAGACACACTCATCAAAGTTCGGAACAGACATCATAATGTGGTCCCTACGATGGCTCAAGGGATCCTTGAGTATAAAGACACCTGTACACTTGACCCAGTTACCAATCAAAATCTTCAATATTTTTTGGACCGGTTTTATATGAACCGAATTTCTACTCGGATGCTGATGAACCAGCACAGTAAGTGGCCTTCTCCACACATGGTCTGGAGGTGTGGGTGCTGCAAAGAAGCCATGCTGAGGCTGGGCCCATCACCGGGAACCCTTTCCTTTCTTCAGGACAGTTCTAATCACCACCCTGGTTTTTATAACATGCCTTTGTTTTCATTTATTTTAACAGTCCTTATATTCAGTGACTCAAAGACAGGAAACTCAAGTCACATTGGAAGCATTGACCCAAGCTGTGATGTGGTAGCAGTGGTCCAAGGTAATTTCTAGACTCTATATTTCCCTTATTGAAAATGTATAATACATGACTGGCACATCTGTAATGTTGGTGATTCTGTAAATGAATTTGTGTTCACCGTGTTCTGTTCATGCTTTATGAAGTCTGCCAACAAGATCTCTTGCTTTTGAGTGCCACAAGTATAAACACTCATTTATAGTATTATAAAAAATTTAAACATAAGTGTTCCGTGTGCCACATTCTTATATATTGTATTTGATTTCTGAAGTGCACATATTGCTATTGATACAACTTCAATAAAATATTGTTTTAATGAAATATTAAAAGCACATTTTTCATACACATAAGCCAATTCTCCAGTGAATAGAATTCTAGATTAAGGGTAATAAACACATTGAATATCCCTTAACAACTGTACTTGGAATAAATTTATTTCATTGTTATGAAAAATTTCTATTCCAGATGCCTTTGAGTGTGCAAAGATGCTCTGCGATCAGTATTATCTGACATCGCCAGAATTGAAACTCACACAAGTGAATGGTAAGCTAGCAGCAAGATACAAGTCAACCTATGGAAAACTTAATGTTAATGGTTTTTCTAAGTGTAAGGATGCTTTTATGGTTTGTTTAGTTTCCTAAGCTTGCTTAGAATTTTTACAAAAAAAAGTTTTGTTTTGTTTTTTAAGCCAAACTTCTCCCTAATTGCCTCAGCTGAAAAGCTTCAATTGTGTAATTAGTTGCTAACAGCGATTTAAGGAAGAATGTTTGAACAAAGATTCACCTGGGCTCTAATATCTTAGATGGAGGAAAGATTGCTTACTATAAAATATGTAAGATAATCTTCACGCATGGTACCTGCTACTGCAACACTGAGGAAGTGAAGTTCAGTCCTTCCTACAGTTCACACTCTAAGCCAGCTGGACTATATGAGACTCTGCCTCAAAAAGTAAAATAAAAAATGTCATATGAAGAATAAGGATATCCAAAGTATGGAAAATAGTTGTCAATGGAGCTATCCTTCTGAAGAAGTCATTCACAGGACCAGAGAACAAAAATACTTCATAAATTGTCCTAAAAAAAAGATAAACCCAGAATAACAGATACCCTATGCGTCCAGTCTTGTGAGGTATGTTAGCAATAGTCACACAAGTGGAGGTTGCAGCAGTGCTTGACAAAGCTTCAGGGGCAAGAGATAAAGGGTTGATTTTGAGTAGCTATAAAGTTTCAGTTGTGTAAGATGAACAAATTCTTCAGATCTGATGCACAATGTAGTTAACAGTATGTACTAGGGAATTTGTCAAGTGTATTTGAATTTGTGTTGAATGGTCTTACTACAATTTTTAAAGTGTGCTGCAAAGATGTGCCACTATTTGGAAACAGAAGATACTTCAAAATTTGAACTCTATGCTGTCTGGTGAGATAGGGTCTTCACACGTGGAAGTGATTACATGAACAATTCAAGGGATGGTTTTTATACTGTCTCTTCTATTCGAGAAGAGAGCGGCTTCTCAGATCAAGGCATACTTAAATTGGAATGATCTTCTCTCTCCACTATAAGTTTTTCCAAGTAACATTTATACAGTAACATTTATTAGTGACACAGCTAATAGTTAAGACTAACTCACAGACTGCGGACACTGAAATGTCAGTGATCACTGAGATAAAAGCAGGAGGGGTAATAGTGACAAACCAGCTCAGAGTAAGCGGTGTTGGGTTCTACTTGCCGATAAACTGCTTGTTCTGCTGGACAAAACAAAGAGAGGATTGTGCCAGACCTTCCTTGTGCTTACTCATTCAAACTTTTCCCAGGCCTGGGGCATCAAAGAACACTTCTATTTTTCTTTTCAAACAGTATCATGTGGTTTTTGTTTCTGTTTTATTTAGCCTGTTGGTGAAGCTTAAGCACATTTAGTCTCTGAGTTTAAATTGTTTGGTGATAAAAAAAATCATCTAATTTAATATGCATTAAAATATGAAAAACAAAACCATCATTAATTTTAATGTTATAAGCCTAGCTATTCTTTCTATCTTCAAATACATTTAATTTTAACACTGAAATTGTATAGTTCAAACATACTGAAAGTAGAACCATCTATATAACTTAACTCACCCCACCATCTGACACGCCAATCAACTACAACTACGTTTGCAGAGACATGCAAGCACTAATTTAGAATACTAGGCAGCAGTTGGGACAGCATTTTGAAAATAAGCCAGCCTGTTGGGAGGAGAGAGCCGCTTGACTGTCCTCAGTCGCTTTACCCCAAAATAATCACACAAAAACTATATTATTTAAATCATGGCTTGGCCCATTAACTCTAGCTTCTTATTGGCTAACTCTTACATCTTAATTTAACCCATTTCTACTAATCTGTGTATCGCCACACGGCTATGGCTTACTGAGTAAAGTTCTGTCTGGCTCCAGCAGGGCTCCATGGCTTCTCCCTGACTCCACCTCCTTTCTCCCAGCATTTTGTTTAGCTTTCCCCACCTAGCTCTGTTCTATCCTATCAGGCCAAGCCAGTTTCTTTATTCATTAACCAATAAAAGCAACATATATACAGAAGGCCCTCCCACACCGGCAGCTGTCTTCACTGTTTAAAAGGGAATGTTCTAAGTCACAGTGGTCAGGTGAGGGAAATGGTGGTTATCCAAATCTTGTCTAAAACTAAAACAATCAAACACATACATGTAATTTCATTTCGACAAAAGATTTGATTCTCAATTCTGATTAGTTAAACTTTTTTCTAGGAAAGTTTCCAGGCCAACCAATTCATATCGTGTATGTTCCTTCCCACCTTCATCACATGCTCTTTGAACTCTTCAAGGTATGGCATTTCACAGCAATCTCGGCTTTGCCTTTGAGTAGTTCTTTCCTTACAGTGTTATCATTTCTCTTTAAATAAGAGCCTTTATATATTTGCCTAAGATCCTTTTTGGTATAGAGGAGCTATATAGACAGTGTCTGTGAAAGTGCAGAGAGACGACAGTAAACAATGTGCTTAAAAATATGCAGTATGACTCATGCTATCTCAGTGTTGAAGAGTGGAGATGGTGCTCCTGTCATTTCTCCAGATGTATAACAAAGAACTAGTTATTCTTTAAAAGAGGCCATGGGGTGAATGCATTAGTGAATGAAGTCTTGCAACCTTCATACCATAGACTTTCCACCTCTAGGACCTCTAGCTGGGGCGGCCACATTCTGATTCTCAACCTGCCAATCCCATCACATGTAGATTTGCTAAAATGCAACATCCGATGCAGGTCTGGAGGGTGTCCAGGATTCTGAATTTCGAAGAACATGATGGCTATCCACAGTCCATACTTTCTATCCAGCCTGAAGGACCCTGATTCTCAGACAGTGTGTATCATAACTGTCTACAGGACTTGATGAGAGACCTGTGGATGGAAATGTGTAGATTCTATAGGTTCCAATAATTTACACTTGTGCACTGAAGATGTCTCTAGTCTAGGTAGCTAAACACAGATAACAAATCCTTTTATGTATTCTAAGATCATACTGATACTCTGACTTTAAATCAGAAGAAATAAAAATCACTTGAAGTTCATGATGCTCTCCAAGATGATTTTATAGATTGACAGGAGGGGGAAATATTTCCTAAAAAAGTCAAATCTGCCTCTAATACTGACATGAGACCAGAATGTACTATTTCCAAACTTAGTCTAATGTTTTGCAATGAGGTATGATTAGACTACTAACAGCTGATCTATTTTACTTCACTCCAATGAATAGTTGGTATTATATCAAGATACCAAAGGATAATCAGAAAGGAAAATAGTCTAATAAAGTGAGACTTTGCCTACAGGGCATTTCCCCAGTATGCTTGTTTTAGTTTGTTCTGTGTTAAAGAACACATGATCCATTTTCATCGCTTTAGTTTCTTTTTAATTGAGCGCTCTAACTCAGAGTTATTCTGCCATCACTGGTGAAAGTTAAGATGATATTCAAATGCAAATAGAAATTTAATTTAGAATTATTGACTGTCCTTTTAAATAGTAACAGCCTTTTTTTTCCAGCAAGTTTTATAAAAGCCAATAAATTGGTTCAACGATTCACTGTTCATTCCTTATGTAATAGTCTTTGGTGTTTGGATATAAAATGTAATGGAAAGACAGAAAAATAGAGCACTAGGAAATGGACTATAAAAACCAATTTCAACATTTAAATTAAGCTTACAAATAAGAACTTGACAGCTAGCAGAATTGTTTTTCCATTAGACATTACTCCCAGGAGTTATATTACATGGTAAATGAAGATTTTTCATTATATATTCTACATGACACATTCATAAATGACTATATTTACAGAGATGTTTTATCACTCACTTAAGAAGTAGGAACTTTGAATTACCCTCTGTTGCTTTTATTTTAAACATAAAACCAGTTATTTACTGTTTCTCATTGTTCCCCCATTGAATTCCTAATGGTTTTGTTGTCTTTAGAATGCCATGAGGGCCACAGTTGAGCATCAAGAAAATCGCCCTTCCCTGACACCAGTCGAGGCAACTGTCGTCTTGGGAAAAGAAGACCTTACAATCAAGGTAACTTCTCCCTGCTTTTGTTCTTGGTTCTGTCTGGAGAGAACTAAAAGGGGCCTACAATGACGTGGCTTTCCATTTGAAACAACTCTCAAAGCCATGTGTACTGGGTGACCTTTAAAGGGACAGAAGAACTTTTTCAGTAGCCAGGTGCCCACCGTTGTTGAAATATAGCTCTGACCTATTTGCTTGCCTGTTTCAGATTTCTGACCGAGGAGGCGGCGTTCCTCTGAGGATCACTGACCGACTCTTTAGTTACATGTACTCCACTGCTCCAACACCTGTGATGGACAATTCACGGAATGCCCCTTTGGTAAGACCAATGATACAGCTGAAGCCGTCTCAGCCACCTAGTTCTAAATGTAGGATGAGAATTATAAGAAAGTATTTAGGCAAGTTAATCAATTTCAGTTAAAACGGCTTGCAGGAATATGAGAAATATGAAAAGCAAGCTAACTTTAAAGATCTAAGAACTTCTGGTTGGGAGAAAGTATTTATTTAGGTTCTTAAACGTGAGGATGAGAGAGACTTAGCTTCTTTCCACATCTGGTACTCCAGTGCTCATGCCTGCTTCTTCATTAACAATTGATCTTCTGTCTCCAGGCTGGTTTCGGTTATGGTTTGCCAATTTCTCGTCTCTATGCCAAGTATTTTCAAGGCGATCTGAATCTCTACTCTATGTCAGGCTATGGGACAGATGCCATCATCTACTTAAAGGTATGCTTTGAACTCAGTAGAAAACCAACTTTTTTAATTCATGGCTTCATTTACTTCTCTGAGTTCTACAGTCTTCCGGGAACTCCTTAAACTGAGTTGATCTAAGTAATGGCAGTTTTATTTAAGTTTTTGTTTTGGTTTTGGTGTGTACACACTTAAAATGCAGCTTAACCAAGAGTAAGCTTAGCCATGCAACCTGCTTCAAGGGTTGACCCAGATGTAAATGAAACCTCAGAGTGACAGCATACTGATGTGAGCCTTTTTCAAACAACTTCTCTTGACATCTGTGAGGGTAGCCAGAATTTGGTTTTGCTCAGCCTTATGGGTAACACGTGCTAATGATGTTGCAGACTGAAACAATAAAAATCAAGACCTCTTTAACCTTAAGCTGACCCTGTTTAACCCAGGGAACAATGAGCTGTCAGTAAGGTACCAGACATTTCCTGTTTGAATTTGAAAACTAGGTATATGTTTCTCTATCCCAGATGAAGCCTAAATTTGTCTGTTCAGATTGCCATCCCAATTCTGTTTATTACTTGCCAATGATTTCAACTAAAAATTTATTTACAGATGGTAAGAACTACAGCATCAAGTTTCTAGGCTTCCATTTTGTTCGTGGGAATTAAATGCTGAAGTATCTGTCCTTTGACTGTCTGAAATAGTTACCATATTTATTCATTTATGAAATGGGCAAAAGTGTTCAAACCGTAGGGAAAGACCTCTTTAGTAGATGGACAGTATCTTCTTAGGTCTCTATCAGAGATACCCGGGTTTCTCACCAGAAGAAGTCACTTTCTTCTTCGACTCCATTACATCAGCGGAACCCAAAAGTCATGTGGAAATAAAGATGATAGTTTTTTAGTCTTATTTTGGAAAATACCTCAAACACCATGGTTTTGGTATACTTTTACTACCAAGTCAATTAAATGAGAGTATTTGGATATTAAATAACACCTCTGAATGTCTTTTGAATAATGAAGTGCACCCATGCATAATTTCCCTAATTAGATATTTTTGTCTACTGCTCGTTCAGGCTTTATCTTCTGAGTCTGTAGAAAAACTGCCCGTCTTTAACAAGTCAGCCTTCAAACACTATCAGATGAGCTCTGAAGCCGATGACTGGTGCATCCCAAGCAGGGAACCGAAAAACCTGGCGAAGGAAAAGGTGGCAGTGTGAGGAGGAACATGTGGACACATGACGGGATCAAAGTGGGTCTAAGGCAGTGCTGCTTCATGAGTGTGTGTGGACTCTTGTATCCGCAAAACAAAACCAGCCCGGCCAAAAACAAACGCTAGGACAGACATTGATCCAACGAGGGTTAAAGCTCGGTAGTGTGATCTGGGAGAAGTTAGAGCCTGACTCCAGCAGACAGCAAGCGATCTGTCCCTCATTTGGCAATGCAGAATGGCTCGTGATTATTGCAAATACTGAGTTATAGCTCTTTCTCAACAAGTACAGGATTTGAGATTTGCAATTTCAGCTGGTGGATGTTCTAGAATTCTTGTTGCCTTCCAAACATATTGGTGTTCAGTGAAGATCACTTATTGAGACACTGGTGTTCTCCTGTCCCACAGAGATTAGAATGTCACTAGAAATGTGCATTTATAGGTACTGATGTGTTCTACGCAGGACAGGCTGGAAGATGCCAAAGTGCTTTATCTAACTTGCAGCCTGGGCAGTGCGGCCTATGTGCAAACTCAGATGAGAGCCTCTTTGGCAAGACAGCTCTAGTATCATGCAGCCTTTCTTGTTTGGGCTGCAGTCCATAAGCCAGTGTCCTCGGCTGGTGCTTAGTCTTGAGTGACTTGTTAAATACGCACTGCACTCAAGAAGCTGGATTAGAAAGGGAGATAAATTGCCAAAGTGCAAAAATTGCAGGTGGGAAAACCCATGTTAGGAAAGAATGTTCTCTAACTGGAAGTGATGAAGAATCTGAAAGCATCTACTTTCTGGGTTTAAAGACATGTGCATTATATATTTTAATCATATTCTCTACACTCCAACATTAACGTATCTGTTCACAATTCCCTAATTTGCTTGAGAGTGTTAAAATTAAAAGCGTTTTTGGAGGGTTGTGGGGGTTTTTTTTGGTTTTTTTAATGGAGTAGGCTGGAAGTAGAAAGTTCCCGGCCAGGGCAATGTCATTTGTGAGTCATGGAGACTTTGAGAGCTAGCAACTAACAGCTGTGATGTGCATGGTGCTCGGGAGGATGAAGGCTGGCAGGCAGGAGTGATCTGCCTTATCCGTGCAGGTCACCCTTAGAAAAGAAAGAAAGAAAAAAATGTACAAGGGAAGGGGAGAGAGGGAAGGACGGCAACAGAGGCAGACATCTTCCTATTGTCCCCACCAAAGAATCCTGTGTTTTATCCTGGGCAGGGAGGAGGATAAATTGGTGTCTTTGAAAGCAGTTTAGATTCTTAAGTGGGTCTCATCTTACAAGACGAGGGACTTTGTGAGATAATAAATACATTTGTGTCAAATCAACGTTGAAACCTTTTTCTACATTGTAAACTACCAGTCCTGTGTAAGAATCTGAAATCCGCACTGAATTCTGTGCTGACCTAGTGCTGATACACTGCTGTCTGTGGAGCAGAAGTCACAACTACTTGTTTTGGATTTCACATTTTATCTTTAAAAGTCCTGGTCAGTGACTTGGATGGCAGGACTTGGATTCCTGCATTGACTGACCGTACAGAATTGCTAGCATTTAGCTTGCCTGTTGTGTTGTTGTTGCTGTTTTTCTAACTGAAATTTCAGCTGTATGTTTGTCTTATAAACACCTGTGTTTACCAAAGATCTAAGGCATTAGGTTCAATAACCCGAACACTGTGAGCTATATTTAAAATAGGAAAAAATCTTTAGAATCTCAACAGCATCAACTGTGTAAACTAAATTGCAAGAGTCTTCCCTGTTATTTCTGAACCCATGGGAGACTTTAGGCTGCGGTGGAAGGATATGAATGCCCAGTACCACTTAACTTATTAATGTGTGGATTACATTTTTGTCTTTAGGTTATGTGCAGAAAATGTGATAATTTTATAATAAATATTTTTATTATAATAGTGATATGGTCTTATAAAATTCTTTTCTTAAATAATCTCAACGTATCATGAATGATTTAAATCAAAGGGATTCGTCACTTTACATTCAGATATAACCCATATTTATGCTCAGTGTGGTATTTGCATACACACCGTGAAATATCAAAATAATAACCTGGATAATTTAAATTCCTGAATAACTTTGGGTGATGAATCTGCATGATGATAACATAGAAATAAGATAGAAATGACTAAAATAGGGCCAGCAATTCAGTTTGGTGGGTAAAGGTAACTTACACCAAGCCCTGGATCTGATTTCAGCCTCTGTAACCCACACAGTAGAAGGAGGGAGCAGAATCCCCCAAGCTGTCATCCAATTCACATGTACACGGCTACATGTGCACACCATGAAAACATGTGCATGGCCAACACAGGAACAAAAGGCAATAATGAGAAATCAAAAAGAATTCCTAACTTAAATCATAGCTGATGTCATCTTTGCTCTCTGGAGCCTTCTTTAACGAGTTCAGTCCTCCTGTGCCTTTATGAGCTTAGCTTCCACCATAGTGCTTTTACATGGTGTGCTAGTTATTTTTATATCACTGTGATAAAAAAGCACAATGATCAAGGAAATCAAGATGGAAGGGTTTATTTGGAGTTTCCAGTTTCAGAGGGGTAGGAGTCCATCACTGTCATGGTAGGCAGGATGGCAGCAGCCAGGCACTCATGGCTCTGGCGCAGTAGTTGAGAGCTCACTTCCAACCCACAAACAGGAAGCAGGCAAATTCAAAGGAACTGCTGGGAGACTTTTGAAGCTCAGTCCTATGGTACATCTCCTCCAACAACGCCATATCTCTTAATCTTTGCCAAACAATTCCTCCCAACTGTGGATCAAGTATTCAAAACCTATGTGGGACTCTTCTCATTCAAGCTGCCCCATTCTACTCCCTGGATTGTGGTCAAATCATAATGTAAAATAAAGTCAGCTCACTTCAAAAGTCCCCACAGTCTCAACACCATGTGACATTCCAAAATCTCTTCTGAGACTCAAGGCAGTCTCTTAATTGTAACCCCTTGTAAAATCTAAAACCAAATCTCATATTTCCAACATACAGTGGCACCAGATGTACATTACCAATCCAACAGGGATGAATGGTGGCATAGTGAGGAAATACTGGACCAATGCGAGATTGAAACCCAATAAGTCATATTTCAAATCCTGGACCATGTCCAAAGTCAAAGGGCATGAAAGACTTCACCCTTGTGGTTTTGTCGACTCCAGCACACTTCTTTCCCTTGGGTCAACTCTGCGTCTGCAGCTCTCACGTTAGTCTCCTGGCTCTAACGTCTCCAACGCCTTGAAGTCTGAACACAATCGAGGCTTCACTTTCGCAGCTCCATACAATGGCCTTTCCAGGCTTCCGTACAGAGATTCTCCTGCTACACACCTGGCCTTAGTGACTCTCCTTAACTGCTGAGGAAGTGTCCACAAGCTACCTGCTGATTTATCTTCCATCACTCCAAAGCCAGAACCACATGAACTAAACCACCAAATTTTCAGCAGCCTTTGCTTGTTATTTTTTAGAAGCATAAAATTCCTTAGGTCTTTTCCTTTTCTAATTTGGAGGCTTAGCTGCCCTGAAGGTACCCCTTCTTTAATTCCAGCAGGAATCTGGCCTCTTCAAAATATCCTTATTTGTTTCAGGAGAAGCCTTGGCACCAATAATAAATTTCCTGGTGCTTTTCTCTCTTCAAAATGTATAACTTCGTACTTCTTGTGCCTTACTGGCTCTTTTTCATTTTACACCACCATAATTGTATTCACTAATAACCTCAGAACAAAGTCGGTCTCGGGCTACTTTGAAACCTCCTACACCAAAGAAATTTAGTCCATTACATTTTACCTTGTCCTCAGGAAAGTTCTCAATATGAAAGCAGATATCAGCCTCATTCTTTGCCAAAATGCCACAGAATGGGTTTCTAGGCTAGCTACTAAAGCTGTTCCCCTCTGAAAACTTTTGGGCTGGACTTCAACAGTCCCCATGGCTCTCAGCACTCATGTTTTCCAAGCCCCGGGTGAAGCTCTGTTTATAAGGCTCTGATGAAAAGGTTCAACTGCTTCTCTAGTCTGAACTCTCCAAATCTTCTACATTCTTCCCGAAACCAGCAAGGTCAGGTTTGTCACAGCAATAACCCACTTTCTGGTACTAACTTTTGTATTTTTTTTTATTGCTGTGATAAAGCACAAGCTGGCACGTTACAGACAGAAGGGTTTATTTGGGGCTTAAATTTCCAGAGATGGTCTTCTGCTCTCAGGGAGCATGGCAGCAGGCAAGGCATTCATGCTGTGAAGCAGCAGTTGAGAACTCACATTCCAAAACACAAACAGACAGCAGAAAGTGCTCTGGGGATGGCAAGAGGTTTTCAGTGCTTCAAAGCCCACCACT
>JAQHUG010000532.1:588720-615411 GCA_028555095.1 Dicrostonyx torquatus | reverse complement strand
AGCTGTACAGTTTCCTTGGTCCAAGCTGCTTGACACATAGAAAACACAATATAAATCCTCAAAACTTTCACCCATGTGTCATCATGTATGTGTGCAGCCATGTATGCATGTTCATGCATGTGTGCAACCATGTGTCATCATGTATGTGTGCAGCCATGTATGCATGTTCATGCATGTGTGCAAATATGTATCCGTGTGTGTGTGTATAGAAGACATAGGTGAACCTTCAGTGTTGTACCTCAGGAGTTACTCACCTCACAGTGCTATGGTTACAGGTACATACCACCATCCCTGGCTTCTGACATGGGCTTTGTCAGATGGAACTCAGATCCTCTGCTTGTGCAAGAAACACTTATCATTGTCCTATCTCCCTAGTAGAAAATGTTTATCATTTTTGCTCAAGTCAGTGTGTGTCCCCACAGGATTCTATTGTCTCAAATCAAAACAGGAGCCACATATTTGTGCAGATTACCTCTAGACCGTATCACCCACACTTCAAACTTGGTTATAAATAGTAAGCTCATTTGATCTCAGCTACTGCAACTTACCCAAACAGAGATCACTGAAGCCAGAAGCAGGTCATGAACTGTGACAATTCCTTTTATCTTCTTCACTTTGAAGGGTTCCATTTCATTTGAATATGGACCCACACTGAAAAGAATGTGGCCGGCCACAAACACTTTGTTCTGGCCTGTGGGTGGGAGAGAGGAGGAAATTTTATTCTTCCACTAGAACCTATCTAAGAAGTCCACAACATTTGATCTCCGTCACCCTTCCAGCCTTGTTGCTCTCCTTAATTTACACTGTTTATTTTTATCACTGATAGCCAGTAATTTAGGCACTCAGTGAATACTCACTTGGTTAAATGCATAAATGAACACATTCTTTGACTTCTGGTCCTGAGACAGATTCTTGCCATTAGAACAGTCTGTATCAAAAAACTGTGCATGCCTTCTATGATATTTATACTTTGAGTTATAGTCAAGAAGTTCTGCAGTGTTTCAGAGACTCCAGAATTTACTTCCTAACTGGGTAATTTATAACTGGCTTTTCTTGATATTTTCTCCATTGATCATCTCTAGCCTTTGGGAATTACCATATATTTCACAAGAACTTAAACAAAAGGGATAGGTAATTTCTAAGACAATTTTTTGAGCATGTGGTCTAGTTTATTCTATTTTATGAGTATTCTTTCTTGCCCACTTGAGCTCTAATGATAGCCTATTATTACTTACATATCACTGCTTCCTGTTCAATGTGAGAGGAGTTTTTAGTTATTTTCCAAATGTAAACTAACATTAAAATCTACTTAAAACAGTAATATCAATAGTATTGGTAATATATCAAATCTATTAAATGATATGAACATACATCATGTAAATAGTGTTACCAGTAACAATAGTGTTCATCCACAAAATGTAAGATATTATTTTTATTTTACTGCTACCATTTAATATAGTTGTGGTCACAACCAGGGTGATATCAAATAACATGGCAAAGCTAGGAATTATTTATTGGTATATTGCCTTCCATAAATGTAAACGAATGTTTTACTATCTAAGCTTGCTTATTGAATGTAATCCCAGAGATTTCATCTATTTCACAAATCTATGCCTATCTGGTTAGTTTCTGGCCCCCAGATATACTTTGACATTTGGAAGAATTGCACGTCATTGAGTGTTTTCCTTTCAAATTTATTCCCAAGCATAATAACTTTGCTTTAGATTAAAATTTAAGGAAGGAACTTTAAATTCAAAGCTTTTGGAATCCAAACTTTTTATTGATTGCTTACAGATGAACTCTTGTACACTCTCTCACTAACTTGCACGTTAATTTCCTTAAGCCCACCTTCTCATACTATCACCTCAAGTACAAAACTCTTCAGCAACTTTCCAGTATTCAACAATATTTGTGGTTCTCTACAATTCAGCCTAACAGATCAGTCTTGCAATTTCTATCTGCTCAGTATTCTGTCTTCTGGACATTGAATACATGCATTTTCTACAGCCTCAAACTCCATCCTCTCTTCTCTTTTTTCTTAATGTTACTCAAACTCCTAGACTCATCCTAAACCCCCAACCCCATGAACTGAGCATCCCAGCATCCTCTAAATTCTCAAATGATCGGGTCCATTTTACTATTTATCACATAATTCCCAAGGTTAAATGTTTCAGGTAGATAATAAATATGAAATTGGAGTCCTCCTTGGTTTCTGCCCATGCTATTAATTAAGACAGAGTCTTTCATTTAAATACAAAGTTCACCAATACGGATAGTCAGGCAAACCAAACTGCTTTGGTCTGAGCACTAGAGTCACATAAAGGCCTTCAAGCCTGTTCTGCATTAATGTGGGATCTGGGGATCTGAACTCTAGTCCTCGTGCTTGTAGGGCAATTGCTTTAACGACTAAGCAATGTTCCTAGGCGATAGGCGATATGTATGTACAGACAGATAGATAGATATGTATGTATGTGTGTATATATGTAATAGAGAGGCTCATGCATGAGACACCATGCATATGGAGAAGGTCAGAATAATTTGGGAACTTGGTTACTTCTTCTGCCTTGGGTTTTAGGTATCCAGATCTTGGTGCTCCTACAGCCAGCGCTCTTACCCAATATGCCATTATTTCAATATTTTTAGTGACTGTATGTTTCGTGAATCTTAGAAAGAATCTGCATTTACTTTCCTGTGGTTTGTGGCTATAATATACACACACAACTTTCTCGAGTCTTCTATTACACAGTCAACACTAGGCTTTTGGTTTCAAGGAGCTTAGAATCCCACTTAAAACTTGAAGAGTCAAAAAAATAACCTTATGTAGGTTAAATAGTGTCCACAGGTTTTAACAGCCACTAAAATAAATAATACAGGAGATACAATAATCCATAATATGCCCAGGAAATTATACTAACATTAATTAATATAAAAATTCCCAAGAGGAAAGTGATTTTAGGTTACTGTGTCTTGCAGATAGAGGTCATTTTTGTGGGGAGACAGAGGAACCATTGAGGAAAGTATCTGGGAATGTTGCAAAGGAGTATGGGATCTCATTCGGAGATACCCTGAATGTGTGGGTGTGGTTCCCAAGGTACCAACCAATAAGGCACTAAGACAGTAAAAGTATAAAAAAACAAAATAGAAACATTGACTAAAATCTCAACATTGTGTATTTTACACTTTATTTTCAAAATATAGTACAGTGACCAGAACAGTATACGAAAACTAAGATTTAACTTAATATTTAAGTAATCTTAAATGTGCTGGTTGGTGGATGAAAACAATGGATCTCACCCACATGTCATATCTGTGAGCCATGTAGCCTCTGAGGACCAGCTGCCTTGATTTCATCCCAGCAATGATGCCTCCCACCAAAGGACAACACTCTCTGCCTCAGTTTTCCGGTCTGTGAAACTTAGATTCTGCTATAACCTCTTTCTTACAGAATTTCTGTGAAAATTAAGGTATTAACACATATAAAACATGTTATTCATATTTAGTAATACAACATTTTATATAGACATCATCAATTTTAGCAAAAATGTTGATTACTTGATAAATCATTTAAATTCATCAATTTTGTGTCAAATTTCTAAAGCAACGGTAATAAGTATAGTCTTTCAGATTTGAAATCATGAAATGTTAGCTTGTCATGTGCCAATGACAGCAACAGATCTGCTCTATGGTGATCTGGTGTCCAACTGTAACCCTTGGACTACATCTCTATGTGACCTAAGGGAACTGAAAAGATGAGAATCGTACCCAAACTATGACATTTTTCAAAATGCATCCAGCCAAAAGCTGAGTGATTGTTAGTGCCATGTGTCATCCAACCAGACCTGTCAACACCCTTATGGACATGAAGCTACACTTCCATGACTACAGAGAAGCAGGCCAGCTTGCTGCATATTCTAGATAAACAGAAAAGGCCTAACACAGCACCTTGCCCTCGGCACACATTCAGTGACTGTTTGCTGAGAGGCTAAAAACAGGCTTAAGCCATTAGGATAACAGTTAGGCTTCAGTTGTTCCCTGGGCGGCCTTTTCTCCTTCTGAATATCAGTTTCATCTTGTGAAAGCAGGCCTCCAAATGATAACAAAACATGGTTTTTCAAAGCCTATGGAAACAGTACCCAGTTTTGTTGGAAAGCAGAGAGTATTGTTTTAATTTGTGTTCATAAAATTTCTCACAGTGGTTCTTTGTATGTAGTTTGCAATTTGTGTGGTCAGGTCTTATTCTCATTTTTATATAGTCCAGATACGTCCAGTTAGAATCTGTCTTTTCATCAAGAATTAATTTAAGTGAGTTTATTTTAAGGATGAAATTAGCTATTGAATTTGTAGAAACAATTTCTTAATTTGAGACAACATCATTGATTTGGATGTTGCAACTATATTTTTCAGTGACTATAAATGTTGATCTCTTGCATTAGATTTAAAATTAGTTCCACTAGATTTTATTTGTTTCCAAGCCCTTTTTAAGTCACATAGTAGGTATCTAAACAATCAACAATAAGTAGCCAAACAATCTATTGAACTTGCGTCTCTGAGTATTTAATATTAATTCATTTAGCATCACAAACCTTTGCTGTGGGATAATCTTTTTGTACACTATCAAGATGTGTCATTGTGATTGTTTTAATAAAAACTTGAATGGCCAATAGCTAGGCAGGAGAGAATAGGTAGGACTTCCCAGCAGACAGAGGAAATTACAGGGATAAATCTAGTTGCACAAGGGATTTGCTAGCAAGACCCAGGGGAACAGGATGTGCAGTATGGAGACGGGGTAACAAGTCTCTCGGCAGAACATAGATCAAAGAACACAGGTTAATGTGTGTTATAAGAGCTAGTGGAAACAAGCCTAAGCTAAAGGCCAACTTTCATAATTGATAATAAGTCTCCATTTCATTATTTGCAAATTGGTAGTTCTGACCAGAAAGTACTACTACAATTTATACTGCATTATATTCTTATATATTTATTTATTATTATTATGTGCTTTATTATATTAACTCCCTTAAATAAATTTTTTCCTTACAGTAACTGCAGTATTACCCTCTTTGTGTTACAGATAGGAAAGCTACAGGTATCAGATTAGGTGCAGCTAGCACTAAGAGCAAAGCCTTTGTTCTGTATAAATAGTCCCTTGCGGAAAGCACCTGACAAAGGACCAAGTTAGAGTGATGTCCAAGGTCAGTCCATAAGTGACCTATAGAGAAGAAGAATATTAGCATCATCATTAAGCTGATTCCATCAGCCGCAGGTCCCTGGAGTTCTTCAGATATTACAGGAAGTTCCTAACAAGGGAGGCCATAGAAAGCCTAGGGTTCTTAGACCAGCCCTCATATCTACGGAAGGGCACCCAGTCATTTTTCAGACCTGAAGAAATCTGCTTATTATTCAACAAGCAATCACCAAAGATTTCACTAGGCCACATCCTGCTAGGCACTGAGGAAACCACAATAAATTACAAAGATTCTCATGCCATGAGACCTTATATTCTACTCTTGAACATAGACATCAACATTTTAAATATTGATGCTTTACCCGAAGACTGGATATAAGATTTCTAATACAAGGACCAACTGTTTGTACTTAGCTACAGCAATGGCTACATTGGCTCCCTTCCCCCTGATTTTTCCCCTTTCTATGGTGATATGGCCAATGGATAGCACCTTACACATGCTAGACTGATGATGGAGACACAGAACCCCAGGAAGATATAAGAGTTCAGAGGAAGAGAGTCGTCACATTAATTCTATACCAGAGGGAAAAAGAACCTTTATGTTCCCTAATGCACACAGCTTGCCATTTGAGAGAAAATGGGGGTATAAATAAATGTCTGCCAGTTAGAAGCAAGCGCAAAGCCTCTGAGGTGACAACTGCTGGAGTGTCTTTCACCCAGGGGACTATTGAAATATAAACGCATGCCTCTTGGGAGGCCGGTTTCTTGCTATCTATTTCATGATCTTTTAAGTTACCAATCTATCCTTTATCCAAGATTCTAGTAAAATCATAGTTAAAATACTGTGAAACAGTCCATCTTCTGCCTTTCCCCCCAGCCTTTGCTCTTCAGTGAGATCCGTCAAGAGGAGGACAGCACATCTGCTCCAGGACAGGGACAGACCCAATTTTGTGCATATGCTGTTTTTAAAATCAACCAGTGTGGACGTACATGGGAGGGGTAGATGAAAATAGTAGGGGGGTACCTTTTCCTGTGTTGTCATGGGCTCACTGGCTGGGGTCAGTTAGAGACTAAATAAAGGCAAATTAACATGACAGAGTGGAATTTCTTAACATGTGCACACATATCCACAGTGACAACTCAATCAGTAGTTGCTTAGAACTTGAGCTTCCATAGTGTCTGTGAAAATAATAAGAAATAATATGAAGGCTGGGCGGTAGTGGTGCATGCCTTTAATCCCAGCACTCGGGAGGCAGAGGCAGGCGGAGCTTTGTGAGTTCGAGACCAGCCTGGTCTACAAGAGCTAGTTGCAGCGCAGGCTCCAAAGCCATAGAGAAGCCCTGTCTCGAAAAACAAAACAAAACAAAAAAAGAAATAATATAAAATAGTAAAGGAAATGAAGGATAGAAGGGAGGGAGGGAGGGAGGTGGGACTAAAGGAAAGAGGAGAAGAAGAAGGAGGAGGAGGAGGGAAGGAAGGAAGGAAGGAAGGAAGGAAGGAAGGAAGGAAGGAAGGAAGGAAGGAAGGAAGGAAGGAAAAAATAACAACAACAAAAAAGAGTTTGGGTTTCCTAGGATACCAAACTACAGCAAGGAAAACCTATGGAGGATCTAACAGAGTAAAGCTTGGATGTGCTGATCCACTTCATTTTCACAGACTATCCATCTTCGTTGTAGTTATAAGACTTCTGGATAGAGAGCATATGAGGGTCTATGTTTTGAGAAAGTTTTTACTTATAGTCAATGAAAGGTCTAGGAGAGTTTCTTCTTCATATAAAATATCTTCGAGGTCAAGATAATCTTTATATCAAACTGGCACAGTTGGTAATGACATTTATTTGATCTCTCATGTATCCCCAAGGATGGAATATTCTGATAGCCTGAAGGTAAATCCTGGGATTATAGGAGTGAGACTGGCAATAATTAGTCCAATTCAAATCAGTTCCATTCTTAACACTTCAGGACTGGGTATAACCTGTTTTATTTATTTTTATTTGCTATTTTAGCAACTTTTGAAGAAAAAAAAGTAAAGACTGTTCTTACCCCCCACGGGTATCTAGTTTGCTGACTCTTAGGTGTTGTTCAAACAAGGAAATCAAAGGTGGCGTCAGTCATCTGTGATTGTAAAGGTGCCTACTAAGCAAGATAAAAATAAATAGGCAGTGGAGTTCATACTTTTGTGAAGATATGAACTGAGACACAGTATCTACCGAACACAAGTAGCTCACTATTTACAAGTAGAACAGTTAACATTTTAAGTGTTTACTAAGTGCTAAGTGCAAAGTTAGACTTGGGTATAAGGTGATGGAAGCAGGCAAGAGCCATCCTTCCATGGTACACAGCAGCTGTAAGCAAGGACATAAATTAAGAATAAGACAATAAGTAGTCATGCCATGACCAGGCAGTTGCCATGACCAGGCAGTGGATACAAATTGTCTTTATTTCAGATGTGTGACCCATGAAAAGACAGAGTTAATAAGTAGGACTTCATTAAAGTCATGGCATGGACTAAGTCATGGAAAGGCGAGGGGTTGGGGGGATGGCTCAGTTAGTACTGTGCTTGCAGAGCGGAAATGAGGGCGAGTTTAGACTCCAGCAGCCACACAAAAGCCAGGTATGGCAACACATACCTGCAACTCCCAGCATTAGAGATATGGAAACAGGAGGATCCTTGATGCTCATTGGTTAGCCAGTCTAGATGAATACAATGGCTCCAGGTTCAGCGAAAAACTCAAGGGCAGGCTCCACGCCCAGGTGCTAACACAAAACAATCACATTTTTGGAGGATCTTCATCTCATAAAGCTTTGTCATGGCTTTCTTTATTTTTCTCCCCTTGCAGAGGAGGTCCTTTGCAAACGTTTGTGTGTGTGTGTGTACATATGTAGATGGCAGTTGCATATATATCAGGGTTTCCAATTTTGGGATTTCTGGTGGAAACATGTGTTTCTAATAAGAGGTGAAGAAAGGGATGGGGTGAGAGGTAGAGAAACTCTGAGAGGAGTGGGGAAGAGGACACCGCAATCATAACAGATTGTGCTGTAAATGGAGACTGCTCGTTCATTTCCTAGCCAACCAGATCTGAATAATAACACAGAAACCATTTTAGTTACAACACTGTTTGGCCAATGGCTTAGGCATATTTCTAGCTAACTCTTACATCTTAAATTAACCCATTTCTATTAATCTGTGTATCGCCATGAGGCTGTGGCCTACCTAGGAAAGGTTCTGGCAGGTGGCTCCATTTTTCTCCTTCAGCAGCTACATGGCGTCTTCCTGACTCCACCTACTTTCTCTCCATATCTCTGTTCGGATTTCCCACCTGGCTTTACTGTACTAAGCCATTGGCCAAAACAGCTTCTTTAATAACCATGGGCAATAAAACTTATTCATATCATATAGAGGGGACTCTTAGATAAGTATTTCCCTTTTTTAACATGTTTTTGTGTTGCTGAAAGTACTTTTTCTTTCATCTTCTGATTATAGCTTCCCCTCCCTGTATTCTTCCCAGTTCCCCCCACCTTCCCTCCCATCCAGATCCATTCCCTTTATGCCTTTCATTAGAAAAAAAGCAGGCTCCTAAGGGATAATATATAATATAAAACAGCATAATATAATAAGATTTTAAAAACTAACACAGCAGATTTGGACAAAACAAACTAACAAGAAAAGAGTCCAAGAAAATGCACAAGAATCAGATACCCACTCATTCACATTCATGAATCCCATAAAGCACTAAACTGGAAGCATAATATATATTCAGAGGACCAGTGCAGACCAATGTAGACCCTGTACATGTTGCTTCCATGGGCAAAGAGCAGAAGAGAACGAATGGGGTAATGAACATGAACAAGATACATGATGTAAGAGATGCATAGAATATATCAAAAGAAAGAAAAAAAGATCTGAGCTGGAATTTTGATGAGAATGCATTGAGTCTATAAATTGCTTTAGGTAGAATGACCATTTTTACTACTAATACTGCCAATCCATGAGCAGGGGAGTTCTTTCCCTCTTCTAATACCTTCTTTAATTTCTTTCTTCAGTGTCTCAAAGATTTTATCATACGAGTCTTTCACTTGCTTGGTTATAATTATTCGAAGAGACTTTATATTACTTAAGGCCATTGAGAGAGGTGTCATTGCCCTGACTTCCTTTTCAGTGGATTTGTCATTTGTATACAGGAGAACTACTAAATTTTTATGAGTACATTTTGTATCCAGCTACTTTGCTGAAAATGTTTATTGCTGTAAGAGTTCCCTGGTGAAATTTTTAGGGTCATTTACATATAATATCATGTCATCTGGAAGTAAAGACAATTTTACTTCTGCATTTAAAACATAAAGTACCTTTACTGAGGGAGGATTAATTATAATCACAATATATTGTATGGAAAAACCAACCTCAAAAAAAGGAAAAAGGGAAAAATATTAAGACAAAAGAGACAGACCAAGGCACTTGAGGTGTGTCTCTGGCCTCCATGTACACACACATACACACAAGTATACACACACGTGTTTAAGAAAGAAGAAGAAAAGACGGCCACATCTCTGTATTAAATTGTTGAGAAGTCAACATAACATACACAGTAAAAACTAAAATCAACTCTGAGAGAAAATAAAAATGATGTAACTGCATGGGGAGACCAATCTGTCTACAAAACGGTAGCTTACAGATCTAAAGCCTCATTATTTTTCAGAAGCCAATTCTGTGAACGTCAAGATGTCGAACTTCCTTGCAATCCCAATCAAAATCTCAGTAGGCTTTTTCGCTGGTAATTGGCCAACTCACTCTGTAGAGTTCTGGATGTGATTGAACTAGAAGAGCCAAAATAAACCTGAGAAAGGAAGATGAAAAGGAAAAGATGTGTCTGTCTTTAACACTTATAATGAAGTTATAGTAATGTGGAGTCACGACAGAGAGAAGAAATCAATTGGTGAGAATGGAGAATTCAAAATAAACCCACATGTATATGGACAATTGATTTTTGACAAAGGTGCCAAAGAAACCCAGTGGAGGAAAGACAGCTTTTGGAAAATGAGTTAGTATGATTGGATCTCTACATACAAAAGGGTGAACTTCGATCACATCAATATAAAATTAGGTAAAGACCTAAACTAAACCCAGTGATAAAACTTCTGGAAGAAAACTTTATGTCCTTAAGTTAAACATGTCTGTTGTGTATAAACATGGGGCCAGATGAAAATTGCAAACTTCCCTTTAAAAATGACTTTGTGTTTGTTTGTTTGTTTGTGACAGGGTTTCTCTGTAACTTTGGAGCTTGTCCTGGAACTGTCCCTGTAGACCAGGCTGGCCTTGAACTCACAGAGATCTGCCTGCCTCTGGGATTAAAGGCATTTGCCACCACTACCTGGCTGAAAAACAACTTTTAAATATAAGAATGTTGATCATAAGATGGCAGAACTATTTGTATGTTATACACCTGGTAAAAGAGTTATACACAAAACAGATGAAAGTCTCTCTAGGTATCATGAAGGAGAAATCATACCTGCCAATAAAGAAGTTGGGCAGATTTTTGGCTCATCACTTCTTCACTGGAGATATATGGATAGAAAGTGCTCCCATGAAATTCGTTCAAAAGCATCAGTCACAGGGGATTACCAATTAAGTATATGGCGTTCCACTTCTTTTAGTCACAGGAGATTACAATTAAGTATATGGCATTCCACTGCTTTTAGAATAAGGAAGCATTTTAAATGTGAGTCTATCACTTTCTCGCTTGGAAACAGAACAGCACATTTATGTGGGACCCCACACATGCTGGTCTTACTGGGGATAGAGGAAGGTGGTTTGCCCATGATAAAGCTTATTGCAGGGAAGGGTAACCTAAGGTACAAGGGGTGGGAATGACCAAGGGTCTGGAAGAGCATAGAAATGCCCTGATACATGGTAAGGGGCCAGGGAGCCAAATGATCCAAGGAGTGTTTTAGAAAAATTAGAAATACATGTATGTGCAGGGTAGCCTAGAGAGGCAGTTTTCCAGGTCTCTGAAAGCACGTTGAAAGCCAATTTTTTTCAATGCCTGTCCAGCTAAATTGGAGTTCTGATAACATTCATTCTCCTTCTTTCCTCTCAAGTGAACTCTAATGTGATCAATAAATGGTTGCAGCATGCTTTTCCACTCTCTCTTGAAGAGTATGGAAGAATTGTTCTGCTGTTTTAGTCCGAGGAACATAGCATTTCCCAACGTCTATGTGGAAACCCGGTACCACTTATTTTCAGCTGATGGATTAAAAAATCATTGCCATTTTTGTGACTTAAGTTTTAGCATGGAGAAATTGAGGAGGGTTCATTTCCCAAGAAGCCAAAGAGTTGAAAACCAAAACCTTTAAGATTAGAGGAAGCCATGTTACTCGGTAAAGACTGTGTTCTCCAGCTACCTGGCCTTAGCCTCTAGGTGATTTTCTTGTCTCTGCTTCCACCCTTGCCTTACAAACTGTGATGCTGGAGCCGCAAGACACCACAATGGGCTTTTGATGTGAGTTCCAGGAAACAAATCTGGGTTGTCAAACTTGCACAGCCCTCTGAGTCATCTCCCTGACTCTCATCTTGCTGTGTGTTGCTTTGTTTTTATTGGTTTAAGAAATATTTTCTCAGTTGCTGTTCATCTGGATCTCTGAAATAGACTGCTCAATGTGTATGCGGTGTCAGAGGTCAAGACCAAGTTCATCCTCTGATGGGAGCTTTGGCTCAACCAGCATTTCTCCCAAGGCCATGCTGCCTTCCCGGGACTTCACCCCCTCCTTCCTTGGTGCTGGCTTCTCCTTCTATGAAGATTTCTTTCCACCATCCCTATTTCAAAAGGAAAAAACAAGGCATAGGGGTGAGGAGCTTGTTTCAAGTCGTGTTCATACCTTTGGCTGACAAATGGCTTACACCATTATTATTAATGACCAAATGATAGAGGTGTATCTATTCTTCCAAAATCTCCAATAAATATTTGCCTTAACGTAAAGTTGACTTTACCCTTAAAATCAGTTAAATAGGAGTTAATGGAGGAAAGCTTCCTGCACAAAATGAGTTTAGTGATTGCAACCCCAATATCCAGCAGCCTGGGACTCAGTATTCATGCCATTGACTTTTAACTACTTAGAAGCCACAGTGTTGTTTGTTTGTTTCTCCCTCAGCCTAAGACCATTACATTAGTATTTTAAGAATTTGTGATCTGAGTTACTGACAGAATTATTGCTAAGTGGTCACACTTTGAGAAGGACCCAAAGAGTTCAACCCAACATAAAAAACGAGACCCTGGGATACCTCCTACCAGCCTAAATCCCACACTGCAAACCCACTCACACCCTGTTCTGTGCTCCCTGAATATGTTAAGTAGATCTCTCCTGAAAGAGAGTTGCAGAGAAAGAGGATGCAGCCTCCAGACAGGCTCCTCCCCAATTCGGTCAGGTTGACAGTGAAGTCAGCCTCATTTAAATATAGACACCCCTTATCTGCCTGGTTGATTCCTTTTGTTTATTTGAACAAAGGGTTGTTTTATAGCCCAGGCTTCAAGCCCAGCATCTAGCCAGCTGAGCCTTAAGTTACAACAGCTCTAGCTGTCAATAAAATCACTGTAGCCTGTAACAAAGACACAAGATTCTCCAAGGCCATTCTACGCTATCACAAAAAAAGACCTTACTGTAAATAGAAGGTTCTGATTTCAGGATTAGGATTTAGGCTTGCCCTATTCTTGTGTGTAAAATAGGAAGTTTTTCTGGTACTTGCAGGGTTTATTCCCCAAACTCTCAGCTAGTGGCTAAAAGGCAGTATCAATTCTGCACTTGGTTTATTCCTGGGCTAATACTGGCATCTAAGCATTTAGTTCATTTCTGCAACATAAGGGTTGATTTTCTTCACTTTATGTAAGATTTACTTTACATCTTTATTCTTATTGCTTGTACTCATGGTAATAAAAACCAGAATGAGCTTAACACCGTTTTGAAATTTGTATTCAATGCCAGATGTTCAAACATTGTATGTGTAAAATATATTGAATATTTAATCACAGTGATTTTTTAAAAAGCTTTTCATTATAAACACCACACTTTTAACCAAAACTATGAGTATTAACACCAACATATAGATTGTTATAAAATATATCTGAAAATACCAGATGCTGCTAAATGTCCTGCTGCTAAAACAATATAATCGTGATTAGCCATGGTTCTTCACAAAAATGCCACGCAGCCGGCCAACAGAGTATACTGAGTGCAGAATGAATGATCTCCTGACTCTCTCAGGTCCCCGCCTCTCCCCAGTACTTCCCTTCCCAGCAGCACCGTGGCTCCTCCATTCAGGTGTGTGACTGAACGGCATGGCAGCTGTTTCTTGAGCATTGGTATTGTGCCTGACACTGTGCCATGCTCTTGGCACAGCCCTCATTTAATTGTCGTAGATTCAGAACTGTCTTAGTCCAAGTCCCCATTCTACATGTGAGAAAGTGGATGTTCAAACAGTAGCTCATGAAACTTTCCACATGGGAGCCGAGGAGATGCCTCTGTGGCTGAAGTGCCATCAGAACAAGCATGAGGGCATGGGTTTGAACCCCAGAATCTACCTAAAGTCTGGACACAGTGACAGATCTGTGATCCCAATACACCTACAACAAGAAAGGCAGAGGCAGGAGACTCTCCCCCAAACAAAAGTGTCGCAGTCCTGGTGTCCACAGTGGCAGACAACAGAAGAGAGGTCCTGATCTCAAGGAAAGCCAGAGATTGGGGCACAGCTGAGGTTGTTCTCTGACATACACATGCTTGCCTTGGCAAGGGCACACTCCACTCACTGATGCTCATGAAAGGATGCTAGGGGGCATCCCACACAAATGAATCAAGTGTTTTAGAAACACAACACCCTGGGTCTCCAGCCGCAAGCCCGGGTCTTCCTGCTTCTATTTCACTACCTGTCTGGTCTCCATGTGGTGTCCTAAGTCTGCAGTAATTGATCTGCCTGCTCTTACATGAGACATGTTATTTTTAATAACTTGTTTCTTTTTTATAACAAAATGGCACTTTTTCTTAACCAGGCAGGAAGCAACATTAGATGAACTGTGTGGTCCCCTCTGTCTCTCAAGAACAGGGAAAACCACAAAAAAAAGTCATAGGAAGTAAGTATCTAGAGCAGTGGTGGACGGGCACGCAGCAAACCCCGAAGAGAAACATTACCCTTCGCGGGGTGAGATGAAGATTTAGAGACCGTGAGCATGCTTTCCCCTAACCGGGTGTATAGGAATGGCATCCACCACTGTGGAGCCTTGAGTGTTGGTTGAACTCTTTCCAGCCTTCTGCCCTTCAAACCTGGTGGGTTTTTATTTGCCTCAAGCCCAGCTTAACAAACTCCATAGAATCTCTCCTTTCAAAGAATCTCTGTCATCTCCAGCGGATCCCAGCTCCCTTGCCTTCAGGGTTGTAAAGATACAATAGGTTCTGAACCAGGATAATTGTCTAGCACATACACTGGGCTCAGTGGCAAGGACGGGAAGCCTCTTCACTGCTCCCCACCATCCCTTCATCTTCTCTGTGGAGGTCAGGGACAGAAGACTCACAGAAAGGAACGCAGTGTTTTGCTTACCAGTGGCCGTCATGATTTCTGCCCTTGGCCAGATGGGCTTCCAAGTGTGGCATCCCTTGGGAAACACCTGGTCATTCACTGGCTCTTCACTGTGTGGCCACCCAGCACAGGAAGCCCATCCCTGTGGGCCTCTCACACTCTCCCCTAGATCCCATTCCGACATATTCCAGCATGCAGATGCTTGCTGCTGGGTCTCTTCTCTTAGTGACCTCAGTGAGGGTGTGCTTCCACCATTACACTTCAGGTTTAGTGCCCTCCATGGCATTCACTGACCCTACACGTGACTCTTGTGCTGTTTTTCTGCCAGGCAGGGCAAAAGAGCTGCCTTCTTCAGCTGTTCGTTTTCTACACCCCAGGTTTTCTTCTTAAATTTCTTTGCTCAAGTAGGAAAAAAAAAAGTTTATCAGATCCATTGCACAAGTAGCCATCCAACTGAAAAATGAGATTCCATGCTCAACTTCTTACACACAAATCCCATCTCTACCTATCTCTGCCTATCTTCCTCTTGGAACTCGCCATTGCCTTGTTGTTTGGAGGAGCAGAAGAAAACACACACAACTCAGCAGCTGTGACTTGCAGCTCAGCAGTCCCTTGAAGATCAGTGTCCAGAGAGTGAGAGGTGGAGGGGCAGAAGGGAACGGCCTCTTAGTGAAGCCCTCTTGCTGTCCTATGAGACATGGAGGGACAGAAGGGACCGGCCTCTTAGTGAAGCCCTCTTGCTGTCCTGTGAGACATGGAGGGGCAGAAGGGACCGGCCTCTTAGTGAAGCCCTCTTGCTGTCCTGTGAGACATGAAGGGACAGAAGGGACCTGCCTCATAATAAAGCCCACTTGTCCTGTGCTCTCCATTTCTGGTCACTAATTTTGGAACCAAGTCGTCAAATCTTAAGCAATAGGAAAGATCTCCACACACAATAACCTATCCAGCCTTAAAAGGGAAACTGGGGACCAGCACAATGGCTCAGCAGGTGAAACTTGACAATCCTTGACCACCTGAGTTCAATCCCTCGGACCCACACAGTAGATGAAGAGAACCTATTAAAGTTGTCCTCTGACCCCAACACATGTGTCACATAGGCACTCACACATACATACATATACATACACACATACATATGTACATACATATAATTAATGTAATAAAAACTTTAAAAACTTTTGGTATTTGTGATAACATGCATAGAACATTTACTAAGTGAAATGAGCCGTGCATAGAAAGACAGCTTCCCCTATCCTCACACTCACGTATGGTCTATCCTTATACTCACGTCGCTCATGTATGGTCTATCGTCACACTCAACGTCACTCACGTATGGTCTATCCTCACACTCACATCGCTCATGTATGGTCTATTCTCACACCCACGTCACTCATGTATGGTCTATCCTCACACTCACATTACTCATGTATAGTCTATCCTCACACTCACGTCACTCACGTATGGTCTATCCTCACACTCACGTCACTCATGTATGGTCTATCCTCACACTCACGTCACTCATGTATAGTCTATCCTCACACTCACGTCACTCATGTATAGTCTATCCTCACACTCTCGTCGCTCACGTATGGTCTATCCTCACACTCATGTCACTCACGTATGGTCTAACGTCGCTCACGTATGGTCTATCCTCACACTCACGTCACTCACGTATGGTGTATCCTCACACTCACGTCACTCATGTATGGTCTATCCTCACATTCACATCGCTCACATATGGTCTATCCTCACACTCACGTCACTCACGTATGGTCTATCCTCACACTCACGTATGGTCTCTAGAACCATGGCACTCAAAGAGGAGAGCCACACGTTGTGCGGGTGTTTTCTCATTTACTCATCTAACATAACTACATATGACCATCTCGCTTTATGGATGACATGAACTAAAGCATAGAGAAGGTCAACAAACTGCCAAAGCCACAGGGAAGCCTATACTACAGGAATGGGTCCAGATGCCATACAAGGGCAGGGGAGGGAATTCCATAATCTTACATCGTATTTGGTATGTGGCAGAGCTCAATAAATATCTATCAGATAAACCAACACAGACAGGAACAGCTCAAGGTCATGCTTAGGAATGGTGAACGGGGCTTTCAACTCTTTACCCTTGAGTAGATGCTGATGATTACATTCCCATCCAGTTATGCCCGTCAGTGCGGCAGCTAACTTATTTCCCCATGTTAGAATCTGGCCATGTGATGTTAAAGCCAGTGTGAGTGAATCCTGCCTGGACTTGACATTTTGCATTTTTCCTTGGAGGAAACCTAAAACGTTTGCCAAGATCATTCTCTCTTAAACGTTTCCATTTTCACTTTTTCTGATGAGCAATACGTATATTTATGACAGTTTTCATGCTATAATTTTTGCATGATTGCTTTACTATACAAAAAGCAGTTTGTCTTATTTAGGAACTAAACACATAGAGTATGCCTGATCCTATGGATGATGGATGGATGGATGGATGGATGGACGGACGGACAGAGAGATATGAATGAAATGAATTTTTAATTTCAGGTGGTTGACACTATGCAAATGCATCTTCGTTAATGGTAGTTTCAAAACTAACCACGTGACCGGGACGTAGAAACTTAATTTAACAACTTTGAAAAAAGCCTTGCCTTATATACACAGCAGGAGTGTCTCTTTGCAAATATTTCTTTTAAAAGTAAAAGAAAAATAGTGCTGATTCTTGCCTGCATTATTATAAGGTCATCAACATGGATAAATTTGGGTTTGGGGTTGGGTCAAGGTGATGCTACGAGAAACTAGAAGACGCAGGAGAGGCATGGAGACTTGTGCAGGGCCTGAAGACAAAAGCCAAGTCTTCCCTCAACTTTGATGGTACTAGCTGAATTCCAAGTATCCTTCTCCTTCTTTGCCCCAACTACAACAAAGAGGTAATGGGGGCTGTGGCTGCTCAGAGTTTCCATTTCCAATCTGTGGCAGGGGTGGAGTGGAGGAACAGATCAATGGCTGGTCCCTCTTGGCTGCACCCCAAAGCTCCACAGTTTGAGTTCCTGAGACACAAACTAAATGAAAGTAGCAAGACCCTATTGACATGATGCCCTGGATAGCAAGATTGTAGTTGTCCAGAGGGATAGCGGCCTCCAGGAATAATTTTTAAAGAAGTTTAGAAGAGCAATGTGCGCAGCTGGTGTGCAAGGCCAGAGGAGAAAAGAGGGGCATGGCAGCCCAGCACCACACAATGTCCCTGTCTGAGCAGATGTTTGTTCTTGGCATTGATCAAACTCTCTCACAAGTTTCTGGCTGCTTCCCAGACAGAACAACATGTTCTGTGCTGAGACCTAAGGGACTTAAAAACATATTTACTTGTGCAGCCACCAACTGAAGTTGCTCCTCTTTGCAATGGCCTCTCCGGGGTGTCAGGAGGAGGGTTCTCACTTCAGACCTGTCTGTAAGTCCCACCCATCACTCTGTCCAAGGCACATTACTGGTATGACCGTGAAACTCATATAACTAGGGAAGAAATGATTCTTAAGGAGCCTGTTCCTGTAAATTGTGGTTAGAAATACTCCTTTGTTAAGAGTAGATATAGATAGGGCTCAGCTAACCTCCTTTCCCGGCAGAGAGGCAGCTTTAGAAGCCTGCACCTGTTTCCCCAGTGAGCTCCTCTGGTGGGTATGATTACTCACCCTGTGGGAGCTAAGATAACACAGATTAACACCAGCCTGCCAATGCCAGCATGTGGGCACTGACTCAGCATGCCACTCTTCCTTATCTGGAGGGTGAAATAATCAGCCAGCCGAGAGGTCCCTGCTGGTCCTCATAGGCCTTCCAGTAAATAGACAAGGGGTCATTGGAATTGCTGTTTACCCAGGCCCTCTGGGAAAACAACCTAGGCTCACTTGTTGGGATTCAAACAAGAAACAGCATCCAAAGTATGGTAATATCTTAGGGAGGGACCAGATTTCCTCAGTGTGAACAAGGTGGAACCATCAACCGAGCATCCCTCAAAGCTGACTGTGTCTCCACCACCTGGCATATGTAGCGCATTGTCCAAAGACCCTTCACGAACATTTCTCTCGGGGTTTTGCCCCGTGGCGACTGACTAGTCTTTCTGTACTGCCTCTCCCAACATGCCATTTTCTCCCAACTGTCATGGTGCTACTGGCTCTATTTTCCATCCTGATCCATCAACCCCTCAAGTTTAACAGAACCACAGTTCCTTCTGGCATGAGAGACAGTGGAATATGGATCAACACAAAACACAAACTTACATTCTTTGATAGCAATTGAGTTTGTTGTATTCTGTCCACACCTCTAATTAGCTGTGTGATGTTGGGCACTTGCATGACTTCTCTGTGTTGCAACTTAACTGTCTAGACAATTAAAATTGCAGTATTTTTGCAAGGCTAGGGTGAGAATAAGCCAACCAAACTGCATGTTCAGCATTATTATGTCTGTTGTATTTTAAACTAAAAGAATGAAGTAACAGATGTAATGGTTATTCCAGTATTTAACTGATCAAACTACTAATAAATAAAAATATAAAGCATCAAACACAGGATTTGAGAGTTCCACGTGTGATAAGCCCCTCTGGCATTATGACTTAATGATCATGATAAAGTCATAGAACTTTCCAGTTCTCACTTCCTCAAGGGTGAAATAACAGTGTCAACCGCTGTATGGTAGCTCTGCCAACAGCGTTCAGCTGAGGAGAGGTGACAGGACATTCCTTCAGTCACAATAATTGGTTAAAGTGTCTTCCATCCCTAGGCAATGGAAGCAAGAAACACCGTACTGGCCAAGAAGGGCCTAAGAGCGGTGGGAGAAAGTCTTTCTCTTCTTCTTTTCATTTCAATGAGGCCCCCAACCTGTGAGTCCCATAGGAGTGAATCTGTTCCATTTTGTTTAAAGGTCAGAGAGTTCATACCTAGCCTTGCTTCTTCAAGGTTATATGACAGAATGTTTAACCTAAGCTGTGGCTACAGGATGTTTTGCCTAGACAACAGGATATTTTAACCTAGGGTATGGTTACTTGATGTTCTGTGACGTAAAGAGATAATTATATTTATTTGTGCTTTGTATCATGGAAAAGAAGTCTTTTTCTTCCTTTGGGATCTGAGTATATAAGAACCTTGAGTAATAAACTCAGGAGTATTCACCAGATGCCCTCCCAATTCTATCTGTTGTCTCTAATCCATTTCTTTCTTAATCCTCAGTCCTCCCTCCAAGTAGAGCGAATAAGTTGGGCAGGACCCCGAGACCAAGCTCCTTGACAGTTCTGCTCATATGCAAGGGGAATTGTTTCTCTCTCCAGGGCCTCACACAGCAGTCATCTCTGGACAGGACTTTCAAACACACAGAGAAGTTTGTCTTTCCAATTTTATAGGTGTCTCTCAATCTAGGAAGGCTGCCAACACAATAAACCATTATAGCAAGTTAAAGCTACTTAGTATCATTAGCTGTTAGCAAAACATAAATTAAAATCCAGAGACAACCATTACACACACAGTATGACTAAAATCGGGAAAACTAATGTCGTCAACATTGGACAAGAATGCCCAGCGATGAGAACTCTCCTATACCGTCAAAAGTGAAAATGGTTGGCACTTTGGAAATTTTTAAATATTTTCCTAGTGAAGTTTGGAAGTAAGTCCTC
The DNA here is from genome assembly GCA_028555095.1 of Dicrostonyx torquatus. Lineage (NCBI taxonomy): Eukaryota > Metazoa > Chordata > Mammalia > Rodentia > Cricetidae > Dicrostonyx > Dicrostonyx torquatus. The sequence goes on along the minus strand of JAQHUG010000532.1, from coordinate 595,021 downwards.
TTTGTTGAAGACACCAGATGTTTTGGACACAGAAGTCTGAGAAATCAAGCTGGAACTGATACAGACACATCCTACCTGAGGACTATCTTTCATGGCAGAAAGTACCATCCTAACTAGCAAGGAAAGAAAACAATCAGCTGTCTTACCCAGTTAAAACACTTATCAATGACAAAATAAAAAGCCAACAGATCAAGATATCCCTAAAGCTGAATACTCGTGTATTGGAGGTACACAATAGCTGTCTAATGGGGCACAAAGCAAACTTACCAGGTGGGAAGCATTCCTGGCATGATAAACTCAGCCAACTAAGCTAGTGAGGCCATGGATCTAGGATGAGAACTTATTACTGCCACTTTCCTAAACCAGTTTAATTTCTACATGCATAAGTACTTATCATTATACCAATATATGAGTGTAGGTCTCAGCACTCACCAAAGAGGTTCTTTTTTGCAGCAAAGACCATTAAAGAAAGCCACAATTAGCCAAAATGCAGAGAACAGATAACTGGGGTTACCCAACTTCAGTTGGTACATCTATAACATAACCCCCCCTACACCCAAGATTTAGGACACATCATGAAAGAGAGGGAACAAGGATTGGAAGAGCCACAGGACCAGGAAGGCTTTTGGGAGATTGTGTCTTCTGGAAATGACAGGGAAGCCACACCCATGAAATTTCAACAAGATTTAATCAATGATAGTACCAGTTGACATGCCAGATTGCATATGGGAAATCTTGAGGAACCCCAAGTTGAGATGAAGAGCTGAAGCAATTAATGACTCCTGAGAGAGGGTAGTCTTCCTCAAAGATGAGCTCCCTAATTCATTCTCCAATACCAAGTGGCCATCCCTGAAATCATGTACATACAAACATCATGAAGTCAGCTCACTAAACTCTTCCTACCCAAGAAAAATGGAAGGGTATCCACAAAATTACTTAAGCAAGAATATTTAAAGTAGATTTTCCCACTGTATTAAGTCAAGGCTCTCTGGAGAAATAACCAGTAGGCAGTTTATACAGTTGTGTTGCTTAATGAATGAGATAGAGTCTAGTGACTATAATCATTGTGTGAACATGGCAGCAGTGACTTATATAAGCCTACATGTCACAGCCTTGTGTTAGTTATTTTTCTGCTGCTGTGATAAAAATACCATGGCCAAAATCAATTTAAAGAAGAAAGGGTTGGCTTTTGAGGAATAAAGTCCATCATGGTAAAAAGGCTTAGCATGATAACAGGGCAGGAAGCTGGCTGATTCAATTACATCTTTATTTACCCAGAAGAAGCTGGTGGGTGTGACAGGAAGTAAGGTAAGGCTATACATCCTTAAAATCTCCCTCCAGTGATGGACTTCCTCCAGCAAGGCTCCCACTCCTAAAGGTTCCAAGCTTCCCCAAACAACACTGTCAGCGAAGAACCAAGAATTCAAACACATGAGCCTATGGGAGACACTTCTCATTCAAACCGTCACAAGCCGACACTTCTTCACCTGTGGTCCTTGCTATGGGAATGTGTTTCTGTCCATGGGGGGACACAACACTACAGTGAATGGCTTCGGAAGGAGAAACAGCACGGGATGATTTCAGTAGCTCTCCCCCTGGCATGCCATGACTTCAGATGCACACCTTGCACTGTGCATGCTCCTTCCATGTAACACCCACAAATGCTGAGTATTGTGTGTTAGGAATTCCTGTGCATTTATTGTACAAAGCTTTTTTTTTATGATATAATATTAAGTCAAATATTGGGGGAAGTTTGATGTTTGCCTGAGCATGTATATAATTTGAGTTGCATGTTTTAGAATGTTTGATGCTATAAAAAATTTTAGAGTTGCTGGGTTTCATTTAAAATTTTAAATGAATTTTGACTTGGCATTAGGACACAAATTCTTATGTACTTCTGATCCAAAAACATTCCTCAATCCTACACTGGCAGTCCTCACCATCTTCTGAGCCCTTTCAGGTTTGGAATGCTGGCCATGAGCCTCAGAGAGCACTGAGACTAGAACTGAGAAATGACAAATCTATTTCATCCTCCCTTCCCTTCCTGTGTAATTAGCAGAGATCTAGATGCAGCAGTGAGGAGCTTCTGCAGGAGGGGCTGCACTCACAGGAGTCATTATGCCCATGGTTTAGACTATCTGAAAGAGCTGAGCACAATGTGTGCTGTGCCTTCGCTATCCCAGGATGGCTTGGGTTTAAGCACCCCATAATATTCAAATCAGGAACACGTTGAGTGCATTGGATATCTCTGTCTCAGTGCAGGAAACAAATAGGAAGATTGGCTTCAAACTGGCTCGGATCTCAGCATGTTGAGAGTGGGCCCCTTCCAAGCTGTCGTGGCTATGTCTACCATCTGCTACTGGACAGATTTCTTCTTGCCAACTGCAGCATGTGGAGTAACTTCAGAGATACATTCATGCATTCCACACGTCTACGATTGCTACATACATGTGTCTAGTCTTTGAGGACTTGTTTGTGCACTACAAATCATTTGCTTATAGAAAATTAACAGGAAAAATCAAGTATAAATAATAATTGTACTTAGCCAAAAGTTGGGTTGGTGGGGTAACAGTATTTGTGGTAGATTATTGTCCTGGCATGCTCGAGGCCCTGAAGCAAGCAGGAGGAGGAGAAAGAGAAGATGAGGATGAGGAGTGGGGGAGAGGGAGAGAAAGGGACTGTTTTTTGGTTTTTTTTCCACCACCATCCCATCAACTACAAGGAAACACAAATACTCTTACTGTCCCTAGTGGCCAAAGGTAGAAACTGCCTCTGACTTGGTCAGTGGCCAGCTGTTTCGCTGTCACTTATAAAAAATTCTTTTGGGTTTTCCCCCAATGAAAGCACCTTTCTGACCCTGGCATGAACTTGTCTGACTTTGAGCTCCAGCATGTGAGGTACTGTAACCCTGATCAGACATTGGGTTCTCTTCTCTGACATCACAGGGAAATGAGGCAGAAACCTGAAGGTTTCACTTGGGAAAAGCTTTTCTAGTCACCTCTCGGGTAGCTTGGCCTTTAGTCCTGCATCCACAACTTTTCTGTATTTGGGGTTTTAAACTGGAATCAAGGGGGAAAAAAGAATTAAAGAGGCTAACAGAAATTCCCAGTTTTTTCCTGGCTTAAGAGTAAGCTAAATGTATCCCATAATTCACAGAATGCATTAAGAAAATCCCAGCTTGCCTTCTAGATGCCCACACTGAAATTCTACCCCAGGGGAGGCAGAAAGAACAACCAGGAGAGCAGATTGAAAAACAGAAAGGGGGAAGGAAGGGAGGGAGGGAGGGAGAGAGGGAGGGGGGAGGGAGGGAGAGAGGGAGGAAGGGAGAGAGGGAGGAAGGAAGGAAGGAAGGAAGGAAGGAAGGAAGGAAGGAAGGAAGGAAGGAAGGGAAGGGAAGGAAAAAACCCTAAATGAACAGCACTATGAATGGGCTGTCCGCAGAAAAACTAGCCACAATTGAGGCTTCATTGTTGCCCACTTCTGCATAGCAGGAGTGTGGCAGGAGAAAGTTCTACTATGGTGTTCCCTTCAGACCACTCTACCAAAAGTCAAAAGCCATTAATAAATTGGCTCCAACTGCTACACTTTTTGAGTGACTCCATAGTTCCGGAAGTTGACACAATGAAAGGGCAATAAACTAGATAGAAGTTGTGTGCAGGCTTACAAGCCTGGGCATGCCATCCAAGAGAGCAGCACTACAGTGTAAATGTCTCCAGAGAGTGAGCACCTTCCAACCTTTGATAGAAGATCAAGGACACCCATGAGTTTCACAAGATGGGTGTCATTTTATTTCATTCCCCAGAGGGTCTTGTGTGAACAGCATTTAATCATGATTGTCTAAATTAAAAATGAAGGCTGTGTTAGTGACTTCATGAAACAGTGTTTTCCTAGCCCTTGGGTTCAAGCACCAACAGTACAGAAAAAGAAACTAAAAGAAGAATTGACACTCCGGGTCAAAAGCTGACTAAACTCACATAGATGACTGCTGTAACTGTCCTCCAGCATCTTGGGCAGTTAAACAGAGCCTCCTTCCAAAAGGATTACCCCAGCTGGGCCTGTTGAGGGTGTACACACCCTGCTAGAGGTGTTAAGAACATCACCACACCATCCCCTGAATACAGAGCAACCCTGCCTTAATTGCATACAGCCTGGGAAGGAATGAGAGTATATAGACCAGGGGAAGACTAGCAGGGAGTGCTGTTAAAGGGACAGCGCCATTCCTGTTAGGCAAACACTTCCCAGATGTCGCATGCTGCAGTGTGGGAGCACCCATAGTCCTGTAAGTAACCTCTCACCTATGTTCTGCAAGGAAGCTCAATAACCTCGTTGATTCCCCAGAGTGTAATTTGGTGGAATTCCCGCCTCAGTTTTTCACTGAGGCCTCAGGAGAAGGGGTAGATGTTGTTCACATCTTTTATGGGAAGGAATTTTAGCACCATTAATGAATGGCACCATCAAGGCGCTGGTCCCTATACCTCACGACCGTGCTAGCTTGGAGGTCAACATTTGATCTATGACATCACTACAGAATTAACAGTGGTTACTTAATATACAATTTGCTGACACCTAACTTTCCCTGATGGATTGTCCTCGGAGCATCTCATGGTCCATCTGATATCAGTCCTGAGGTGACCCTGAAGGGCTGTGATCATACCTTTCCCTCTACAAACAATTCATTACTGAGTCCTGCCTTGCTAGGAACTCCAGAGGCCCCGAATCTTCAAAGCCTGCTTCCGTCTGTCAGTCCCTAGTGCCCTGGGAGAGACTATCCTTTTTAATTGATTTTTCAAAAGTACTTACACTTGGATATTTTAAAATGAAAGGATATTTCAAACTGTAATCCCTTTCGCACTCACGCACAAACCAGTCTGTAAGAGTGGAGAGTTCTATAGGCAGGGGTCCGTACATTGTCAGCACTGTGTGTTTGTCCAGCATTTGTTAGTCTGGTGAATTAAGGGCAGTGGAGATGATAGTGATAACATGGTTCTCCAGGACTCTTTCTCACGATCCTGATTCTACCCTCTTATAGAAAATGGCCATCTCTCCCTCCACTGTGTCTATGTGACAGGTATTGGTGACTCTCACTATCTGCTCCAGTGCCAACTATTTCTCTAACCTTAATGTCTGTTGAGCACTTCTCTTATCTCAACCCCATTCTCTCTCACGTCATGAATCTAGCCCACCTGTCTGTCTCCTGACTGCCTTCCCTGGCCACAGAGACCACCCCAGCACCATTACAACCCCCATGCTCTCATTGCCTGGGCAATGCTGTCCGTCTTTGCACCTCAGGATCCCTAGAGGACCCAAAAGAAGGACTGGAGAGAATTTAATCAAAGTCTATTCACAGAGGAATCGGCAAAGCATGCTGAGGTGCCCCGAGCAGGGACAAAGGCTGGTCAGTACAAACCTCGTCTTCCTCAGGGTCTGAAGGAACAAAGGGAGCAAGCAGCTCAATAATCAGGGAGAGTGGAGACACATGAGAGGCCACTCACAGGTGGTGTGGCCTTGTCAAGGAAACCAGCCCCTCACAAGCAGCTCAGCAAGAGGGAGCCAGGACTAGATCATCTCCTGCTGTTCTCCCCATTGACTGGACCCAAGGAGCAAGGATCCCAGTTGGGGTATGAATGGAAGTCACCCTGCCAAGACCCTGAGTAGGATAAAGAAGAAGTGGGTTTGGAAGGGGAGCTCAGGTTATACCACTCCCTTCCTCCATCAAATGGCTTAAAATTTCCATTAGAACTTAACTGCCCATTAGCCATATACTGACTTTCAGCTTTCCCCAAACCTGGAAAGAGGAGAGAGGTTAGGTCTTCCTTTATGTCTCTGAGCATGCAGTTTCTGGGCTCAGAAACTTGACATCCTCGACCTCCCCAAAAACACCCCACAGTGAGAACTCTGTTTTATTAGTTCCTCCCTACTTGGTAAGCACAGAAACTTAACTAATTCAGGGTCATGTTTAATTTTGAAATTACAAAGTGCACCTCTGTTCTATTCCCTGGGCTGATTTAGCATGTATTTGCATAATTGTTACCCAACATCATTGAGGCATACCTCTACCTGAGAAAACCAATTAGTAAAGAACAGCTTTAAACATACCTAATCCACTTTATGTTGCTTAAGAAGACAGTCTGGGAGAAGGAGAGAGACAGGCTGTGCTGTGTTGCATCTCATCAGTGGCAGGTATGAGCATGCACTTGACTAAGGCAAGGGGGCACTGGTTTCAGCTTCAAATATGGCCTCCAAAACTCAACCCAATCAATCAGTTTATGATCAAAACAAACAGAAAAACAAAATAAAACAA